>JAPSGF010000015.1:4760558-5140558 GCA_035772895.1 Perdix hodgsoniae
CCGAGCTGAAGTATGTGATCTCATTTGACCTGAACCATTATCAGGTTTACATTGATTACTACCAAGGATGTGTGGTGGTGGAATGAAGCTGTACTTCAAAACTGAGGTCGCAGAGCTTCCATTAACCTTCTTTTCTGACACCACTCTGTTACGTAAGAAAACACTGACCAGTAGGCTACAATAAACTACAAACGAAAAAATAAATACTAAAAATGTTGGAATACAGTAAGCTTGGACATCACTCACCAAATTTTTGTTTCAAAGCAGGGAAGCACCAATTCATCGAAATCAGAACTTCTGAAAGAATGATTCCTGTGCTGTAAGTACCTCAGATAAATGTTTATTTAAACAAAGGGAAAGAGCTCAAATGGAAGAGACCATGACAATTCATCCAGCAATCCAGCAATAGAAGAATGCTACCTGCCTACAGGTATTGAAGATCTAGTGCCTGTTCCAAATCAGTCTGCAGCAACACTAGAAGTGTGTTTTGTGCTAAAACTCCTCGACCATATGTCAAGAAGGGAAAAGGAATTACTTCACATATTTTTCATCTTCTCAAACCTACCTATGGGTTTCCTAGCACTAGTCAAGAGACAGCAAAGGCATTTCCCTATTCCAGGGTTTCAAAGGAAAGAACCCCAGCATCACTCGTTAGTAGCACAACTGCCATAACTGCTCAGGAGGATGCAGTGACTTGCTTGGCTCCTACAGCTCCCTGCTGCTGGGACTATACCAAGGGACTCCATTCCTTCCTTGTGCCACAACAGTGGTGAATTTATCACCACTGTGGTGTTTTAACACTGCTGAGGGCCTAAAGCCCATGTTCTGTTGGCTGGCATCCTAGAGGAACATCTGAAAAGCAACTCTCTGATCCAGCATAAACTGAAAACATCTAAAATTCCTGGGCATATTAATGTATCTCACTAGCAGAGACAAGTCTTGTTTTAACTGGATTCAACTACACAGCCAGTAAAACGTTCCCCTCTAATATGCATGGTAGAAGGGTGGGGAAATATGGAAAGAGAATTTCAGGTTGAGAAAAATCACTTTCCACAGCAATACTCGCCAAAATAAGTGTTACAGTCTTGCTCTTCCTCAAATGCCTGAATAAATCTTGCCAAATATACTGATAAAGTGAAGTTGTAAAATATGATCTGCTTGAACACTACATTGACACAAATCTCCTGCAATTCCTCTCCTCCCAAAAGGATCATTTTAGTCCTTGCAAGCTGCATATTATCTAAGTCATTCTTGCCAGGTACTTGAATCATAGGAAGTTGTTTATGTCAGCTCATATTTCAGCTCAGAATGACTTTCCAAGAGACAGTGTTAGCTACTTTGCATCTGTGGTTGCCCAAATGTGAACTGCTAGAATGATAACACCGGAATATCGTAACACCAGAGTGCCAAATGCAGTAGAGTACCTTCCCTCAGTCACAATGGTTTGTCTAAACAGTACAAACAGAGGAACAAACGTGAATGCTAAGAAGCTTCCACATCTACACTAACCTATGTAGTGTGATCATTAGAGTAAATCGCTGTCAACTTCAAATAAATCCTAAGTTCAAAGGAAGTCCCAGAGCTACTCACCTTTCAGCTTTGTTTCTACTGAAAATTCTAAGTTCATGCTCTCTCTTCTCTCCAGTTCAGATGTCTCTGAAGAGCCAGTTCACCATTACTAAACGTGCAGGGCTGATGCTCAAACACACGTTGGAGCAACTCCTTTAAATACAAGGATTTATGTAGGCTTCCATCCACTCATTGCACAGTAAATGCAGGACAGCACAGCACAGCTCATGCTCAGAGAAAGATCCTCTGGGCAGAGTGCTTTGGATACAGCTGCTGGAGCTGCACTGGCTGAGCATGCAGGGAAGCATGATGACAGCCAGCGAGTTTACATGAGGCCTGGGAAAGAATGAACTTTAAATGAGCTCCCTAATGAAAGTACTCCCTAATATTTTGATGAATTCAGATAAAGCCAGATCTCAAAGGGAGGCAAGAAAGTCCTAAAGAAATCTAATGCAGTTAGGTGTTGGTGACTAACGAATGTTTAAAGCGTATGTAAACTTTTGGAATTATGCATGTGCTTGAAGGTAAACACTTATTTAACCTAAACATGTCAGAGCTGTCTGAATCTTGCAACCCTGAAATTAAATGCAACCTTTCATTTTCGTACCACACAGGCCCTCAGAAGATGCAAGTTTTCTCTTATACACTATTTTAAATTAAATTGTGTACACAGAGATTTGTACATATAAAAAAATACTAAAAAATCCTTATAAATTTCTCTACTACAGTGACTTGATGCATACATGAAATCAAATGCAGACCCAGCAGTGTTCCTGTTTACAGTACCCACAGTCACACCCTATACTGGCAGCAATACCACCGATATTTTGCTGTTCCTAGACTTACAGACAGCTTGCTTCTCCTCCCTCGCTTTCCTACCCTCAAGGAAAGTCTTGATTTCCTATGTTAACAAAACGCATTCTTGGAAACAGCAACAACAACAGAAGCATTAAATAATCCAACCTATAAATACTTACTGTCCAAACAGGCCCTTCATCTACTTGCTACTGTACAATAAATAAGCGGCTATTACAGTGCACAGGACCTTGAAGTGCACTTTCTTTTTTAAAGAAAGAAAAAAAGAAACCAGTTATTCTTTCCAGTTGAAACCAATGATACTCAGGTATTATTGCTCACAGACATAACAAAATTAATGTAAAAGTAAAGTCATGCAGATTGAGTATCGGTAAAAAGAAGCCAAGGCACCTTAAACAGTTTCCCTGATGATCAGAGACAGCCAGAGAACTTTTCTGCATCTAAAGGTCAGCGTCATATGAGGTCCTGCCTGACATACAAGGTCTAAGGCCCAGATTTAGTCAGTCATAGAAGAGGCTTTAAAGAAAATTGAAGTAAAAATTGAGCAAACATGTATCAGCACACCTCAGTTGAGCACCACACAGGAAAGTTTGCCCAATCTCCTTCATCTCTGTTGCCACTGCTGCAAATTACCAACGTTACAATAGAACGTACAACCTCCCACATACTGCAAGTAGGCACTGTCAAAGAAATGGTGCCAGATCACAGAGTTCACTCACTAAGCAAGCTGAATTTTCAGCTTCTCAACCTGCTCTAACTATTCTGTAAGCAGTAAGAACTGACATACAATAGAGTTGGCTGGGAATTTTCCACTCAAATGGGGTTTTTGTTGGAAAAAAGTATTACTTCATCACAACCGGAACATTTCTCAGAAACATCTGCTGAACAAAGCTTCTCCAAAAAGCCATTTGAATTCCCCATGAGCCAGTTATCCCTCCCCACATAGCCGATATCACAGTAAAACTTAAGATGAGAGAAGTTCATTGTATCAAAGTAGGAAATTACTGTGGTTTATGCACCCAGAGAATAGCTGATGAGAGTGCTTATTGTCAAATTGTATCAGTTATGCTTTTCCTTCATTCCCCTGGAGTCTCCTCAAGAACTAACACCTCTGATTTGGCCACACCAAAATGAGCAGGGCTGGATCTACAGGCAACAGAAATTACCTGCTATTAGATTCTGTGGTTAACAGAGCTCTACTGCTGGCATTCGCAGAACCAAGGAATTGGCTAGAGAGTGCTGGCTCTATAGTAACTCAATATTTGGACTCTTCTCTCCAAAAATGAAAATGAGACACGTATGAGAAGCAGCTTACACTGGAAGAGAAGTCTAGCTCCAATAGATGCCTTCCTTAGAAACACAGAGCTCCCAATAATGTTGACACACCAGATATTCCAATTGTATCCATCACTATTTTTCTTGGCAGTTCTGGACATTAGCTGAGACCAGAGAATCTAATCACCTTGTTCACGATCTGAGCACAGGAAATAGGGAATGCTGTGGCTCCTTTTTGACTGTCTGAAGTACACTGTCAGAAGAGAAATACAGTAAGCCTTTCACCATCTTGTCCCCATGTACAATCCTGCTTTTGAACAGGGCATAAGTCACAGCTTTGGTCCTCAATTCTTGCAGAACAGACTCCATCTCGTTACCCTCAGAGAAGGTTTCTGTACTAAGAATTCTTCCAACATTTCTTTCAACTTACTCATAGAGACTGAACAAAAAATAAAAGCTACTGCTGCCCCACAAACTATCATCTCTAGCATAGGTATTTTCAGAACATGCTGGAGAAAAGCAGTCCTGCTTTGTCTTCCCTGCAGGCTGTTTTTCTTTTTTTTTTCCTTTCCTTTTCTTTTTTTTTTTTTTAAAGAACATGCTCACTTTTCCCAAGCATTTGTAGAAACTTTAATTAAAATCAGCATAATTGAAAAGCCAAGAACAATTGCACGGCAGCTTTTAAGGAAATACTGAAGACTCACTGTGTTGTGTGCTTACTGTGTAACTGTCCAAACCATACAATGCTACATTTCTCTTTTGAGAGAAAAATCCACTAAGAGAATTATGATGGCCACCTTCAACTTTTACATTCAGATATGTCACATACATTTACCCAATGCTAGTCCCTAGTGACTGAAAAAAGGGAAACATCACTTCCATATTCAAGAAAGGGAAAAAGGAAGACCCAGGGAATTACAGGCCAGTGAGCCTCACATCTTTGCCTTTGAAGACCATGGAGCAGATCCTCCTGGAGATCTTACGGTATATGTGAGATATGGAGGTGATCTGAGACAGCCAGCATAGCTTTACAAAGGGCAGATGCTGCCTGACCAATCTGGTGGCCTTCTATGATGGAGCGATGACACTGGTGAAAAAGTGGGAAAAGGAAGGACAACTACTGTCACCTACCTGGACTTGTGCAAGGCCTTTGCAAGGCCTGGAGCGCATCTCCTACAAAGAAAGTTGAGGGATTTGAGTTTGTTTAGCTTGGAGAACAAAAAGCTCCAGGGAAAGTTCACTGCGGCCTTCAAGTACTTGAAAACAAACTACAAGCAGGAGGGGAATGGACTTTTTGCGTGGTCTGATAGTGATAGGACAAGCAGGAACGGTTTTGAAGTAGAAGAGGGGAGATTCAGGTTAGATGTTAAGAAGAAATTTTTTCTCAGTGAGTGGTAAGGTGCTAGAGTGGGTTGCCCAGAGAGGCTGAGGATGCCCCATTGCTGGAGGCATTCAGGGCCTGGTTGGACAGGGCCCTCGGCAGCCTCATCTACAGGTTGTCAACCCTGCCAATGGCTGGGTGGTAGGAATTAATCTTTAACCTAAGCCATCCTATAATTCTATGATTTTGTGATGTTTTTCCACCATCTGTAACAAATGCTCATCCATCTTAATTTTACCAGAAGTGGAATAAAGGTCTTTCAATAACACAGTAGTGCATACATTTCAAAAAATAAAGGTCTCCAAGAACTCAAGTCTCCTTTAACCCTTATGATTTCCTCAGAAAGTACTTGAACGCTCAACTTGTTTTCAGTCTCAGACTCCGATCTGAAATACTGCTTGAGCTATTCGCATCAAACAGCTACTTGCTATTTTTGACAATGTTGTATGAAATCAAAAATAACAGGTCGCAGGGAAGACAGTTTATTGACAGTAAAGTGATTCACTTAGATTTTTCCATCAGAATTGAATAAAGATTCTATTCTTCAGACTTTTTCTTTTGCATTTTCCTGGGATAATTACATAACTCTCTTAACACATTAATTTTGAAAGCATTTTATGTCTAGCATCATTTTGATCTCAGAAAACTTAGAAAGTTATTTTAAGGCAGAAAATCACATATTCCTACAGACAGTGCCAAGATGCACCCGCAGGCAATTCCATAACTACCTGTATCTGAGACCGCTTGCCCAGTACAAACACCAAAACTTTCTTCAGAACTGCTCTTGCAGAACACCAGAACAGTCAAGTCAAACATGAAGCATCAATTCAGAAAAATTCTTCAGTGCTCATGAAGTTCATGAAATTTAAATAAACGTTTTCAAACATTCTTCAGAAAAAGATGAACATAAGCACACCCTTTTTGAACTGTTTCAGAAGTCTTCATGATATTACATTAAATTTCACATCTATAGATAGAAGATAATTTTAATCAAGAGAATTCTTTTCTGGACACCTTACAATAGGATTTTTGTTCTTTGGGTAATTGTTTACGACTACATTCCATTAAAAAGTGTACTGAGTTTCACTGGGATGGAGTCAACTTTCTTAACAGCAGCCTATACAGTGCTGCACTTCGGATCTGCAGCTACAATAGTGCTGATAACACATCAGTATTTTGGCTATTGTTGAGCAGTGCCTGCACAGTGTCAAGGCTCTCTCTTCCTCCTCACCCACACTGTCCCCACAGCAAACAGGCTGGGGATAGGCAAGAGGCTGGAAGGGGTGGGCTGGAACAGCTGACAGAGTGGTCAAAGGAATAATTTCATGCTATTCACCATCAAGCTTAGCAATAAAAAACAGGGTAGAGGCTTTTTTGTTGCTGTTGTTCAGGGACAGGCTGGGCCAACTTTCTGCACGTGGAAAGTGGTGAGCCAATTCCCTTTGCTTTCCTTGTGTTACTTCCCCTCCTTCTCCCAACCTTCCTTCACCTATTATACCATTTTTATCTCGAATCATGAATCTTCTCACTTTCACCCTTCTTATTTTTGCACCCCATCCCAACAGCATGGGGTGAAAGAGACACTGAGCCATTCTGAATGCTTGGCTGCTGTACCGGGCGAACCTACAGCAAGCAAGTCACGCAGAAAACCCATGCCAGGTTACTGTACTACACACTTCTTGGTTTCTGACGTAAAACCTGCCGCCAGTATTCAGTATCTGCAAGATTCCATCATTTCTGTACTTATTTATATGGCACTTTAAATCCAAGTAGCTAAGCTGTAAATAGATAAAGACTATTTTTACTAAATTATTTTACTGATGGGTATTGAGGTAGAAAGAAACTACAGGAAAACATTTTCAGAATTGATTAGAACTGTTGGCCTTACTTTTAAAAGGAACATTTGCACACACCTGCCGCCTTTTAATAGGGACCTGGAAATTTCTCAGAGCTAGAAAACCAGCTCTTTATCAGCCTGAGGGATACACTGACCTCCTTACCACTGCCTCTCCAATTGCACAACTGCCTCTCCAATGGCTTATCAGCAACAATTTCCCTATTTTCAGAGCCACAGACCATTAATTTGATGTGAAACACCAAGCACAGCTGAGAAATTACCATCTTTAATTGAAATCACTGAAAGCCAGATCTGCTCTTCTGAGAAATTCCTGTGTTGTGTAACACTTCAGACGAGGGGAAAAATGCTTCCAAGGTATCCCGTTCTCTAGACAGGTCATCTGTTTCTGGCAGTTCAATGTCTGGTCAGGACCTGACCCAATGATTCACTTAGTCGTAGTAAGTAGTCAGACAAGCAATATTTCAGCACATACTTGGCCACACTTGGGATCAGCAGATGTATGGGAACAACTTAGAACCCGTATTTATCTTCCTTCCTTTGAGGAAGTCACACTGCTCACAGCTATCATGTTTGAAATGCTGAATGATTAACTAAAAGACAATCTATTCAGCGACTTCCTCTAAGCCTTCCATAACCAAATGCTTTGGCATTGTCACCTAGAAACTACATTAGAAAAAGTTAAAAAAGAAATTCTTGAAAAAGGAGAAGTATTGCAGAAATAAGATGCATACAGGACATGTAAGGACATGTGCAAATGAGTCCTCCTTCTGCCTTTTATAATAACATCTAAGCATTTCACAAAGCTCAGTACAAGATCTATTTATGCTCCCAACATCCATGCTCAAGTACAGAAGAATAGTATTGTCATGTATGCTCAAGTACAGAAGAATAGTATTGTCATGTCATTTTACTAATATAAAAACGAGGTATTAAGTGATTCATTGAAGATTTCTCAGTAAGTTATTGATTACGAACACAATCCAGACGTCCTTGGTTGCAAGTAAACTGGAGAACCTTGAGGAGATCTGATGAACAGAAAGGCAAGGTGACTAGCCCACTTATCAGGCTCAGAATTGCAGCTTATGCTTTCATAACGTGCTGGACAGAGACGCTGATTCCTTTCTAACACAGTAACAGAAGGAATCACCTGATACCTTTAAACAAAGCGTTTTCTTCAAAACAAGTGTCAAAATGCATTGGGTTCAGGCTATCTCTGAACTGAGACAACTGCAGAGACTCAATTTCTCCCTCCTACACCACTCCTTTCCACCACCACCCCCCCCTTTTTTTTTTTTCTATGTCTAAGCAGCTGTCTTTTTCTCACCACCCTCTGAACATGATCTTGAACGGTATTAAGTGAGAGATTATTTCCAAATACCAATTGAACCTTCTGCTGAAAATCACGCTACGTCTTCACAGTAGTTTGATTCCAAAAGGATGAGAAGAAGCAGTGGGGCATTATACTAGGAGTTTATTAACTTAGTGACACACAGAAGCTAAAGGAAAGAAATTTAATTGAAGAGGTGAAAGTTAGGCTCCACAAACAAAATAGGAACCAAAGCATCTTCTGTGACATTTAAATAGCCTGCATTTTCCATGGTGAAAGTAACCCCTAAAGCTCCTGACTTGCTGTTTCTGAACTGATAGAATCTATGAATAAATACATTTTATATTTGTTACTGATCACATAAACGTGCAATCCAGAAGTAAGCACACTTAGCCACTAATCTGTATCATTATAAGAAGTCAAAGCTACAAAGTACGGAATTAAAATATAAATTTCCCAGTTGTTGCATTTGTCTTTGTTTCTCCTTTTTGTTTCTTCTTGTGTCATTGCTGTGGTGTGTGGCACACTGCACTATGATCAGCTTTAGTAGAACAGGTCAAGAAAACTGATGAACCTAGCTGTAAAGGATAGGTTGAAAGCGTGACTTGAGTTTCTGGCATGTGACTAGGTAAGCTCAGTCACAATAATTTGCAAAGAGAAATATGAAAGGTATCTTACCACTGTAAACGTCTCCAGTTTCTGTTCTTGTTTTTCTGTCTCTCCAGTGGTCTGTATCTCCTGCAAAAACAGATGGAAGATAAAGAAACTTACCACCTAACCTAATTTTTGTTTAGTGATCTCTCCTTACAGGGGATAATTTCTTAGAACAGATTTGTTTCAAGTGGGAGTACTGCATGTGCAGTCAAGAATGGATTTACTAACAAGTCTTAGGCAATTGCCTAAGCTTGTATGGCAATGAAGATAAACCCTGTAAAAACTGGTATGGGCATCTGTCAGCATCTGCACATGCTGATCAAAGCAGCAAATGGATGAAGGATGCCTATTTCCACAGAACGGTCTCATTTTAAATTCAATCTAGTCAGCACACTAGAGTAGTACCTTACATTCAAGTACCTGAGCTATAAATGGATAATGCAAATTGTTCTACCTAGGAAAGCAGGAGGGCTGTAGGTGCAACAGATAAAGTAACTCACAAGTCACTAATTCAATCTCTCTGAACAACACCAGCATAGTTTCAGTGTGACCATCCACTAATAAGCAGCATCATTAACTGAAGAGCACTAACTGAGCTGAAACAAAGGGAAGCCCAAAGAGTGATACCAGCACTTCACACACGTGACAAGGCCTTTGCTGATTTCTATAGAAATTTTAGAGTAATTCTCCCCCAAAGTTAAGAACATACAATTACACATGCCCATATGCTGATGGATAGAAACTGATTTCCTCATTTCATTGGTGGGGAAAAAATAAAGGAACAGAATTAATAGCTACATTTTGTCCTCTTCTCTGCAGCAAGAAGAAGTCAGCCTGTAAAACCCAGCTACATGTGCAGGATGTTATTCCTAGTTGCCACTTAAGGCACACCCGTCCTTGTTTGCTTGGGAATAAGATCTGTTCAGCAGCCTCAATCTGACCCTGGAATTATCACATCACAGTTCTGAACATTCCAGTCACTGAAACCAGCCTCTCCTAAGCCAGAACAAATGGTTTTCCTTTGCAAGCTGAGTTCTTCCTTCTGCATTAGAAGATATGTGACTATTCCAGTTTATGTATTTTGAAATCACATTTTCCCAAAGATTATAGCAATGCAAGGAAGTCCAATCAGAATCACTAGTTTTATTTTAAAGCAATGTAGAAAGTTCTTAGTTGCTTCTGGAAGAGCCAGGTGTTTCCTGAAGCACTTCACCCAGCAAACCCCCCCCAGAACAAAGGCTCTGAAGGCTTAGGTCCTAAAGTTCACTGCAATCTAAACACATATTACTACATGGCTTGCTGAGTCACAGTTATGTTCAAAATAAAAGAGATGAATGGAGCAATTTAAAATGTGATGCTTCACTGAAGAAATACAAGTATTCACACATGTCATGATGTTAAAGAGCTGCTCTGGGTATCAAATCTACACAACAAGCACAGATTTGAGAGCTGAAAACGGAGGGGCAGGAAATCTGGTGAGAAGCATACTCACGTGCTTTTGGCAGAATACTCATCCTATGGGCCCTACTGGCAATTTGTTCTTTGATGCAAACAAAGACAAGACTTGAGCCTTTATTCCCTTAAAATAGACACAAGAAAGGCTTGAGAACAAGACTGCATGCATCTCTCTTGTCCTGTGCGCACTTAAATTGAGACTGGACAGTAAAAGTTCTGGTAGTTAATGCGTTTCTTATGCAAAAGAACGGGTCTCTATCTCCTTCCACTAACATCTGTAGTCTGCAGACAGTATTTTTAGGATTTTAAAAGATCAAACCAGGCATATTATTGTACTAAGAAATCCTAGCTATTCTTTTTTCCCCCAGCATAGCACACTCCCCACTAAACATCAGTTTTGTTCTCCCTCAAGCCAAGCTGTGGGAGAGATTCCTTTCCAACTTCAGTGGAAAATTAAAATCTGGAAATCAAACAAGTGGAACTTCAAATATAGATACACAGATTTTCTTCCCTGATCAGTGACTTCTGACAACTTTGATAATATAGAAGTGAAATACTGTAGCTTGAAGTCGGCAAACGTTTAAGATAATTTCTCAACAAAAGCAAAATCTCAATTATTGCATTTGTAGGTTAAAGTGATTTTGTATTTTCAGACAAAAAAAAAAGACAACCCTCGAGTAGGAAACAATGATGTCTGTTCCATCTGCAATGTTACACTTCAGGAACAGTGGCCCATATCCCTTGGAAACAAATCTATGGTTGATGAAGGCCACGTGTATGGAAGAAATGCCACTAAATACCCCCTCAGAACTTTAAAAAAAAAAAAAAAGCCAGAGAACAGAAATAATGAAATCACGGAAGAAATAAGAAGTAGATATTCAGATATCATGCCCTCAGACCTCATATCAAGAGAGCAGACCCAAAAGTCCACGAGCCATATAACACTCTGAATAGGAGTCATTATCCTTGACTAGCTTTCTCTCCACTTCTGAAGAATTAAAAAAAAACCACAATAATCAATCACTTCTCTTCTGATGCCCAGTTCTGACCCCTCAACCTGAGGTTTCATAACACACCTGCAACACAGGAGAGCTCAAACACCAAACACTGCACTCAGTTGATTCCACTGTAGCCCTATGAGCCTTCTAGATCCTAACAGTAAATACAACCTTCAGCACCTCCAATTCTGAGTAAATATCCTAAAGGCAGGTCAGAGGGTGTTAAGCACAGCAGAGTGACAAAGGTCAGCACTGAAGGAATGCAGTGTGAGGAATGAGCCCACAGAAGGCAGGGAACCTTCCACCACATGCTGACATGACTGAGTACAGAGGTTATTACAGTCCGCCGTTAGAAAAGAAAGAGCAAGGCTCAGTTGAGAATTTTGTCTTTACATTTTTTTGGACATTTTTTGGTTTTAGGTTTTGGCCTGAGCTAGCGAGCCAAACACACTTCCCTAACTGCCAGCACTCCATTGCTTAGTACCTGGAAAGCAAACTTCGATATCCTTCACAACTGGCCAAGTCTTAAAATGTTTAGTCCCAGCCTTTTGCCCAACAAAGACTGCCAGCTCTGATGTAGCTGATGTCAGCGGCATCCCTTGTCTGCCACTGCTTCACTTCAACACAACTGCAAGACTGCTGCTTTCCACCTCAGTACTTTATCATTTAATAACATCCCTCAAAGTCAAACTGGTTGCCACAATGGTTCATTTTGTGTGCTGGAGTTTCTAGCTCCTGCCAGGGAATGCAGTCTTAAAGATACTCAGCAGGATCCAGCTGCTGAGGACAATTCATCTTAATGCTTAAAATCTGTATTTCTTACAAAAACAAAACTTGCATACAATTATAACACAGCATAAGCTCCAGAAGTAAAATTGTCTTCTATCTGGTATTTGCCAAAGATTTTATAGCAAAAGGAATCTGTTGACTTTAGGATTGGGAAACAAAAAAAAAAAAAGCTTTAGGACTGGACCAGCTCCTGCACCAGATTTCTGTCCAGAGACACAAGTATGACAATAATACCTCAGTAGGAAAAAGGATAGGATCCACATTCAGCACTGATCCAATCCAGGCAGGAACTACAGTAAATGAAGAACAGCTGCAACAAGGAACAAAACCTATAAATGTTGTGTGGTCTTGCTCTTGAAGGCTCTCACAGCAGAAAGCAGGCAATACAATCAGAGATACAGCTGGCATGGTCTCAGTTCCAGCCAACACAAGATAGCATGGTTTAAAAAACAGACAAGCTCTGGCATTCACTATTAGCTTTAAGTTTGAGAGGACTCAAACAAAGAATTCTGCCCATTTTTCCCCCCCATATTAGACTTTGCCTGGTTCTGTGGGACCTTTGAGTTGAACTAAAGCACAGAAGGTGGTTTTTTCTTTTTTTTTTTTTTAAAGTCATCCACATATAAAAAGTCTGCAAGTATCTTTATTCCTTTAACAGTCACTATTGTAGTCAATTATTGCTACTAACCCAACAGCAGTCAACATTTTCCTCTCAAGGGCCTAAGCATTTTCCTGCTGACCAAAATGGAACTGGAATGGACCTGGAACACAGAAATACGTGAGCCTCATGACACTAGAAAAATAATATCATATAGTTACTACACCTGGTATCTCACTACATGTGAAACCACTCCTATAAGTTCCCTGTCAAAAGTACCCTGTAAACACAACAGTTAGAGGACTGGGCTATGGTAACGGCTAAAGCACCTTCACTTGGACAAGTAGTGTAAGGCAACACTTGGAATTTCCACTGTCTATGAGAATTGCTTCCTGCTTCCTATAGCAGATCATTCCACAGTTGGGAATGTTTACATAGACGTTGGTTTTTTCTCCCTTCAATCTCTTGCTGACTTACAGATATCCCTAATTATTATTTTTAATTCTCTACCCTCAGAAACACTAGGAGAGCTTCTGTTACCCACTCCAGGCAAGCAGCAGATGACTCCAGCAGATTTACAGAAAGCTCTCCTTTCACTACTTACTAACAAACTCACCTACACGTAAGAATTCCCAAGATGAGATTTTTTTTTGAAAGAACTACATTAAAAAAGAAAAAAAAAATCCTTTGCAGCATATCAATATAATGTCACCTCAGATTTGTAACATCTTTCAGCCCAAAGATCATTTTTCATTTCACAGAGATTCTTCTGTGGGACGGAGGTAGCAAAAGAAAAACTACCCATGCACCTCTGCTACACTGAGCTCTCATTGCCTGTGTGCTTTGTCAGGATCAGCTATCTGGACTGGAGATGAGAATTTTCAATGAAACAGATGAGCCCATGCATCAAAATTATCACCCTGGGGGCAGGAGGCTGAAGCTATATTCTCAAGTACTCAAAATGACACGAAAATCCTCAGTCAAACAGTTACACCATTTCTTTATTATTATCATTACTAAATAAAATACTTTCTCATGCATTCCAAGCAATGCTCCGTCCTTTTTCCCCACCCTCAACAGAGGATGCACAGAGTATACCTAAAAGACAACCTCCTTCCTAGCCATAGGTAGCAGATTGTCTGGCAGCAAAAAACATTATTTTTTATGCCTTACTTTTAGCCAGGATCCTAGTTTCTGAATTTAATGAGTTTGTGCAGAATCCTAGAAGTCCAACATACTGAAAAAAACATTCAAAAGAGAAAACCTTTACAAGCAGCCAAATGGAATACTTGAGTCAAAAAAAAAAAAGATCATTCAAGAAGCTGCAGAGGATTTACAGTTCTGTTTTCTTTGGATCCATACAGTAGACCAGTCCATAAACAGAAACTTAAAAAAACCACCAACATTTGCTTTGTTTTATTTGAGAGTTGTGGGAATGCCAGTAACCAAGCAACATCACAAAGCTGGAGAACCCTGGTTAAGACAATCACTGATGCCCTGATGAGCCAGGATACATTTGGTGCCAAAAGAGAACTCAATTTTTACAGACTTCAGTAGCCTAAGAACACCGAGAAAAACATTCTGTACAGTTTGTGGACTCTATAGATCCCCCATACCTATGTGTGAAAGCCGCCAACTCTTGGCTGAGTTCTGCTGTCACTTCAAGTCCATTGTGAGTTTCACTTGCCAATTTTGCACACTGAGAGGCCAATGTGTAAGAGGAAGCTTTTCTGGCAGAGGTTGGAGAATTCAAAAAAGAAAACAAAAAAGAATTGCCTCAGAAGCCTAAGTGTTGACAAGTTGAAAATAATCGCCACAGATTTATTAGAAAATTCAGCCCGGACTTGTCTAAATATACGTATGTTAGCTTACACAAAATAATCGTAGAATTATTTCTAAGAGAAGATCAGGAAAAAAATCCAACCGCTAAAAAAATAACAATGTCATTTTCTGGGCAGAAACTATCCTCCCATTCATTTCCAGTAAATCAGAACAATTAAGCATTTTACAGCTCCTACGACTAGTGACAGCTGGAATATCTCATTTCCAATTAACGTGCAATCACCACTGCTTTCAAACTGGCACGTCCTCCATGTAATCTGTCTTCAGCCTCCTAACAGAAGGACAGAAGCTGTACTTCATACTTTGCACGCAGAAAAATTAGTCGCACTGTTTCTATCTAATATTTTTTCCCAGCACTTTATGAAGGAATTATTTTTTTCAGTGAACAAAACCAAAATAGACATTTTTCTTAGTAATGCCACCCACATGTATACATTTCTAGACAGTCACAGTCTGACAAAGAAGTATTTTCGTGACACTTATCCAAAGAAATTTGTGAATTGCTTTTCTAAACAAACAGCAGACAAAACATCTGAATGCACATGCTTTTAACTGAGTGAAGTACAATTGTAGGAGAAGAAAAGGGTACCTACTGAACATAATAAATAAGTGGGTGGAGGTAATGCATCAAGGCTGTGGATGCTGAGCTTACACTGCAGTTCAGCAGACAGCAACCAGGAGCTAGCACCACATCTTACCCTGAGAGCACCTAATCAGCCCAGGAGCTAATGGGATCTTCCCTTCTTCCAGGAAGAAAGAGGGCCAAGAACTCCCAGCCAGCTGCTTCACACTTCTCTTCCCCTCCAGGTACGTAGCAGTTGGACAGATCAGTATGATGGGAAAGGCATTACAACAGAGGTGTGATGACAGAAGGACTGGAACAACAGAGATGTGCTACAATGGAAGGGAAGAAGATTGCTCACCTGTAGGCAAGGAAAACTTCACAAAGGGGAGATTCCAACCAGAGATCCTTCCCCAGTGGCAGTCAGCCCTTAAATGGGGTCTAGGAGAGGTACAGCCAGGCTCCACCCCTTCCTGGCACACAGGGGAACTGCCTTCACCTGTGCTCCCATGGCTGACCAGGCCCTTTCCCCAGGTGCTCATTTGGGGCCACGATACAACAGTTCCCATACAAGGTACAGGAGCAGAACAGAGCCACAGAGTACATGCTCTGGGTTGTATATTTCAAAGTGCTCAGGATTAAGCACACTCTAACATAGAAGTCAAATCTTTACCTCCCTCCATGTTAAATGGGAAAATACCCTTACATTGCTGCATACAAACTCTTAAGAATGAAATCATAATGAAGATGTCTAAAGAAATCAATTTACAAATATAAATATAGCTCAAGACACTTTTGAAGTGTTAATAGGAAGGAGGAGCAAATTACCCAGGGGACCTTGGTTAGATTCAGTCATGGCATAATGAGATCCCATTCCCACGTGGTAACTCACATCACAGAAGAAAGCATGCAGACTTCTCTCATAGTCCCAGAACAGAAGGATCCATGAAGCACTAATTTATATGTCAAAGCAGACACTTTGCAGGAATGACATGTGAACAACAAAATAACCCCCAAAGATTTGGGGCAAGCTTCTCATACAGGAACTTATTGCTTCTCTATTTAAAGGCCAAACTGGGCTTCAGATAAAATGATTGTGTTCATCTTCCAAATATGATTTTTTGTCAAGATATATATTTTTTAATGCATTACATATATTCTGTATGAAAGAGACATTTTACATGGGATGTAGCTGGAAGAGGAACAATTATTTTAATCCCTCATGTTTAAATATGGTAGCAAAACTGTTGTTCTTTATTGTGTTAAGCCTTCTTTTAAAAACAAAACCAACTCTGGATCCCAACAATCAAAGTTAGTATTTCCAGAAAAACCTCAAAGTGCAGACTTTTGGTCACAACCGATCAGTTGCTCCTCACCCTCAAAAACAAATACACTTCGAATGCAAAAGAGAAATGTGAGCTGATAGAGTGTGGTATATAACACTGGGCCTCTAAGGAAGAAATGTGAAGCTGCTGATAGGTCTTTCTTCAGCACTGAAGCCTTATGGTTAAGTATTAGAAATTTAAAGGAGACAATCAAATTTTAGGTATATCTGAATATATTAATATACATAATTATTTGTATTTGTTTGACATATTAAAAAAAAAAGTCAACACACTCAACAGGAAGGATCCTAGAGCATACTGGCTGCCAGCTGGCACCAGTGCCAGTGGTTTCCCTGTGCCATCCATAGAGCTGCCAGAAGAAACACAAATCTGCAAGTGCCTTGCTCTCATGCATGACCTTGGAGTCCTACTTTCAGAGTTCAAGATACCAAAACAAGTTGTCCACACTAGGACTTCTGGCACTGCAAGAAGTGGCATGGTCTCTGAGTCTGTGATGCCATTTGACCACTGCCCTCTACGACATTGCTTCTGAAAAGCAGGGCTCTGAATTCCTTGGCATTGAGGAGTACATGGAGGATATAGAGTCCAATAGGCAGAAATGAGCTTGGACTAGATAGCACCCTAATGTGATACAAAATATCCTGGCTTTCCCTGTCATAAGTAATAGTAATCTGCAGGCTTGTCTTTTTTTCTAATTCACAGAAACTTTAATATCAGTCTCAGCTAGTGTCTAAAAAGTAGATACTATTTTCAACTTCAAGAGAGTACAACTAAAATAGTGAACGTTTTGAGAGTGTGATATTCAGTGTAATTGCATTTACATTACTTTGTTCCTTTGATATGATTCAATGTAGTAATAACTAACCTTTTACAGTTGTCACGGCGTTAACTAGATCAATCTATGCCCGTGACAGGGGGCAATATGCCCCTGCCCCTCTTACCCCCCCCCCCCCCGGCCCCAAGGCCAAAATGGGAAGGAAGGAGGGGAAGAAAAAAACAACAGCGGCAACAATCTATGGAGGAAAACTTATTTTACTATGATATTGGAAATGCAAAATAACACAATATAATAAGATCTAATTGAAATTGAGACTAATAAATCAAAAAAGATAGGAGAGAGAGTTCCCGAGACCAAGTCAAACCTGAAAAGTTTGGGATGGCCGGGAAAACGCTGCCTCCAGGAGCCCACTGCCAAGCAGTAAGTGAGCGTTCTTCCCCCCGGAAGGGTCAGATCTCATGACTTCCGTCACGTACAGAGATAGGTACATGGAGCTGGAGTATTAACACTTTAGTTCCAGTGCACTACATGATGTGTTGATGTGGAATACTGCAAACCAAAAAACGTAAAACCATGACAACAGTTTAATAGACATTGTGTATGGGAGCTGCTGAATCACAGCCTGAACCTTTGATTAGTTATCTGAGGCAAGCAGTATGTCAGCCCTGGGAGCACAGGTGAAAGCAGTTCACCTGTGCTGCAGGAAGGGGTGGAGCCAGGCTCCACCTCTCCAGACCCATTTAAGTGCTGACTGCCAGGGAGGAAGGATCTCTTCTGAGAGATCCACTCCTTTGGAGCCCTTTGCAGCGAGCCCTCTGCACGGGTAAGCGTTCCACCTATTTTCTCTTTGTCTTTGTTACCCTTGTGCCTAACTCTTTATTGGGTTATTTTTGATTATACATCTATTTGACTGTACTTTTCAATTATATTATTTTTTTTTCCTTGATTGTACACATTGCAACCACAAAATGATCCCTCTTGCACTTAACAAACCCCTTGCCATAGCTTAATTAATCTGCTTTCACTCTCTGGCAACTCATTTAAAAGCATCGGAAGGTACCATTCACTTGCAGTCTGATCTTCAGAGAACCTGACTATACACAATTCCAATTAAAACTTTCTATAGTTATTACCTCCTGCATGAGGATGGCAATTTGCAAGTTATCCTACAGATGGGGAAAGGTGGGAAACCTCTAAGTGAATAAAAATACGATTAGGGCCAGATAGACGTAACTTAAGGAAATTATGTTAAAATACTAACATGGGAATATCAGCTCCACCCACTAGCCAAGAGAAAACTAAGCCCATCATTCTTTGTCAATGAATGGCAGCGTAATGGATGAATTTACATCCATAACCACCTGTTGTGAGATCAGGCAACAATAGAGTGACTTTCCAGAATGCCCAACTGTCTGCCCTAGCTCAGAATTTCTTTATTTTTGTAAACTTAGTCTATTTGTTACAAAATAAACTAAATGATTCACATTATTGAGCACTTTTCATCTCAACTCACTCTATGGACAATGAGCAAGGTCAGAGCTGCCAGAAGTTTCAGGACAGTGCACTACAGGAGCACCTGAGCACTCACTCCAGCACGCTGCTCATCAGCTGCCTCCCATGCAGTGTTCCCACACAGAGACAACCTCCCATTCACATCAGAAGTGCAGCAAAACCGCTAACATAGCTAAAGCACTGACAGGGCCTTAGAGGGAAATATCCCTTCCTCAGGAACTGAGCTGCAGAGGACCAAGATTTTATTTATTTCAGACACACAACAGGTTCACACCTCCAAGAGGAAAAAGCTGCGAGGTCACATGCCACGCTGTGATGCAGGGTCAGTGTCACATCACTGACACTTCAATGGTTAGAGCCACCTCGTACCAAAAATAGCAGTACAACAAAAAGCAGACCTTAATGGAAATACTAAAAAGATCATAAACAAGACACAGAATTAACACCAGTATCACAAAACTGCAACTTCACTGATGATTTCCTGCAAGAAGCGTTTTCCAGATAACACAGGATGCTGTCCACAGCCCTTTTTCTCACCAAGATAAATACCAGAGAACTGAAGTTCTCCTATAAAGCTCAGTGTCTGCTCAGCAAAAGGCTTCCTCCAACACATTGAGCCCTGATCTTGTATTACACCTCACAGACCTTCGCTGTAACCCCCCACTTCTACCATCACCTCACAAGCACCCATTCCCACAGGAGTACCTCAAAAGCCACAATTGAGAACCTGGTGCCCTCTGACTGACAGCACTCCTTCCAGCCCCCAGGAGCTTCCACTCTCATTACAGGTCTTTCCAATCACAGTCACAGCAGCTGCTCTAGTTCATTCGTATTTGCCTCACTTTGTGGACACCACTGGAAAGTGTAAAGCGTACCAAGCTGAAGCATAGTCAGATGAGATGCATCCAATACCAGAGCCCATCTTCAAAATGCTTTCTGCCCATCTTGCCTTCACACTCCTGATCTGGCTGCCTCTCTGTCAGCCAGATGTATCACACCATCCTTTCTAGCTCCTACCACGCTTGTACACAGCCACAATTTGGCTGTGGAGGAAAAAGCTCTCAAATTCTTTAGGGATTTTCATGAGAAATAGATTTCCTTCTCCCAGTGCAGTAGCAAAGCAGCCCCAGCACACGGAAAGCCAAATGAGTTGTGAAAGACTCTTCGTCTGAGTGCTGTGCAAGCACTCTGCCTTCATGCTATCACTCTCCTCATCAGCTCCAGAGTAAGGAATGCAAGCTCTGATCCTAACACTGAAGCACAAATTCACGCCAACAGCTTAAACTAGCCAACTCAAAACAATCTACAGTCAGCAGTAAGTTATTATTGGAAAGCAGCATTATAAAAGGCAACACTTTATTCAGACCAAGTCTGAAAGTTCTAAATCAAATCCTATACAGACTAGTATGAATGCATAAGGCAGTTATTCCCTCCATCAACACAGTGTGACAGTTCCTGCAGTGATGGCATTTTAACACTTGCAGGTTTTTACATGGCTGTTACAAACCACAGTCTGAACACATTCCCACTTCATCTGAGTGTCACCATACCCAGACTACCACGTAAGGCTTTTAATTTAATTAGGCACCAACCAGCACACAAGAAATTCATTTAAATGTTGGAAGTGGATAGTTTAAGAGAAATAGAAGGCATACATGGGGCATATACATAAACCAGTACAATCTGAAAAATGTTATTTACATGTTATGAAGAAGTAATTCAGTCTGAAGTGACCATCTGAGTACATGCCTGAGAGTCACCTGAAGCCCAGAGACTCCTTAATGGCAGATGCACCCAACCTTGGAAGGTCTCAAGTCCCAGTGTCCTACACCATTAGCTGTAACAAAACTCTAGAAGAATTACCATCACTTAGAAACATCTTGTAGCACTGTATAATCAACGAATATATGGATGTTGTAATTAAGAAATATACAAGAAAGTTAGGCTAAACAGGTTATCGTGCTGAAGAAGAATGGATGGAAAGCTTACTCTTGTCCTGGGCTCACTGAGAAGACTCCAAGAGGAGCAATCCCCAAAAAGAGACCCTTCCCCAGCAGTAGTCAGCTTTTAAATGGGGAGCAAGGCTCCACCCCTTCTGGTAGCACAGGTGAATTGCCTTCACCTGTGCTCCCAGGGCTGATTCATTGCTCACCTCAGGTGGTCAATCAGAGGTTCAGGCCATGATTCAGCAGTTCCCATACAAGCACAAATACTATCTTCTGATGTTGTTCCAGGAAAGGTTCAGCAAACATTGTGAATTCTTGCAAAGACTTTACACAAGGCTAGGGCAACGGCCATCCGCCCAGCTACCCTGAAGCAGAGGGTGTTTATTCTGAAGCACTGCCAGGCAGGCTGGCCTCACCAGCACCAAGGGATAAGAGCTCAGTGAGACTGCACTGCTGACATGACAGTTGTAGCAGCTCCCTTAGTGCTAATTCAGAACACAGCCACAGCTTTACAGACAGACACACCTTCAGGAAATCGTGCTCACTGTCCGCTCAGCCATGCACAGCACAATCAGATAACACTGTTTGCCACCATGCCAGACAGCTTACAGGAACACAGCTGACGGAAACATCAGGTTTAAGTTACCTACCACTTAATAAAATAATAATAATAATAATTTAAAAAAACCCACAACAATGGAACAAAACTAAACAGGCCTTAAGCCAATGAACATCAAAATAAATTGATGAATTGGTGTAAAACTACACCAGTTTACACAGACCAAAATCTGTCTCCAATTCTGAGCTGGTATATACTGGTATTCACACATGGGTGAAGCTTTTTTTTTTTTTTTTTTCCCCTCCCCCTTTCAGCTCTCACCTCACCTCAGTAGTTGGATTGATTAGATCCACCAGTAATTTAAAGGCTGGATACAGTACCCAGCCATGGGCATCTTTTCAGTCAGCAAGCCACTAGAGAGGGTGCTGAAAGGCCTATTATGAAGGCGAATCACTATCCTTTTCTTGAATGACCACATGAAAATCAGTAACCAGTCCACAATACATTGAAAGAGCCTTTTGTCTGAAGGAAAAAGACTAGAAGTCACAAAGTATTGCAGATTCATTTGTAACTCATGCCTCTGGGAGAAACTGTATAGCTTCAGTTAAGAGCAAACCAAGAAAAGAATAAGCTTTGAAAATGTTATGTTACAACCCTTTCCTAATGTGAGTATACAAGTGTATTTTTAGATTAATCTCTCTGTATTCCCAAAGGATGGACAGGCATTCTATATTAGTTGTTTTACAAGATGAGCTGAAAATACATGCAGAACTTTGACTTTATTCCAAAACCCTATTTAGGGTCTGCAGCACTGTTTGCCTCATCTAAATGAGAAAATCATTGGAAGCATTTTAAGTACAAAGTCTAAGAAAAGTATAATTGTTCCAGGATAATAACAAAGCATTGTGACTGCTGTTTAACAATCACTCGGTAATAAAGCAAATTTCCTATGGGGACCTCCTCATTAAAAAAGATTTTTTCTAACTGGGAAACTGAGATTTGACTCTTAACTAATTTTGAATTCTATTTGTGAAATTCATTACAAAAACAGAGGTCAGTTATGTCTGATGACTTCTCATGAGTAGGGAAACATTATCTTCTCCTTCCACCCCAATTGTACTTCAGTTCTGAGGCCTTAAATGCACGCACACTCCAGATGGAATTCACACGTATGATTTCATTATAGAGTTTCAAAACAGCCTCATACAGACAAACTTTCGGCAGGAAAGACAGTGGAGGCTCATAAGGAAAACCAGATTTCTTCTAATCCATATATGCAGAACTAGGGGAATTTACCACACTTCCACTCAGAACGAAAAGTCCCAGCTGTCAGACCTGCCCTCTTCACCCATCTGTTCCACCCACGTGCTGTGAAACAAAACGGTCAGAAATAATGCTTTTCACTCCACAGCATCCCAGATTTCCCATTCCTCATGCTCTCACAACCCCTCCTGAAACTAAGCAATATGTTTTGTGCACACTGCTGGTGAAGACTGCAGGTGTGAGCTGGATGCAGCCTTCCCTACCACCCTATCAACTCACACCAAGAGAGGAGCCAGGCTTTGCTGCGATACCATACGGCACCACCAGAGCCAAAGGCTCAGTTGTGAGAATCACACATGAACATGCCAAGTAGAATAGTTTAGTTGGAAGGAACCTCCCAGGGTCATCTAGTCTAACTGTGAAGTATACATACACCAGAAACAGAAGTCCTGGCATGCCAAATATACCTGCAATTAAAGTACATCATCATTTATCATCCCCAGGACAGCAAACGCAGAGACAGAACAATCCTGCACTGTCTTCCAGAAGCTCAAGGTGCTCAGAAACAAACAGTGGGAACTCTGCAGCCCCCTGCTAATCTCAGTGAAGTTCAGGGTCAAATTCTTTTACATAATAACTCTTCCAAATAACTATTAGCAGGAGAAAGGCGGCAGACCTTCCTACCAGAAGTCTAGAGTAAAATATAGCCACTTTGCTATTAAAGTTAACCATTTCACATCTTGTGTACAGGAAGGAGAAAACTTAAGGGGAAAATTAGTGAAGCGCCTGAGAAAGTCAGAAAGGACAGGAGGGTGGAGAAGCACGAGGATGAGGACAGAACACAAAACCAGGGAGGATGGAGGAGACAACAATAGCTGTGGGAAAGCAAGTTTCTCCAGATCAGCACAGACAACAAATCCGTAACATTATTTACAAGTTAATTACAATCAACAACTAGATGTTTTTCTTCCCTTGTTCTCTGTGCAAAGCCTCACCGCCTTCTGCTCCTAATAGTTACATACTTTCCTTTTGAAACCGATCAGTTTCAAAGTGAGGAGTTCGGCCTTTCCTCTGGATGCACAGAGCACAACTACCTGAGCATTTCTTTCTATCCTGGATGACTAACATTATTTAACAGTATTCAAAGACCTCTAGGGCCTGGGCGCTGAAAACACACAGTTAAATGCAGGGCCTAGAACAATAACAGAAATAACGCATGGGTGAAATGGAACACAAATGCAATGATGTGGGGGAATTAATAGCTATAAACACTGACAAGGCATGGCTTTGTTAATTCCTCTATTGCTACAAGAGAGCTTGAAGAACATGTGAAACTCAGTTCAAGACATTGTAATCCCACATTCTCTCTTAAAAACTGACCCAAACCATAGGATTCATTCCCGGCCACAGATTTCCTTAAAACCTGGAAAACAAGAAGTCAGGGCTTTGCCACAGCTTTGTTACCACTTCCTTGAGAAAGGCCGGGAAAGAAAAACTGATCTAGATCGAGAAGCAAACCTTCTCCAACACAGATGGCACTCGGAGGCATTGCACTGAATGCTTAGGCTCATTACTAAATGTCAGACAACACAAAGACCCTCACGCACGCTCCTTCTCCGGGTAAATGAAGTTCAGAACAGCTGCCGTGCTCACGGCTGTGGAAGCAGACCCTTTGGCCAGGAGCAGTCCAGAAAACACTTCAAAGGGTATTTAATTTCCTTCATCTTAATCACAACGCTTTCCTAAGCAGTAAATTTTCCAGAGTAGTGACCTTGCCCTATTATATGTTTATACAGCACCTGACACAGTATAATCATTATCTCGACTGGCATCTCCTTACATTTAACAGAGCTTGCTGTTCTTCTAAAAGGCCAAATTTCTTCAGCTCCCACACCACAATCTGTGGGAGAACGCTCACCCTAGCAGCAGCGTTCAGCTCCAGCAGGCTGAGATGAAGCCTCACAAAGTTCAACCTGTTCCAACCTGGAAGCCATTCCATGTTTACACGCTTTGACCACATCCACAGAAACAATGGTGGCCGGGGCGCAGCGCCCTGCTCAGGGCAGCTGGAAGGCTCCGTGCAGCTAGCGGCATTCAACAGGTCACTGCCCACAGGGCTCCTCTCATGGCCAGCACAGATCCGCCCTTGGTTAGCCTTGACATCTGGCAAACAACATTCTTTTCCACTCTATTTATAAAGTTCTTAGCTTAGTCTCCTTGAATAATTGCTGGAGAAAAGGGAAAAAGATGCTCTGTAACGCACGCAGGGAATCCAAATCAGAAAGTTACCAGGAAAGAATTCCCACAAGAAAAACCACAGTTCCCTCCGTGCACAAAAAACCTCCATGCGTTTCCAAGCTAGAATCAACCAAACCGATCCGGGGAACGTGGCCTGCCATGAAACGGAAGGATCACCCGCGGCACCTCTCAGCTCTGACGGGGAAAGCAGCCTGCGGGCGATTCACACCGCGGGGTGGGGGGGCAGAGGGTGGGGAAGAGGCGTACGCCGCTCGCTTACAGCTCGGCAAAGGCAGCGCCGCACCGCGCCGAAGGTAACGCGCAGCCAGCCCTGCTGCTACCAGCGAGCAGCGCACCGCGTCGCGCAGGCACGGCAAGGGAGACAGCAGACCTTAAGAACACACGGCCCCAGCACCGCGGGGCAGCGATCGCAGGCGAGTAAAAGCCTTCGGCGCCTGTGCAGGGACAGCAGCGAGGGCGCGGCGACCTCGGTCCCTCCGCCGCCTCGCCGCGGCGCCCCCCGGCCCGCGCGGAAGCGCAAAGCGGCAGCGCTACAGGGGCGAACGCGGCAGCCGGGGCTGCGGCCGGCAGGAGCCGGCGCCGCGCTCCCGGGCGCGGTTAATCATCGACGGCCGGGGCCGCGGGCCCCGCCGCGTCCCCGTGCGCCGGCCGAGCGGCCCCGGAGTACCCGCCTCTCTGGGCCGGCGGCAAGAAACTCCAGGCGGGCGGGCGGGCCTCCTCGGCGCCGCTCCCGGGTCCCGCCGCGCCGCCCCGCGCAGGTGCCGAGAGGAGAGCGGGACGCCGCCTTACCTCGCCGCGGCCGGGCCGAAGAGCGGGACGGAGGAAGGGAGGAAGGAAGGCTGCGGACGGCGGCGACCGCGGGACGCTGCGGTGGCGCGGCGGCTCGTCGGGATACGCCTCGCGCCCCTCCCCGCACGCGCGCGCCGCCCCGGGCCCGCCCCGGTAACGGCCGCCGCCCCCGGCAACGGCGGCGCCGCGCTCCCCGGCCCGCGCGCGCCCCTGTGGCACCGCACGTGCGCTCCGGGAACGGCGGGCAGCGCCGGCCCCGCTGCCGACGGCTGGAGCGCTTCTCGCCGAGCGGAGCTAATCAGTGCCGGCGCGTGGCTCTTCCGGACAGCGCCGGGGAACCCTTTCGGTTACCGACGGTTTAAAACGGTGCCTAAATGCCCCGAAGAAAACGCGCGGTCTGCGTTGTCGGCACCAAGGTGAAGGAGCGATACGTTACGACCCCCTCACGGCCAAACGCAGGAGCTACGGGAAACCGCAGCAAGTTTCCTGTAAACAACTGGATCTGGATTTCCTATCAGCACCGGTGTCCCACGCCGCCACCGGCGGTGCCCGTAACCCACGCACACAGTAGATCTCATTCGTGCAGGCGCTGAGCTGGGCGGTCCCGGCATTTCTTCCCGGAGCCCTTCCTTACCTTACCTCACCTTACCTCACCTCCCTCTTGCTGCCCACGGCGAGCGGGCCCCTGGGCGGTAGCGAAACGGCCCTCTGGTGCCTCCCAACACAGCTGGGAGGCAGCGCCAGCCCTCGCTGCTTTCAGCCCGCTCCCCAGACAGCAGTGCGGAAATGCCGCAGGCTGGGATCTCCCTCCCGGCTCCGGGTGCCCCAGCGGACCACCCTCCTGCCCTACTGGGCTGCACAGGGTTCCCCCGCCTCCTTCAGAAAGCTGGGCGCAAAGCAGATGCTCAGCACGAAGGTGCAGCCAACAAGCTCGGAATTTACATTTCTTTGGGAATCACGTCTTCAAAAGTATTCAGATCCTTGGTAAACATTGGCTTGTTTTAAACAGCATCGTTTTGAACTTCCAAGCTTGCATTTGCTCTCCAAGAGTGCTCCTGCTGGTACTGCTGACACCTATCCGCTCCCTAAGCTGCATGAATTTCGCCTGGGAGTTCTGGAAATGATTCTGAAGTTCAAGAGAGCAGAGCATTATGTTCATAAATCAAGGATGCTGCCGAACTTCCTGCACGGGAGAACAGATGTGAACCCTGGGCCTGAGACTCATCCAAAGGAATGCAGTGGAAGCACACAGGATGGAAGGCTCTGAGGGCTTTACAAATTGCATTTGGATGGGAGAGAGCAGGGAGAAAGAGAATGTGGGAAAAAGAAGAGTGAAAAAGGATCCTGCTGTTTAGCTCATGCATAAACTGTGTGTGCTCAGCCAAAGGTCACTCCTTTTATTTTCTCATTAATTTCAGTGACGCTGAATGGTATATGAAGAATGACCTAAAAATGAGAACTGCCAGGAATAGCTCAGGTTTTTCTGCAACAAAGCAAAGGAAGAAAAACCTGTGTGGCAACTTCATTCTGTATCTTCAGAGTCCTTAAAAAGCAGTGACTAAAAGTTAATTATTTCAGAGGGACCATAAGTTTATTTAGGAAAGTTAAATAAAAATTCAGTCATCTACTTTTTATGTATTTGCCAGTAAAGGTTTTATACCCTCTGTGCATTGAAATTACTTAATTCTTAATTTCCTTTTTGTAATCCAAGAAATAGTGTATTTGTTTTGAGGTTGAGCACTGAGGTACTAAACTCAAGTGAGGGGAAAAAAAGAAAAGGGAAAGGAAGGAACAAAAGCTTTGGGAAGCCTACAGGTGTCCAAAAGCTGGCAGAAGGAAACTGTCCCTATGGGCAACTTCGGGGAAACCATCAGGAAAGAGTGGAGCTGGCACCTGGTGATGCCTTATAATAAACGGATATTCAAATGCCCTGTGCTGGTTCCAGCAGCTCTGCACCAGACAAAACAGCCCCGCTGTGTGCCAAACACGAGGCAGCTGGAGAAGGTTCTGCTGCCTCTGCACAAACACATTTGAGGAGGAGGAGGAGACACGCAGGAGATGCAAGAGACACCGGGACAGGAGGGGCGAGAGCAGGAGAAGCACTGAGGGAAACAAACACCATGCATGCAGACTGACCTTGGTCTCCCACACTGCCCGTTGCCTCATCAGAGGGACCGGGAGTCACATGCTGTGGGGGAACAGAGAGCAGGAAGGGCAGAGGAAAGGTGCCTGGAAGTGTGTCTACAAGGGAGCGTGTGTTTTGTCAGTACTAGAATCAGTAATTTAAAGTTGTTAATTGGGACTAAATTAAATCAGTTGAAATTCCCCTGGCACACAACCGTTCCTGGCTTGCAACAGGGAGAAACTGATTCAACACAGAAATTTGCAAACAAACTGGTGCAGTCACAGTGGTCTGGCAAAGGATCTAAGGGCGAAGATAGGGAAAACAGCAAATTACATTGCTTGTGCTGTAAGACAGTTGCTAATCTGGGGTATAAAAGAAACATGGCTCTTTTAAGCCCGGAGAAGGGCTGATAATAACATTTTATCCTGGCATTTGTTAACTGCAGTGAAAAACTGCAACGTAAGTGGAAAAAAAAAGTTCAAAGAGAGGCACCAGAAGCGATGAACAGAGATATATCTTCAGGACATAGATGTTTACATGCTCGGCTTAGGAGAGCGCTGCCAAGCAGTGAAAAGGCAGAAGGTCCTTTCAAGGACCTGTGTTATGTGGAGTAACACCGTGGAAAGAGAAAGAAGATTTATGATAGCTACAGAAAATTCTGACAGTCAGTCAGAAAGGACCAAAAACTATTATAGAGGTTGCTTTTCTACATGGTATCAGCAGGTAGTTATATTCAACATTCAGAAGGAAAAAAAGTATATATATAAATAGAAAAGCTCCTGCATTTGGATGTGTGAAAGAACATAAAAAAAGATCTTTTGGCTACAAAATTTATGGGTCAAATTTAGAAAGGGTAATTCACAAGCCATAACTAGTGGCTATTAATTTACTCAGGCAAGGCCTGAATTTGATTAAATGGTTATGAGCACACAGACTGTATGCTATGGAAACAAAAATCTGTTTTGCAGTGAGGTTATTTATATCACAGATAATTAAAACTGCTGCTCTGAGATCTCACATTTCTCTGAAAATGCAATGTCCTCAAACGAGAGTGACAGCCAAAGAACAATTTCTAAGAAAGTTTTTCTTTTAAAGACTGGGAAACAATCTGTTAAAATCACAGACACTTGGAGGTGAAAAAAAAACCCAACCCGACCATTCCGCTTCCAGAAACAATGGCACTGTATCTCTTGGTGTTGGGTGTTTCAGAGTGAGTGTACTTGAGTGGGGTCGTAAACACTTAAGAATGACTGAAGTTCAAAAACAAACAAAAAGAAGCCTTGAGCTCACTCTGGTATAAAATGGGAAAGAAATGAGGGAAGGCTTGGCAAAAATCAGCATAATAGTAGCCTTATTGTTGGATCTGAAAGCTTCATTTTCCAACAGTGTCCCTTTTCTGAGAAGCTGCAGAATCACTCTGAAAGTGCTTTCTATAGAGATGATAAATCTGGTGGAGATTTATGCACATTCAGATTAAGTCAGGAAATCAGTCATGAAAAGGATAATTAAATAGAGAAGGACAAAAACCTAGAAGAAAAATTACCAGAACCCCCCAAACAAACACAGCTAACAATGCCCTACCATGCACCAGGTCCTGGGATTCTGACTCTGACTTTGGCACCTATTGCTTGAGCAATGCACAGGGCGAGTAACCTCAGCTTGTTCCTGACTGTGGTTCCCAGGGCTCCAGAGAGAGGCACTCTGCACAGTATCAATTCAGAGCTGGAGCAGTGTGTGAACAAACCATGCTCAGTATCTTTGGTCATTCCTTACTTTTTTGCACTAGCTCTTAATGCATCATAAAGGTGAAAGCCACAAGAACAGAAGGTGTTCCACAGCTGTATACAGAATTGTTTGAAACTACAGTCTCATATTGTGTTCATATGCTAGATGAGAGGAGACATTGAACATTACATTACATTACATCACAGTCTCCATTTTAAAGCAAACAGCTCAGTCTGCCCAGGCACAAAACACCAAGGTGCTGCGAGAGAGCTGGCTCTTCTGATACAGAGGTGTCAGAAAACCTTCTCCTTTCAGCGTTACAAGATGTGCAGCAGACTCAGGGCATTAATGGTAAAGCAAACACACTGACTGAAGAAAATTTAGTAAAAAAAAAAAAAACCAAACACTTCTGTTTTGCATCACCGCAATTCCAAAACATGCAAATTCAGTACTGTGTCACAGCCCACTGAGCAAAGCACTCTAGCTTTGAAGACATGGTATATAAATGCTGCAATTCTGTGAAAACCTCTAATTTGAGTACTGTGACTTTTAAATTAATGCATTTATTTATTAAATCCTGTCCTACTTCTCTAACATGGATTCAGTCCTGGAGTCTGATGGGCCTCATGTGGGAGCTCAGTACAGAAGAGACTAACACAGACTGAAAAGACAAGAGGAAACAAGGTTTGATCAGTTGACAACAATTAATGTAAGCACAATGATCATGACAGAAAGCATCAGCAGTGTGATCCAAAAATGACCAAGGTCACTTAAGATTGAATTCAGAATGATGCCAAGCACATATTGAGGAGGCTTAAGCGAAGACGGTAGACTACAAATTCCTCAAAAACAGAGGGAAAGCATCTCCACAACTGAGCACTATGTAAGAGCAACGCCACTTAACTACACACACATACACTATAAAAGTAAAACTTTGGGGTCATTCCTCATGCAAGAGCCCTACTTCATGTAACAGGGTTCAGACAACATTTCTGTAGTCATGTTACGTGTTCATTATGTAGAAGGTAATGAACGTGTCTTCTACTTATGACACATCTCATTGTACAAGAATATATTTCTTTATTAATTAAAATGCTTAGACTAACTTCAAAATTTTAGGAGAAAGACACTGTTATTATACTCCAGACTATTTCTCCCTGAAGGATATGTAAGGAGCAAAGTCAGACAGATGTACACACTTCATCAGCACTTTGTTGCCATTACTGCTGCAGAGATAGCGAGGCAAAGACAATTTTGTTCCGCCCCATCCTTTCATCTGCCAGTAGAACTGCCAGTCAGCTTCCAAAGTCACAGTCCTATTAGATACCAATGTTTGAGACCAAATTTTGTATTGTCTCATGCAAGCTGAATCTGATATTAAATTTAATGAAAAGAAAAGGCAGAAAAACACACTGTTCTTTTGTAAGGCTACCTGAATATTAATATTATGCTATCAGCAACACAACATGCATCAAAAGAATGAAACGAGATTCAGAACAAGCATTTTCTGGAGAAAAATGAGGCTATAGAAAAGCAGAGATGTCTCACCTGGGGTAAGTCAGCCCCAAAGAAAAACTAAGTCATTTGGAGGAAAAAGGAGTAATTGTGAGGGGAAAGAAAAGGGGCTCCTTGCCCCATCCTCCCCCCCCCCCCCCCCCCTCCCCCTCAAGGTTTAGTGTGTGTGGGTGTGAGCATCAAGAAAGATCTGGATGTTTTTTTTCATTCATGCTGGTGAAGGTCTTGGAGGAAACAGTTACTTGAATGACCTCATCCCTCTTGTACTGCTTGTCATATTGCCTGAATTTACCCTACTGAGTTTATCACACCACAGCAAAGCACTTAGCATTCTCTCCATTACATCACAAACACTAGATAAGCTCTATTTTGTCTACAGCAAAGTAAGAGTTAATTACCCAGCAGAAACAGAGGGAGACTGAGAAAAAAGAAGAGCCAGAAGGAAGCTGCAAGCTTTGTTAATCAATTCCCAGCTTTAAATACATCACTAGAAGTGAAACAGATATTTTTTTGTGTTAAAATACCCTGCTTTTCAATATGCATCAGTGCTCGTGGTCGCAAAAATGACTCCACTTGAACTCTAAACTGTATATTCAGTATTGAAAAAAAACAAACATCAGAAAACGTATGTGCAGTCCCCCACCATTCCCACACCTCTATGCTGCACTCAGCACTTACTGACTGCAGCAGCAGTAAGCATTCCAGTAACAGCCAACATTGTTATATAGACACAGTACAGAAAGTTTATCTTGATCTCTACAAACGATGGGCCCAGTGGTACAACTCCACAACTGAGCAGCCTGAATTAATGATGGAAAAAAGTAATGTACTGCTTTTGTGAACCTCACTTGTCAACAAGATCTTCAAGAGCCACAGAAGAGAATATTCCATTGTGAACAAATAAATGCTGGGGCTGTCAAGCTGAGTCTCAAAGAACTCTCCTTTCTTCTGCCTCCTATCCCTCAAGGAATTAGACTAAAAATACCAAGCAAAAGCACAAATAACTTTCTCACCAGGCAAGTTTACATAAATTGCATACTAGGGACACCTGAGGAAGTTTGGCAACTATGCAGATCAAACTCACCTCGTCTATTATTTGGTTAAAAAATGGAAATAGAGAAAGAGGGGACATTTCTAACTGACCTCTCAAAATGATGAGTAATGCCCATAGAAACAAAGAAAATACTTCAGTGAACTTTTCTACTGTGTAAATCTTGCTTCAGTATTTAAAGGGTTCACACTTGTTGCTTACCAGATCTCCAGAACTCTGTAAATTTGTTAAATCTGTGTCAGAATTGTCAGAATTTTATCTTCCAAATGATAAGAGGTCTGTGTGTACCCTACATTAACAAATAATGAAGAGAACCTCACAAAACACCTGCGATGGACTTGTGTTTCTGTAAGCAACAGCTATAAATTATGGAATGCAAACTTGACTTAGCGCGATATGAAGCCCTAAGTTCCAGAAGTAATGAACTGTAATGACACAGGCTAGGAAGCAGTCATCAATTTAAACCCAATTATATAAGAGAATAAGCAATAGGTTTTATTTTCAAGAACAAAAGCCCAAACTGCAAAGGCAATGAAAAAAGTCAGGCTTACGCATATTTCCTCAAAAATAGATTTATGAAAGGAGAAAACAACAGAGTTAGAATAAAATCTAAGTTAGGACTTCAAGGCACAGTCAAATGTAGTTCTGATATTGTTCCAGGGATACCAACAACTGGCTACGATCACCTTATCAAAGTGTTATGATTAACAAGATAGAAAGCTGCATAGTGGTCAAGTAAGAAGAAATGATAGCAGCTTACCAGAGTATGGGTTCAGGAAGATGTCATTTGTCTCTCAGCACTGCTATTGCAAAGCTGCTCTGAGATCAAAATCCTGATTGTAATCCATCAAACCCATAACCACAGCGAGTTGAATGGCTGAGCAATTGTGATGACATAACTGGCTGCTGCTAGGAATTAATACACGAAGCTGCTATCAGTGTGAACACATCTTTAGATGAAGGGAAAGGCAGCATGATTACTGCTAATAACAATAACAGGAATGACATCAAAAGACATATTAAAAGCAAACCCAGTTGTGTCACACTGATTTTTGAAGCAGAAATATTTGGGCTTTCTGTTCACAGCTTAAACAACAAGTGTATGAGGCCCTATACATCTCTTCAGCTGGTATGGGCAGAAGGATAAAGTCCTGTTCCTAGCCCATACTGAACAATGTGGCTTCTCATCACTGCTCCTGCCATTGGCAGGAACCAGCTACCAGCAGCTAGAGCCACGAGGTGATGTTCAGGACAAGAGTGGTGGGCAGAAGAGCCAGGGTGCTGGACAATTTCAACGAACTGAAAACTGCTTTCATAAGTGGGCAATAAGAATACCGCTGTTGTGCAAAACTGACTTTGCCTGGGGCCACTGCTAGCACTGTGGCTCTATCTCACCTAGGAGACATGGTGTGTGAAAACTATCCAAACTGTCTGTGCAAAACATCTGGCACCACCTTGGCCTCCACTGACCAAACTCTGACCAAATGCTTCTTAGCTGAGGCCCAGCAGGTCCACCTCAGAAAAGCCTTCAGTATGACAGAAATCCAAAACCAGCATTCTCCCTTCTTTCGTTTCTACTTTCTCTTCCCTTTGTTATCTTTATCTTTCATCTCCACTCCATTAAATTCTTACTCTAATGCACCTTCTTTTTCCCCATCTAAATATAGCAGCTCTTCATCCTTTTTGTCTCTCTTCTACAGCCGCGGCTGCCTATAATGGATCCTGCAGGAAATTAGGCTTAGTTTCCATTCTAATCAACTTCAGAGACTTACGCTTTTAATTAGACCTTTAATATTCCTCCTGTTTGCATAGACAGTGCTTTCTAAAGTGGCCTTCCTAAGCACCATTGTGGTTTCAACTTCAGCGGAAAAACCATGGTATTCTAACAAGTGAAAACATAAGCAATCTATGATAAGACATTATGATTTTATTTTCTCCAGCTGCAGCAGATGTGTTAGTATATTTTTCCAACTGAAAAAGTACCATGTGATTTTTTTATTCCACGAGGAGTAGGGGTCCAACAAGTCCCCTACTCGGACACAGCCTCTATGGGATTCTCAACATAATGTAAACTGCTGAATCTGTAAGCAAGCCCTCCCCAAAACCACAGCGGGCCTCTGACTGCCTTGCAGCAAAGATTTAACGTGTTAATTGAGCAAATTATGCTCACTTCAATAGCCCCTTTGTGTTCAAGAAGAGCTCTGGTAGTTTAAAGCACAACATAAGTGGTAAGTATTACTGGGTCACATTCTGAGGTTCAGGATCAGTTGTTACTTAATGTTTATTCAGGCAAACTTCCACTGAAGTAGAGCACTGAATTTTAAAAGGAAAAGTACAAACCTCCAAATTTCATCCATTATTAATCATTTAAAGTATCAATTAAACATAACGTTCTCTAGTATTTTTTACTCTCAGCTGATTAAATATGACTCCAAATAAGAGACATTCAGCTCTCACTTAAGGGGTAAGATTTATTGTCAGCCAACCTGCTCATCTGTAGTGAGTTTCTGTGAGGGTTCTTGAAGCTATTTTTCGTTACAGTTACAACTACTGCCAGTTCTTGACTGCATTTTACAATAATTACAGTGATCATTCCAGACGTGAACTCTGAAAAAAACACATATGCTAAGAATGTTAACAGTGCATATACCAGCAGTATTTGTAAGATGTCAGTGAGACCCTTTTCCATCATACCAGACACGGTAATGCCATTAAGTGTATTCAAAAGTGGTTCAGAACAGTGGGAGATCTCTTTGTATTGATGGAGTGGTTCCTTACTATATCACATCACCTACATAATTTGTTCTATAAATGTATTTATTTCACACTTGTTATTTAGAATAGATGAGCTTAAAGACAAACAAGGCACTAAAATTTTGAACCTATCTAGAACACTTTGTTCCCTGAAAAAAATACAGATAAATCCATAGGCCAATGGGCATATCAGTGCCACCAGGGTTTCACCCTGTACCTTGGCATCAGGGCAGCTTGCCATACCAGGACTAAAGGTGCAGTTTTCAGCGTTATGGCTTAAGATATTATCCACATGGTAATGGAAAACATGATACATACTCATTTCTAGAATTTAAAGATGAAAAGAGTCGACTTCTGTCATCTGAGGAAGTGACATTTCAGCCAGAAGAGAGCACCTGAAGGTTTTAGTGTACAAGGTCAGATCACAGGTCCATCTCTCACACACAGTCACTGATGCTTAGGAAAGTGCAAGAGAGCAAACATGCACCAATGCTTCTCCACCAAATTTTCCCTATTTTCAGACATTTTCACCTTGGTCTTCTCTCTTTCTCGATATTCAAGATCTTAATGTTTCAGGGTTTGAACACGAGAAGTGCCAAATCAGGCCTCAGTGTTTCACCTTATAAAAGCCACAACTCCCTACATCCAAACAGCTGCCTGGGTAAAGGCCAGACCCCATACCCACGGCAGAACTGAAACATTACAGTCTGAGAGACAATTGGAGTAGGCGGACTTTTGTTTTTATTTTTAATTTTTTTTAGCCTTGGCTGAGTTTACCCTGAGCTGTGAGAGTTTGAAAGAAGGCAGGCCTATGTTGCATTAAGTTCTCGGTGCTCACAAAAGCCTTCTTACCAAACACTGTATTATGGAGAAATATCAAGCTAGACTCTGCAGATTTTACTCATTCTACTTCTGCAGACTTCAGAAGAACTTTAACAAGGATTTATGCAGGTTTTTCAGCCTAAGGTAAATAAATCATATAGGGAAAAATTATTCTGTCCAATCCTGGAAGAGAAAACAACCCAGCTTAGATCAAATATATCTCCGTGAAAGCAACTGACTTCAATAGGGGAGAATTTTATCCCCAGTTGCTGAAGACACTAAGTATTTAATAATTAGTGAAAACTTACCTGTTGCATTGTTTGTTGGAATGCAAATTTGAGGGACAAGAAGTCTGGGATTCAGAACTCCCTGCACACAGGAAAATACACATTTTTAAAATGACCACTAAAACAAATCAGAAAAATTATTGTCCTGAGCATGACATAAATGAAGGGAAGAAACACATTTCTATAATTTCCTATATAAACCCAAAATATGTGCACACAAAATAAAAGGGAGAAAAAAAGAAATTATGACTATGCATCCAAAATTTAGAGAAAAAGCTGAATATGTCAAGTTTGGCTTACCTAACATAGTATTTCCTAGCATTTTCCAACGTATATATAAAATACGGTGTTATTCCATTTTTCTCTCCCCCAAAATGCAACCTCAACATAGCAGGTGTAGTTCTAACATACTTCTGCTATTTGGCCATTCAGAATGCTCCTTAGAAGGGATAAGTGTGCTTAACAGTACACTGCAAACAGTCCAACTTAAAAAGCCAGATTATGTAAGTCAAATACAGAACAGCTTTCAGCAAGAATCATTTACCCAGAAATGTCAATGAAAGCAACATGTATCAGTATAAAGTTCTTTCCATTTACCAGATCCTTCCCCAGACAATCTTTTGTTCGCTGTAACAAAAGCTGACAAATTTGTCATTTGCACAAACTAGAGAATTTCCTGTTTGTTGCATAGAAACATGGAATCATGTAAGCGCCCGTTAGCTCTGCTTGTCTGAAGCACTGGGAAACACATCAGAATAACTTAGCACAGCCTAAACAGGCTCAGCACAGTCTACCTCAAAATTTATGATGGAAATCAAAATCAAAACTGGGAGACTGCCTCCAAACCATAATATCTTCTTCCAATAATTTGCTTATTTTCAACCTTGGTTCTCAGTACCACCGCAATGGATAAAAATACTGCTTTAGGAAAATCAGAAACAATATTTTCACTTGATCTTATGCTGTCAGGTGCTGGAAAAGGAAGAAAAATATACTGCAAAAGTTAAAATAAATTGTGAAAGAATATAAACATACTCATTTCAGGAAAAGCTTAGCTGAACAACTACAAAAGACCCACAAGATTATCCCTAAGCTAACATCCAAACAATCAGAAAAAGAAACAGGGAAATTAGAAGTGTTATACTGTTCCTGTTTGAATAATAATTGTTAAGAATCAGCTTTCTGTAAGAGCAAAAGCCAGCTGGGATATCTTTCCCTATAGCGTACCACTACAGGTTAGGTTTGCACAAGAAGAGAACAGAGGCCTCAGAGAGACAGGAGGCAGAATGGGCTCAGAACAGATCAGCTCTATCCTGGCAGGTGCCTGCCCAGCACCTGTGAGGGAAGCCTCTCAGCCTCCAGCTTTTCAAAGCTGGAGTAATTAGAAGATCTTTTCTCATCCCAAACTTCCATTTGCCTTCCTGAAACTTAAGCTGCTTTCCCCACATCTGGCAGACAAGGACAATTTATCACTGCTCTCCTTAGAACTATTTTAACTTTTATCCTTACTCAGCTTTTTTTTTTTTTTTCCCCAGACTAAAAAGTCCCCTTCTCCCCACTTATCTCCTAAGCAGCATTTTCTTTGCTTTCATTATTATCTCAGCTTCTGCAGGCTCAAGCTCTTTGTAGAGTTCTCACAAAAACTCACAATCTGCTTTATACATGAATACCTAAATGAGAACATACACAAAGAGCTCCACAACATTAATTACATGAAAAAAATATTTTACAGTGTAATATATTTATATTGACTTGCCAGTCAACAGCTTCATCATTGCCAAAAGATTCATGACCTCTACACAATTGTTTTCCTATCCCACAGTACTTTTCCAATTGGATTTGGGTAAGAACTTCATGAAGAACTTAGGTCTGTTCTGTAATGCACCTTCCATACTTAAGACTGTACACTAAAGACTGTGCACAGATCAATAGCAGTTTTTAATTTTAAACATTTAAAAGTGACTGGAATGTTTCATTTTCTCATAAAGGTGATGAAATTTGGAACAGATGTTTCTCCCCGGGAGAAGTCTAGAGAGTAGCTAAAAAAAAAATCACAAGTGCCAAGGAAAGGAAAACATTAAAGATTGCCTTTTTGCAAATCCACTGAGTACAATAAAGGTTAAAGGTGCAAACTGTATGACTAATTTCAATTCATGTAAAATAGGACATAAATCTTTTAAACCTAAAACAATGCAAAGAAAGTGAAAGGCAGAAAAGCTGCAGGGGAGTTTGTAACTGGCCTGAGAAAAAGAAACGAACCTTTTCTCCAAGAATGATGAAAACATCAGAAGCTGGGCAAGGACAACCTGGTGAAGCAGAAGGTATGAGTAGGTCACTGCAGGGCTGTTCCCACAAGAGAAAAAGGGTTACAGAAACTCCTTGGTATTATAAATTAGAGAGTGAAATTGGTATCTAGTTGCTCAAACCAGTAACCTGAAACAAATGCTGTACAAAGATCACCATGGATGTTGGCTGTCTATTTTTATAAAGACATGGAGAAACCAAAGGAATTAAGTGGCTTTCAGCCATGAAGAAGTACGACAGCAAAGGCAAAAGTTGCACACAAACACCTAAAGAAAAACTGGAAGGATATACAAACCACACAACGAAATGAAGTCTAGAGCTAGATATTAAACATGTAAACCTGATTAAAAAGACACATCTTGTCAGGTAGCAAACTAGAGTGCTGATGCAGAATAGCCACAGAACATAATAATGATGATCTTGACTTTTTAGCCCAGTGTGAGCACATTTGCCATGCCTCTAAGTCCATTATCTGACAAGAGATGGGTTGGAGTCTGATTTACAGGAGATCATTTGGAGATGCTGGACAGATAAGTAACCATAAGGGACAGAGATTTGAGAGACATTTGGAGACTGAATAAATCTAAGGGAAGTACAAATAACCCTTCTTACTGGCCCTAAACGAATAGCCTTGAAGCAGCTGAGAAGAGCTACAGTATACATCAAGAGGGAGGCAAGCCAGACTGAGCATAATAGACTCCGTGCCTTTTCTCATTAGTACTTTGCTTTAATTGCACTTACCTGACCTTTAAAAAAATAATTAAAAAAAAAATCAAACCACAGTGTTTACAATTACTCCTATGAGAGTCTTGCCACCACTACTCTAGGCAGATGGGAAACTCTCATTTTTACTTCACCCATTTCCAAAAATCCTTTAACATCCAACACTTGGCAGTTCACTTCCTACTTCACCTGTACAGATGCCTATTATAAAATCTGAGAACATAAATCAACAAAAAACATTCTCATGTGGTGTATCTTGTTCTACACATCCTCTGTAAAAGGAATAAACATATCACTCACATAGAATGAAATTATGGGAATTCACAAATTCAGAAAGACTAATAAAATATCTCACTAACTGCTCATATCACTGACATGCAATCAATAAAGTTCTTTATAATGACCCAGTTGAAAAAATAACACTTAGAACTGTGATATTGCACGGTCGAAAGCCATCAGAGATCCTTTGTGTTGAGAAGGAAGAAACATAGTGTTTATACATCAAACAGATAAATATTTGACAACAGAAAGGGGAAGAAAGCAAGACAACATTGAAGATTTAAAGAAGGATATATATTAAACATTAATAAATCCTTGGAATGGTACGAGACGGAATTTTCCACAATTTTCCTGTATATATACATGGTCTGCTCTGAAAATAATACCTCCTATTTTATTACGTTGACATCAGAGATGGATGTTGTGGTACGGCAGTAGAGGTTGAACCTTCCCATTGATATTCCATTCAATGTTGTTGCCATGCAACAGAAGGCAGCAGAGGGGCAGTCTGACAAAACGGCATCTGACGTGGAAGTGAAGGTGAAGATATGGAACTGAATTTCTCTATGTGGAAAAAATGGCACCCACTGACATTCATTGACACTTGCTGAATGTTTATGGCCCCAAACAGTGGATATGAGCACAGCGAGGCAGGGGGTAGTATGTTTCAGCAATGGCAACAGCATGTCACCTCCACTAGTGCAGATTTTTGCAAGCACAGTATGCAGGCCCCTGTTCATCACGGGCAAAAACGCAGAGCTAATGGCAGTGACTGTATTAGAAATACTGTTTTGTAGATGAAAATTTGCTCTATCAAATAGTGTTACTGTGGTCTTTGTAGCTGTTGTGGTTTCCATGGAAATGAATAGGAAGCATTACTTTTGGAATCTCTATGTATTACTCTTGAAGAAATCCAAGTGAAAAGAATCTATACCTTAGATTTTATTCCAGCAAATGCTTTCAGACTGCAAATATAGGTCATATAGTCTTGGATGCATGGGCCAGCCTACAGCCCTGTGCTAATGCAGTAAATGGAGGCTGTTGTTTAATTCTACAGCACATTAGAGAGCACATTTCCACGTTCAGATTGTAAATTGTAAACTCCTGAAGCAGAAACCAGCTTTGCCATTTCTTGTATACTTAGCTAGCAGTTGTTTTTACTGGAGACCTAACACATGATACTTTTTCTCATATCCTCCAGGTATGGGACTCAGGACTGTAAATCCTAATCTTAAAAGCTTACATAACAGTTCTAATGACTCCTAAATCTCATTAATCTCTGGGACTTAAACTGATATAACTCAGTGCTAAAGGACACTATGTAGCATACAGAAGCATACTTACTTTCATGGCTGAAAATGTATGTTTGTCTCATTTAAACTTCTGTTTTAAGTTTAAACAAAAAGTTAAATATCTGTAAATTATAAGATTTAAAATTCCAGTAGCGTGCAGAATGTCTTGCATACGGAAAAATTCTGATGCTACCCCAGGCTCTGTCCAAAGCAGTAGGAAACTGTTTGCATTTGCAACCCAGCCACGCTTTCTTCTGGCACACTGGATTTTCAATCTCATTTCCAAGGAAGTTAAAACTACAAAGCTGAGCAGACTGTGTACATCCCAGCTCTATTCTGATTTACCCTTTTCAAGACATTATTTCTGCAGAAAGGCAAAATTAAATATACCAGCAAAATCTAATTGATCTATTCCTCAAACATAATATTAATGCAATAGAATTTCTCACTGAATTAGTGACTGTCTTCTAAGCAGCCTAATGGGTACAAGTTAGAAATTATCCCTACCAGTGCTAAATACAATAGAGCTTGTACTGATGTACTTGCCAGGGAAATAAGGTTTGCTTCATTTGTGATGTTATCTGACAGAGTTGGCATGATACTATCCATTTATAACATGTGGTGGTGTTTTTACTATTTTCCTTTACTTTCAAAGGTTCCTCTCTCACCTGACTTGATTTGCAAAGTTATATTTTGAATAGATAGAACTGAGAACAGATCTGACTAGAAGAGGATGCAGGACTGGGTAGGCATTAGTCTGCTTCTGGGAAGTAGTGAGCAATTTCCCTTGTCTTGCTTTTTAACCCTCTTCACTTACTCAGCTGTTTTTATCTCAACCCAAATTTTCTTGAATCTCTTCTTCCAATTTTCACCACCCAACCTACTGAGGTTAGAGGGACTGAGGGAATGAGCAGCTGTGTGGGTGCCTGTCCATCAGCTGGGTGAACAAACCAGTATGTATGCTTATTTTTCTGTCATATCCCATGAAAGGGTAAAGGCAAGAGATTTAACATATTCTCAACAAAGATCCTCTGTTAATTCTCATTATCAATTCATGAAGTCTGGTATTGTTCAACTTGATTTTTTCTTCTTATTTAGAAGTTAGAGCATAATTGCTTGCATTATGCCACTTGTGACACTATGAGCTGATTAGCTCGTAAAGCTCTGATTAGTTCGAGGTTATCTTAGTGGAAGGCTATGAATTAAAGAGGAATATTCAGACACGCCTAGAGAGATACTTAAATAGAATTCATTCTGTTCATGTCATATTAAAAAACATTATTCAAAATGAAAATATTTCATAATTGCAATCTACTGCAGATAGAACACAACACTATGAATGATTATGGAAATCATCTACTAGCCAAACAACTCACATCATTTAATAGCCAGAACACCTTCCTATTTTGTGGTACAGTAACCTGCTTCTCACAAAGGGTCACTCCTGCATGTTCCCTCTTCTAGTGACGGATTCACTACTTACCTGGCTGATGGGAGAACACCGTCATGTTTGTAAACACCTAGCAGAACTGCTTACCAGTGGATTACCTTACAGTACACACATAACTCCTGCCAACACAGACCAGGAAAGTTTTGCATTTTATAGCTGAATGCTTTGCTCACCGAACCACTGGTATTCACAGGCCAGGACACAATGGGTGGGCTCACTAGAGCTCAGTGGGATATTTTCTACAAGTCCTACTGGATAATGAGATTTTGAAACAGAAAACATAGCTGTAACAAATGTTTTTAGCTCCTTTTCAACAAAGTTAATACTCTACTGCAGTGCTTCAGTTTGTAATTGTGGCTTGCTTGTTTTGACTGTTGCGACATGGCATGTAATGTGCAGGTGGGAAAAGAGCACTGAAAATTACTTTCAACCCAACATCACAAAGTCACTTGATTAGTTTTAAGTGATCAAAATGATTAAAAAATATATGATTTAAAAGTTCAAAGTACAGCTAGGGCAAGTCAACTAAAGCGTACGTTAAAATTCCGCAGTGAAAACTTGCTAGGAAGAAATCAGTTTTGGAAGAAGTCAGAATTCTTCATCTGGCTGAGATCTGCTGTTGAAAGACTCAGTATCACTGCCACTCCATTGCAGCAAAGAGATCTGAATCCCATTCAAAAAGATTCAGGCTGCTTATACAGACAAAGCTCCCTTTTATGGCAGAATCAGAAGTACTTTGACTGCAGAATAAACAATCCATTGCTCAATGTTTTCCAGTAACTCCCGCTTCAGATATCAGACTCCGATACACAGGCTGCAGTTTATAACAGTGTAAGACACTTGGTATTTCTTGTAGAATTGCTTGTTACTTTGTGTGAATGAGAAATGACTTTACACCCTGCCTAATCCTGGTAGAACAGGAATATACAGTACCCGAACAATGCTCTGCCATGCAATTCCCACAGCACAGGCTGAAATTATTCATAGTACAACATCAGGGCACAAAAACCAATGGGGAAGGGAGAGCTCACTGGGGAAAGTCTGTCTCCTCAGTAAGCCAAACACTGTCCTATTCTTGAAGTGAGTAAAAGCTGATGTCAGAGCAAGGTCCAAATGGCTGTGTAGAACATCAAGCCGTACCTCTGGTGCACCACTGGGCAGATCCTAGGGTGTGACAATGGATTTTGTCTGTATGGAAAAGCATGTAGGAAACCACGTGATCTCTATGGTGTAAACCAGTCAGGAGAATGGACCACCCTGAACTTAAGGAAATACACAGACTGAGAGAGTCCAGTTCTGTTTTCTCGAAAACATTTTTTTTCTTTTAGGGTGGCCTGACAGAAACCAGTGAGTCACAGAATTCAGTTCTCAAGATCTTCTTTCATGGAGATTCCCAAAAATGAACTTCAGAATCTACTGCTAAACGTCCATTTCATCAGTGATCTATTTCTTCCTGGTTAAATAATTCCTTTTACAGAATGTGATCCAACCATTTTTTAACGAGCCTACTCCCCTTCATAAATTGACTTAGATGTTTTTCCTATTAGTATGAAGATAAGAGGATACAATATCCTGAGTGTCAGCCTGTTCAAAAGAACGTAGCCCCACTGACCGTTGCAGAACACGGTGGATTTACAGCAGCTGAATAACTCGCTGTCTTCCAGCAGAACTGTTATAAAGGTCACAGCCACATGTATCCAGTATGACATCAAACAATGCTTGCACTTCTATTTTAAGCTGGATTCCTCATAGCTGCTAAATTCACACTAATTCATGTTGCATTGTGTTGCACAGATTACAACGAAGCCAGTGCCTATGTGCGCACACATGGCGTAACCTTGGTTACCTTACTACTAAATCAGACTTTCAAGTGGGCCTAAGATATGTTGCAAACTGAAGTTGAAAAACGTGAGACAGCTGGTTTACATTTACAGAACTCGGATTTGTTTTAGTTGTCTTTCCCAACTATAGCTCCTAATGTGGAATAGGAACAATACACTTCTAAACTGCTCTCCATCCACTATTTATTATTTTTCATCAACAGTATCTTCTTTGAATTTTACAGCCAGCAAATTATCTTCAGAATTGCCTTACTTTCTAAACACATGAATGGCATTTCTCCTATGGAAAACATTTAGTAATTTCAAATGACAACATAGCATTATGGATGTAGAATTTAATGCGTAATCTTCCTCCCTCCCCCATATGAGCAATCCAATGAGATCAGTTTTCAGCTCTGCTGGAAAAAATCTACTACTCCATGAGAAACTCAGTACAAAAACCAGTGTGCTGATCCTTTACAAATTTAAGTTGCTTAATTTGGTGTCTGATACTAATCACAATTTTGAATTCAGTGGACTCTGGATGACCACTTTGTTTAGTCTTCTACTGACTTAAAGTTATTCTCTATTTCACATGAAATCTTTGCCACTAACTACATCCAAACAGAAACAAATGGATTGCTTTCACAGCACTATGCTGCACAGAGTTGTGGAAGAGATTTTGTAGAGTAATGCAATCACATGATAACCATTCGGGCATAATAAGTCAGCCTCTCTGTCAGCACAATTAGCCCTGTTTCGAAGTAGAAATTGCTCCTATTTTCTTATAAGCTCAAATGGATTTCTGCTAAATGCCTTCCATTTTCACTTCCCTAAATGGAAAAATATTTTTCTTGCTATACTCAGTGATGTAATATTCACAGCAGAGTGAGTGAACTGCTTTGTTTTTTATTATATTTTTTCAAAGAAAAGTCCTTAGTTTAAAATCCTTCTTGAAATAACTTAAAAAACACCAAAAGAACACTTCTGCCAAGCCCAGCAACCGGAGATCAACAAAAGTTTTGGGGATGAAGAAAGAAAAGTTTAGGCTTGATGGTCCTAATTTTTCAGTGAATTCCCTTATGGCCAGAGAAGTAGCCAACAGCTCTGAAGGAGCCTCAATTCTATTTTACTTCATCATAAGGAATTCTGAGCGACAGACAAATTAAAATAAACGCTCAAGAGAAAAGTACAGTATGTAAATCAGGAGAAGGACAAAATCAGCAAGTATCTTACAGAGCCGTCCAGCACAGAGCAGTGGAAGCAGCTATGATGGAAAGTATTATCCATGGAATTCAATATTCCAGCGCTGTTATGCTGAAGGGCTCTTTGTCCTTCAGCAAGTTTTGATGGTTATCTGAAGAATACATTATTCTCTGGTATTTTTAAGAATCCTATACAAGTTTACCACATAATACTTGTACAGGGATGCACTTGCAAATACAACCCCATAGCAACACTAACTTAACTAAGCCCCCTAGTTAAACAGAAATATAATAAGCTGGACATAGTTTTGTAAAAAAAAAAAAAAAAAAAAAAAATGCACATTACTGCCAGGGGAAACAACCCTAGTGAAGTAGTGAAGTGTATTCTCAGCTGTGTGGGTAATTTTTGCATGCTTCTGTGGTCATCATTATGCCCTTATATTTACTTGCAATAATACCTATGCACCATGTACCTAGCTTATCTCAGTATATACCTTCCATGAGCCTAGAAAAACCAGAAATAGGAAGTTAAGTACTGGCCTGTTCTCCTATTTGTTCCCATAACTCATTTCATATACTAAAAAGGAAATTCTGCCAATCTGAGGGTAAAACAAGATGCACAAAGATGCACAAATGTAAGCAATAAGGTCTGCACATGCAGACAATTTTTGAATCACCAGAAGAGAAGTCACTTTTTGGAAAACTTCACAAAACCCACCTATACCAGGGTTGCATGGTTTGTATCCCGTGGGCATTACATAATACACAGTGTAAAACCACTGTTATGATGCAGGGTCAGGTGCCAGTACCTCACTGCCAAATTTTTGTTGAAAGCAGGGAAAGATCATGACAGCATTTTCTTACCACGATATTTTCCATTTTAATCCATGTTACCCTTTTGCATGAAGCCTTGCATGGCTTCTTTCCTTCACTCCATATCTGCTCAGAGTCTTATCCATAACTTGAAGTTTTTCTGCAGTTCCTCTCATGTCCTGCAATTTAACCTAAAAGCTGCAGCAAGCACATTTCTACAGAAAAGAAACCTCTGCCAGGTCCCTGGAACCACAATTGCCAAATTACTTGACAGTCCTGGAGCAGGATAACTGGAAATGTTTTATGCTGCTCAGCTTTAGGAACAGAGCCGTCATCACTAGACCTCAGAAAACACCGGTATGATTCACTCTAATTTGAAAGCCATGCCTCCTCTGGCAGTAAGAAGTAAGAAGTAACAAAGCCCATTCAGCACCATACTGAAATTTTCTTCCCTAAAGGCTGCTTAACAAGACGACTCTCTCACCTATTTCCTCCCAGAATCACTGTCTAAGCAGGGCTTCACAAAGGCACTGCTGCCCAATTCAGAAATGCTAGGTCTATAGGGGCTCCAGTTACACCGTATCGGGATGTCCCATCAGTACCATTCTCCCCAGGGTTTCAGATTTATGAATTCACCATACCTTGGCTGGGCAGAACCTTCAAACATGCCATCCGTTTACTCACTTTATGCTGCTCACAATACTTGGAAAAAGATTTATTTACTCACAATCTTGGCTTTTTCCCTCCTTTCTCCTTGTACACTCAACTTCTGAAGCAATGCATGCTGATCTGTTTTCACTTATTTAAAAGAAGTGTCATACAGTATGGAATCAGAGCAGTTATGGTTTACATCTGTGAACATATGTGACTACATTCTTTCACTTTAAGTAAACAGCGACCGGCAGTATAGTTCACGACCTTCTGGAAAAACAAAGTCACCACTGGAAAAAATTAGCTAGTAGATAGCTTCATGTGATTGTGGCTACAATTCATTATGTCAACGATGGAAAAAAAAAAGAAAAAAAAAGAAGAGCTTGTCAGACCCTGCTGAGGAGAACACACAGGAATTATCACACGATCACATACACTCCTAAAATAATCCGAGTCTAGCTTCTGGGAGCAGAGGTGGTAAACTCAAATGGAGGTTGAATCCCTGGACAAAGTCCATTTCTGATGTAACTCAGAGGCCACTGAAACTGCCAGAGCCCGCTCAGCAGAAAAGCAGCATACGTGGAAGATGTGGCTCTGTGGCCAGGTGCAGTCAGCACTATGCACAGTACCTCTGCACACAGCAGAGGGAAATCCAGCACTGAAATGAAGACAAGCTTTTGAGTGGCTGCATAATGAAAAATTTCCAACTATCTTCCAATCTCTGCCAGATACTAGGGCGCTGACTGAGCAGAATAAGGCACAGCTGCAGATAGTGGCTGGCAGCCTCATATCTAAATTTCTTCTTTTGTAGTAGGATTTAGTTAAGGCTTTGATAGAACTTCTACTGCCTTCCTTGGAGTTACAATTTTGCCTATCAAGATAGAAGAAGGGATTTATCAAACGTCAACCCCACCATTTTCTCTAAACACCTTCTTTCAAATATTTCTGAAATGGAAGGAAAACTCAGACCAGTATCTATTTAAAGTACTCCTCTCCACATCTATGAACTTTCTAGGAAGGAAAACCAGAGAGCTAGGTAAAATTCTCGAGAGTTCCAAAGTGAAGGATATGTCCTTGCTGATGTTCTACTTGCCTACACAAGGAAGCTGCATAAAGAACAAATGTTCAAGTTTCCTTTGAAGCTACAGACAAGCCCCTTCTCTGACGTACACAGGATCGGCTCTTTTGGGAAGAAGCACATTGAAAATCCACGTTTCAGCTTGTATTGCTCATTGCCTTTCACAGAAAAGTTAAGAGATTAATGTTAAGCTGACAGCCACAAAAGAGGTGTTGGAAACGTTACTGGGATGTATCAGCAAGCCAGGTAAGTGCTGCATGTGAAGGTTCTCATATTTCGTTGGTGATAAAAGTGACACCATCTTCCATTCTGCCATGGAAAGTCTAATGGATGGAGACTGTTCTCAGCCAGCTGACACTTTCATCCAAGAAAAATGCTTTGATAGGAAAAACAGATGCTAACACAGATTTCTGCAGCATTCATTGTACCAAGAACAGTACCAATAGCGAGGGTTGAATGGACTACCTTGGATGCAAAACTATACAGCTCTTCCTTTTCCTTTGATGTTTTCCTTGCAGGCATGGAGAAGTAGTGGAAGGACCCACAGCTCTGACTTCACACTGCTAATGCCAGCTTGCAGGAAGGCAAAGACCAAAGCTGCTGCAGCTCAGTGACATGCTTTGGTTGCAAGCTCACGCAAGTCCTCTGCTCTTATGGGAAAGGGGAATGGTTTTGCTACTGCTATTATAGAGCCCTGGCTTCTTCTCTGATGGTTGTTTAGTTTTTGGAGATAATGAAAGGACATAGTTTATCAACAGGCTCAAAGAAGCTAGGTGGGCAATGATGGCCAACACTAGCACAGAGAGGGGAGCGGGTTTGTCCTTCTGTCACCTCTGTAAGCAAACAAGATCTACAACAGCAAAAAACACTTATGGAACTTCTTTCTTGTCACCTGTAATTTCAGATGCCTCAACACTGTCATAAAGAGATAGTATACAAACTCACTGTATCTGAGAAAACTGAAGAGACTAATGTACAAAAAAGACAAAAATGAAATCTTTAATCTTTAAAATTCTAGACAACAAATAAATAGAAATCTGACATATGCAAACACACATTTGCTAATATCGAATTCAGCAGATATTCCATTTCCAGCACTCTTTTTCTATATGTAAGTAGCCTTACTTATCTCCAAACCCAAACAACTTTCCCTCATTTCAGTCAGCGGTGCTGAATGCTGTGGGACCCATTGGCCTTGCCTTATTATTATTTTATTTTTAATTTTTCTGCCCAGGCAACAGGTAGCCCAACCTCCAGCCCCTGCCTTCTGGCCTGCCCACAGCCCCACACACTCCCTCATTACTCACAGCTGTGAGTAATGTAAAGTACCTCTGGCCATGTATGGTTATAATCTGGCAGCTCTGCTACAGACAGACAGCGGCTGCAGCCTTCAGAGTGTGGCCTACAGGTCTGCCTTGTTTTAGAGGCAGCCCCCTCCCACAGGTTGCTATGATACTTGGTAGCCTCTGACACTTCAAGTTTGCTCCTGTCAGCCTCTAAAACCCAAGCACAGCAGCACAGCTATCCACTGAGGTGCAGGGAGAAAGCCAGTGCAAGCTACTTCTCTTAATTACCACATCTACTTTCTCAAGGAGATGAGACAAGATTAATAACATATCCAGTCAAAAGCTAAGCACAAAGATAACGCTTTTGGTGTAGGAAATTCCTGACGTGCAAACTGCTGGAGGATGGGGGAACAAACAGGAGAGCAGTGCTTTGCTTGTCTTCTCCTCCTCCTCCGCTTTACCGCTATGTGTCACTGACAGGTTTCAGTGCATGTGACAGAAATAACAAGGCCATAGGCCACAGACCAGCTCCGCAGAGTTATTCAGTAGGAAGCCCTCACAGCAAAGACCTGTCAGATATTAAAGAAAGATGAACAGTCCTGACTATCATAGCCAATAATAATAGGCAGTACGGATTTTGTTAGATGCAACACTGATGCTGTTCTGCTGACAGACCGTCAACAGACAGACTGTTCTGCTTTGCTCCAAGGCCTCTGGATCTTCTCCATTGCAAAGTTTAGCAGGAGATCTGGTGATATCTTCCTCTGTTCATTGTGTTTGTGACTTTATGGTTCCTACTGAAGTTTTGCCATCCCAAACCATTTCTGAGCTTAGAACTTCTACAAATAAACTTTATCCAGAGGTCTAAAACGCATCTGAGCTCCTCTACAGTACAGCCAATGTCAGGTGCCCATCCTATTTGTTTGCCCATCCTTGTAGAGCATCACTGCTGCAAAGCAAACAGTCACACCTATTTCTTCCTAGCACTCAACTAATAAATAATTGTCTAAAACTTTCATTAATCACTTAAATTCAGTTTAGTTTTGCTGAATTACTTTTCTTCACTGCAACACTTCCTAAGGCAAAATGCTTTTCAAGTTATTTACTCGACTTTTAGAACAGAGATGTGTGAGATGGCTGACACTCTTTATAAGAAAGCAATATCTCAGCCTTAGGACATTTCTAATATTTTCATCATACAGACTTTCTACGAACAGTGAATTCCTACAGGTAAGGTGTCTGACCTTCTGCATCTTTTCTTTTTCAACTGTGACCCAGGTTGCCACTGGCAGAACCTGGTAGGAGGAATATATAAGATACTGAAAGCTAAAATTAAAATCAGCGAATCCTGCAACTAAATTACAAGCACATTAAATACAGTGCTGTTAACTCTAAAGGTCAGATTGTGGTTTCATGAGAGTTTGCTCAATGCAACAGGAACTGTACATGTAAGCACTTTCTATTGCATGCTTTTAACTTCCAGGTGCAGAAAAGCCTTTCTGTTCCAGGGAGCTGACACGACACTTTAAAACACAGTGGTAGAAATACTGTACAAACAAAACTAATCAAACTGTGTTTGCCAGAAGGCAATCGTCATTCAAAAGTAAAGTTGAGCTCAGCAGATAGGACTATATTAGAAATCACTGAAATTCAGGACAGGAACACACATCAGCTCTCCAGCATACTAGCCACCAGATGGTACTTTTAAAAGTTGTAACTTGTAAACAGCCAGACTTAAATGGTGAGGATGCATTGAGTACATATGAGATTTTTCAAAAGCAAGAGTATGCAGAGTTCAATGGATGTCAACAGGAAGCACTTTCCAAGAAGTGGCAGTGAGGAATTTATCTGCCACTTATCAGATCTTTTGAACTTCAACATCCTCATTTGTCAAAACAGATTTTCAGACTGGACTGTGGGCTGTGAACCACACTTCAGTTACGGTGCACTTCAGAAATCAGTGTTAGTCACACATCAATAGAGGACCTGCTTATGATTGTTTCACATAGTGGGATTTGTACAAGCTAGGATGCTGATGTGTTGCCTGAGCCTGATCTTTAGCTGAAGTAAGTCAGCACTGGTTGGACATCCTCAATGTCTAATTTTATACCTAAACCTAATACAGTGGAACTCAAAAAGCACAAAATTTGAAATCCACATTCTAATAACAATTTTACGTAACATCATTTTTCTCTTAGAACGCACTGAAAGAGAAAGTAGAAACTAATGTTGCTTTCAGACTTCACCTAGTGGCACCTTCTGCTGCACGGTAACCTTCAAAGCTTGACACTATCTAAACAGTTAGGTTTTAACTGAATCATAAGCTGATGTGCAATGCTCACATGCTCAAAACACAGGGTAGACATCTGCATTTCTTCATATAAAGCATATCTGCATATGTAAAAGAGTTTTAGGATTTAAAGATTTCATTTTTGTACGTTAGTTTCTTTAGTTTTCTCAGATACAGTGAGTTTGTATACTATCTCTTTATGACAATGTTGAGACATCTGGATGAAATTACAGGTGACAAGAAAAAGTGACAAGACACTATTTTGTGGTGGATGTCTCAGTTCTTTACTTCATCCAGCACACTGCTATACACTCCTTAGCAGAGAGCATCATAGTAGGTAGAATAGCTTATTTGTAAGAATATAGGCAAATATTCCCTCTATAGCAGACATCAGCCACTGGTCAAGTGGCCAGCAACTTGGCTGAAATGGAGAGAAATTTTTTAACAGATGTATTTCTTCTTCTCCAATTCCCATCCTAAACTGAATTCATTCAAAAACTCACTGCAAAGCAACTACATATAATGTAAATAAAATGCATTAGGTGCTTGAACTGAACATGGAACTTAAAGCTCATCTTGAATATGAAACATGCTCACATTAAAAAGAACAGACAATACCACCAAGTGGAGGCTTACACAACACCCAGCCTTGCTTCGTGCTACAAAAGCTTAGAGTTTCTCTCCACAGTACAAGCAGGAGACTGCACACTTCCCATCTCACCTAGTCAAGACTCTTCCCGATGTTTACTGAAGTACAGTCCCTGCTCACATGAATGAATGTTCCTTCTAACTACTAATAGAAGTGAGCTGTATCATGGAAGCACTTATGCCAGCTGCTATATGCATACTGAGTAGAAAGAAGGAGGCTTTGTCTGAAAGGATTTATCTTCATAGAACAACCAAACTGAAAACCTAAGAAAGCGATCAGCCTCTTAAACAGAACACCCTGAGGCACAGAGAGATCTAGGAAAAAATGTCTGAAATCATAAAGGAAGGCTTTTCAAATCCAGAGTCGGCTACTCTTTGTCAAGAACACTCACATCACAACTGCACAAGATGAACAACTTTTAGAGTTTGACTCTGTTGAAAACTGTCCAAATGAATTCACCTCCAGCACTGTCCCAGAAGGTGCTGTTTGATCAGGCAGTGATTTTTCACTAATTAAAATTAGATGAAGTTATGGTGCCAGATGGAAATTAAAGCAGCTATAAAAAGATTTAAATAAATGACATCAGTTCTAACAATTTAATGCAAACGTCCTCTTTGCAGTCCAACTTTACCAATTACTCACATTCATCTTTGATTTATTTGAATTATATTATTTATTCAATTATTTGAAACAAGAATCTTTTTCAATCACGGACATCCCAGCTCCTAGTCTTTAAATGAGACAGGGTGGCTAAATGTGCTGAACAAACTGAAATGACCACAAATTCAGGCAGAATCTGGGACATTTTCTGTCAAGATTTGACTACAAAGATCATAAAATACCTACAATGGTTTTTTTGAGTCATCATCAGCATCCACATACTGTATTTTTCAGAGAGTATTTCTTCCTGTGATTTAATGTCTGAATGAATTTGTCATGAATTCAGGAGTGTCATTAACATTCACCCCAAACGAAAGAACAGCTCTGAGAGCATGCATACACATTTGTTCCACACCAGCCACAGTTCACTACATTGCATACTCTTTCAACCAGACTGTTTGGTCCTGGTAAACACCAGACAAGTTTTCCTGGCTCCAGTAGTTACTTAAAGCAAAGGAACATTTTCCTGACAAGTGTGTACCTGGTGTATTTCAGAACACCAGAAAGTATTCACAGGCTTTATCTTTGAAAAAGTCTCTTTCATACATGATCATAAACCAAGTCTGTACAGTAAGGAACAGTACCTTAAACTCTACAGAGCCTTCCAATAAACCAGGGAAGCATTCTGATGATGGAAAACATGAATCCCTGATAACTTCTCAAAATCTACACAGCCCAGAGTGCGCAGTGAAATTCTCCTTTCTACTACCACCTTACATCCATGTCTCACGTACACAGCTGAGGCATTATTTCAAACAAACAGATGTATAATTGAGACATTTTCATGAAATTAAGTCCAGTGTTCTCATTTCACCCTTACATCAAGCTAATTTTGTTACCATCCAACTGCAGCAAGATATCTGTTCTCCATTGTGTGCAGATCCTTCCAGATGCTTCTCAGCCCTCTCTACAAAATGTAATGTCAATAACATACAAATTAATTCCATTTGCAAAATGAGCAGCTCAGTGAAGAGTGACAGAAGTCCTGTAATTCCTGTTCCGCAACTCAAGACAAAACAGGCAAGTCTCAATACAAATGTTACCTTTTATTTCAAACCTATATTAAACATTTCGTTGCTAGATCCAGAATAACACACGCACATGTCCTAGTCTATGAGCTGACTTACTAGAAAGGTGAAATCTGTTACTCTGATGGCAAAAAAATTGGAAAAAATTGGATCCTAAAGGTATTAAGATGTAGCTAGATGGATACCAATGATACAGTTTCTTCTTCCTGTATAAAACAGGCATAAGCTTTCTAAGAGTTTTGCTGGGGGGAACAGGCATGGAATTCCTCCTTCTCTTCCCTACCTAGTTACTAAGCAGGTCAATACTTCTGGCCCCAGTAATCTCCACAGACAAATCCACAGTCACAAGCCAAGAAAAATCTGTGCTGATCTCCTTCCCCCACACTTCTGTCCATATCAGAGACCTGCGCTGTGGAAGATCAGTCACAGCCCACTCATTAAATAACATAAGACAAAGCTCTTAATATTTTCTGATGTACCCTATAATAAGTTAATACTTTATGCACTTGTACAAAAAACTTATTGTACAGTAGAAGCAAGAGGAGCACTCTTGGATGACTGCATTGATGAATAATTTGAACTTCCACTGCATAAATGTGAATAAAGAGGCTTTATGACAGGTCCATACCTTTTAAAGGAAACTAGTATCAACCCCAAACTACAAAGACCTCAAATATGAAACTATTCTGTGTAAGAGTTTAAGATTACTGGCTATTTGCAGCTAGATTCTTTTCCAGAAAGGTAAAAATCCACCTTTACTACAAGATTTCATACTTCAACATCCTGGTTTTAAACCTCTCAGCAGTTTAATTGCATGGATTTTCAGAGCTCATTTCATTAGCTGCTCATTATACAAAGTTGTACTGCAGCACACTGCAAGAACTCAGACACACTGCAAGAACTCAGACATACTGCATAAGGCCGTGCAAGAAATGAATTTTTTCCTGTAAAGTTTTTGCAGGAAACAGCAGTTTATTGGGTGACATGTTCAGAACATCCTGTGCCCTAACAACTCCCTGCTGATTTCAACAGTGCTTCAGTTGCTTCAGACTTATCAGTAGTTCTCACATCAGGAAAACTATTGCTATGTTTGAAGCATCAATCTCCTGGGTCATAAAAAAAATCATTCAATTCTAGCTGTTGTCAGTACCAGCATTTTTGTTTTTAATCTACACAGTTAAATCATAGTAACTTTACATCATATCACTAATTTCAAAGCATAATTTGAATGAGAAAAAAAAAATCTTTCCTCATGTGAGTCTACAATAATTACTAAAACTTCAACAATTTTCACATCCTGGTACTGCCTGTTTAAAACAACCAACATTTACTAGGTAATACGCAGAGTTCACTGCACAAATGACATTAAGAGGATCAAAGGCAGTCCCAGCTATCTTAAGCCTCATAAACAACACTTTCTGTATTTTAAGACAACTGCATGCAAAAGTCATGCTAAAATCTCACTAGACTTTGACCTATATTTCTTATGAATATTATTAAAAGTCATACTACTTAAGGCAATAATATATGAAGAACTGGGAAAATGAAGATAAATAAACATTGATTCAAAAGGCATCAGTCTGATTTACTTCCTGCATTAGTAAGATGCCATGGTCTCAAGACGCAACCTATGTTACACTATTCCAGGAAAAGCAAACACAGAGGCTGATGAGATTAAATTTCAAGGAATCCCTAGCCATTATCACTGAGAGGTTCCAGGAAAAGTAGGTATTGATTTCAAAATAAGTGATTTTATGGATCCAAGTGCTTTTGCTACCATTATTCAATTCTTTTGTAAAGGTTAGAGGTTAATTTCAACACAAGCACAAATCCACTGCAGATGCAGTATGTAGCCACAGTTCCATCTCAAGAGCAGACTTACTAGATTAGATTTGAGAAGGTTGCCCCTTTCCTTTCAACTTTTGCCACAGAGGGCAACATACTTCTAGGACATTTGATGGACGACACTGTGACACTGCACAGCTCTTCTGCGCCTGCATCTACATCATGGTCATGTCTACAAATGTAGGTACACTAGGGAAGCAGGCCGATGGATGTAGATCACTGTAGTAGCAGCACTGTCAGAGCTACACAGATGTCCTATCCATCATCAACAGATTTCTATCTTAGTTTTACCAGGTGATGAGTACCCCCTTCTAAAAAAATTGCCCAGCAATTTTATGGCCATTTGATCTTTCATTTGGGAGTAAGACATCAACAATCATCTCATAGCTAAGTCTGAAGTATCCCAGCATTGAAGTGGGGCATTCATTGCATTGAGGCATTCACCTCCACACAGCAATGTGCAAAAGCAGAACATCTCTCCTGTGCATAAGCAGAGCCCAGCTATGCACAGAGTGCTGACATTGCTACTCAGTGAGGAAAGCACTTTGCAGAACAAAACTGAAAGCACTGTGTCTGTGTGACCTTGGGAGAGCCCGGTGCCCATGGGGACACAGCAGCAGCACGTCTTCCAAGGAGCCCATAATGAGATGTATTTCAAACTCTAAATAGAATCTAACGTGAAGACATTATAATGCATTTCTTATTTGCAGCAACAGCAACTTGCTTCTATCTCTGAAGTCTCGTGGGTCTGTTCTGTCAGCCTTGCAGAATGTCTAGGAACACCTTCTTAAATTACAAGAAAAGTAGCAGGAGCAAGATAAACACAAAGAGGGTATTGATACAGAACATTTGTTAATAATTTCTCCATCACATGAAACATTTAAAGAAAGCTTCATAGAAAAGATGTTTGTTAGGAAGCATTGTTGGCCTTTGATGTTTGTCATCTGAAAAAGTTTTATTCTTCCAAATTGTATCTTGATGCTAATTTTGTTACCTTCACCTCCAGAAATACAATCATTTAATATAAAGCAACAGTAGTGGTTACAAATAATAAAAAATAAAAGAAATTAAGAGTGCACTTAAACATTGTTTTACAACTACAGTATTCAATATCACATAGGCAACAAGTAGATTTGGAAAAGATGCCATGACTACTCTGGAGTAAATACTTTCCACCTTGTACATCTCTAGCCATTCCAATTTATCCTTCCTAAGAAGATGATGGCACTTCTAAAAAAATAAAATAAAATAAAATAAAGTTTTGTTTTGCACCATAATTAATAAGAATACAACAGTTCCTCTGAAGTCTTCCTCCCAATAGTAGATCATCAGGCCACAAGGGCATGCAAGCATAAGCCTTTCCAAGGTGGGAACTAAAGCAAAAGAATAAGACAAAATGACGCAGAAATGAACTTCAGCCGTGGAAGGATGATGAGCAGCTCCCAGAGTTGTTCCATTAGAATGAAAGGATATGCTAGGGCGGGAACTGAACCCCTGTGCAAGTAAAGGTTCTGGCTAACAGATATAATAATGTGGCACAGTATAGCTCACGGGTAATAATTGATGTAACATAGCTCATGCTACAAAGGGAATAAAGCCAGCAAACAAGGACATCTTTTGACAGTTCTACCACTGAAGGTAAAACAAATTCTTCCTTTCAGCTGTTTCATTTTGCAATGCATCACCATGTAATAATTTCAGATAACAAGCACAAAAAGGTCTTAAAAGGCAGATATCTTGGTTACAAGCTTTGTCAGAAACATTTACGTCCTGACAGATGCTGCAAATTGAGCATTAATTACGTACTAAGCTGAGATAATCAATCAGTCAAAGCATCTTACACTAAGCCTAGGTAGGGTGATTTGGTGATGCCACCTTGCAAGTTCCCTTCTGTTATTGACTTGGAGTCACTGTACATTGATGCACCTAGAAAATCAGCTCCCAACTTTCAGCTGCAATTCTACTTTTTCTGCCAGTTAAAAAGACCCAGAGTTAGACTTCAGGGATAGTACATTTGAAAAGATAAACATTTAGATATTTAGGCCTTGACTATTAATGAATATACTTTTTTTTTAAATTCAGTGACTGAACTGCAAATGTGAAGACAACATTTAGTAGCAGTCTATCAAGAGGACAGTTTAAAAAATCCTGCCAAATATTCAATATCAAACAGAGGTTTCAGCTTAAAGTCACACAGAGTTGTCACTGATGCAAAAAATCAGAGTGTACTCTCTAAAATGTTAACCGTATTGTTCTGCTTAAAATTATTTAGCTCACACCAGTGAGAAGTGCAAGGCAAGACTGTTACGGTTGCAATGCTGACTGTGCCACTATGACAGGTGTTTCTTGTCCTAGCAGCTCTGTTAGCCCTTATCACTGTTAGAAACGAACAAAAACCTGTTAACCAATGCTTTCATTTACACTATAGCCTCTGCACCAGGTCAGCACAGATAGCTCCAAATTAGCTCATGGTATCTCCAAACAAGACCATTTCTATATGGCCTGTACTGACCATTTCAGTAAATTGCCCATCAGCCAGTCAGTCCTCATCTGGCCGCTCCTTCCTACTACACTGTTTGAGCCCCCATCCATCTGTAGTTACCTTAAAGCACACAAAATTCCCCTTTGTTTGTAGGAACTCGCTGCATTAAGATTTTGGTTTCAAGTCAATGAATATATCAGTCGATGTATCATCAGGAACAAATTCATCAAAATTAATGCATCCTGGAAGTCTTGCACTTCTTGCAAGAATCCCACTTTCAGGTGGATTTCTTTTTTTTTTTTTTTCACCCACACACTCAAAAATCCTATAAAATCTTAAAAAAAAAAAAAAAAAAGATATTTTATAAGATATTTTATACTATTAGTACCTGCTTCTAAAGAAAAAGGGCTGAACTGAAAGATTTCCTCTAACAGCATGCCAGGCCAAGTCCCATGATTCAGCTAAAGGTATCTAGGAGAATTAAAATAATCTCAATTCTTTGGGCTTCAAAAGAAACCTACCTTTAACTTCAATTTCAGAAGGAAGAAACCAAAAGAAGATAGCAATATAAAAGTACTCCGGAAACAATTTGTGACACCCAAATCACATTTATTTTCTAATGGGAAAAAAAATTGCGCTAGAGGACCAAGTTCTCCCCTGAGCCCTGTTTTGAGCCCCAGGGCCTCTAAAGCACTCACTGCAATCTTCAGCAGCTAAGGTGGAAAACCTCATGGTAGCCTCAGACATAGTACTTACTACTGTGAGAGATATGTCCTAGAGAGAAATCTTGGACATTAGCCCTAGCACACACCTTGACTTGCGCTAACTTTAGCCTGAGGATTGGGATATGCTCTGAACTTTGGCTTAGAATAAGAGTTAGGAAATCTGAAGCTTCTGAAAGTTAAATGACTGCTGGTTTTGGCAGGGTCTGAGATCAAATAAGGTATCAGTAGAGGATAATGCAATGCTTTCTAGAACTATAACTTTCAGCGACAGGACTAACCTTGTCAGAAAAATTCCCCAAGACATTTTTGCAGTGTTACTTTAAAATAGCAAATCTCTAACTGTCAAAGTGTTAACGTTTCAGATTCGTTATCTTTTATACAAAAATCTATGATCTTTCTTTCTATGAGCTGCAGAGATGGTTTGAAGAGATTTCTCTATTTGGCAAGTCATCCTTATCTCAAGACTTCCATACTTTCAGATCTCTGCTGCTTGCTTCAATTTTTCCTATTTTCCAGCTTCATTTTCCAAATGTACTCTTGGAATTGTCATCAGGAGGGAGGACTGAGGAAAGAAAAAAAACATAACTAAGTGCTGAGCTCACTTTACCATATGTGAAATTGCAACTAGGAGCCAAGCTTAGGGTTTTTTTTTTTTTTTCATTTTTCTTTTGTATCTAAACTATTGCAGACAATTGAGGAGCTGAGGACTTAGCAGGTAGCGGGCCAATACATGTGCACTGAAGGTCTATTCCAGCTGTCAGCAAAACCACTGGAAAGCCTGGATCAAGGCCTAAGGCTTTTTAAATCTGAAGCTGAAAGAGTCTCACCATGAGAAGAAAAATCTAGTCCACACTACACGGTAATCAACATTATTTCAACACTAAGAGTAACCTTTTTGAATTACTCCCAGTGCAAACAGTGTCTCGAAACAGTGATATTTAGTACAAATGGACAACGGCTGTGATAAACAGATAAGGCCTAAAAACATGAAACATAACTATGTGCATGCACACCATGTCCATCAGCTCACAAAAGATACTTAAAAATTCAAAGAAAGACCAGGGAAGTTAGTTGTCAGCACATGGTCCAGAAGAAGAATTACCTATGCACAGGCTGGGTTAGATACCTCAGGCTGGCACAGGTCAGACAGTAAAAAGCACCCAATGAGGATTTACAAAGAGAACAATCTCTGTAGAACACTGCTCCTTCCAGGCTGAAAAAGCCTTTGCTAGAATCTCCTGCTTGTTTTTTCATCTTTATTCCCCCTCTCTTTGCTACTTCTTTTCTCCATCTATATGCCCAACTTTCGTAAGAGTTAGAATAGTATTTGGGAAATCTAGTTTGGAACACCAGATACTTCATTTCTGAAGACAACGACATGCAAAGGAATTTGGTCTAACTTTCACAGCTAAAATCCCATGACACGCTCCTGAATTTACTACCTTTAGTTTCCAGCCATCAGATCCTACATGTCACCCTTCTGTAAACTTAAGGCTACCAGAAGTACTTTTAAAATTACATAATCGTTAGTAGAGAAAAGATCTTACGACTGAAATAAACTTAATCTTAAATCCCTCACCAAGTTGTCCTTTCCAGCTCTCAAACCATTTTCTTTCTAAACGTGTTCCAAATGCTTGACGTGCTTCTGAATGCATGGACACCAAAGACCCACACAAGTTATTAATGGAATGGTTTTGCTAATGCAAGATTTCCTTCAGGTACTCACCCATTCTCGGGAACAGTTCGCCTTGTTCCACAGCATAGGTTCTCTACATGGATTTAACTACCAGGAGCGAATGCAAGACTTTGGATAAGTTTGACAGTATGGCAAACAATATGTTTATTAGTTTTATGGGCTCCCTCTGCACTGCACTATGTTTGTGCTACAGCTGAGGTTTTAAATGCCTCAGTATTTCTTTTCTGTTCCCCTACTGTCCCCTAAATGTCAGTGGACTCAATCCTATCTGCCTCAACGTGTGGCTTTTTAGTTCTGGATGCTGAAGCTGTGCATCTTAAGACAATCAGCCACAATAGCTGTAGACCTACACCCCTCTGACTGGGCTGGTGAGGATGGGTGAGCTCTGAAGTCTAATGCATCAGGAAGCAGGACAGAAAGCAGGATCCTTCTTCCCCTTCCAAAGGCTACTGGGCCTGGACTAGTACATAGTCAGCCATAACACCACAGTACCTGATCTGCTGTTATGCATTTAAGTAAAAGGACAGAAGCTTTCCACTCAGAAAAATGAAAGCTGTGATTCTCTTAACAGAAAGATAAGCTAAAAAAGCACGAGCAGAAAAATCCATGTGCTGGCTGCTGCTCACACCTGTCAGCACCACTGCAGTAACATTTGTTTCACACATGCCTGGTTTAGCAGGCACCTGATTTACATTTTCACACTTTGTATCAGCTTTCTACACACTTGTTCCCTAGCATATTGTTCATACATTAGATACCACTGCATTGTTCCAGTGCTATGTGACATAACTAGGTTATTACATGGGACAGAGCTCTGGCTCTAAAGTCAACTGCATGAAAACAGTGACCTTGAAGCAACATATGAATTAATGGTATGACAATTTTAAAAAGCCCTTAGCCTGTTAATAACTACTATCCTGTTGCACTTCCAGATTTCTTCCTGCTGCAATATAATAATGAACTCAGCCTGTTTAATTAAAAATGGTAACAGGTAACCATGACCCCGCTTGTCTCAACAGAATTACACTCATTTCCAGCAGTCCTAGATTCAGCCCGGAAGCTTCCAGATCCATTGTCCCATTTTCTGAGATGACAAGGTAGGAAAGACCTATATTAGAATCCTCTTTTTAGTGAATGACCTTACAGTGAGCTGGCCTCCAATTCCAAGTAATCAAAACTATTATTCCAAGGCATCTGCTTACGCACCCTAAGGGATGCAGAAGTGGAGAAATGCTTTGCTTCTTTTGCAGTCACGTAGGTAAGAATGACAAACTGACAAAGTAGCAATGATTCTTCTGGCTAGTATTTAACCGATAAAGTTAATTTTCATTTTATGAGACCAGTATAAATCCATCACTGCAGGACTGTCAGTAAGCACTAACAGACTTGTGCTTACTTATAAAGATGTTGAAAAGGTATTAACTCCATTATAGCAGAGGGTTGAACCAGCTAATACATAGCATGGGCCTATGTCCCTCAAAAAGATGGCAATCTTAACAGACAAAAGGTAAAAGGAAACAGAACACTGGGGAAGCAAAACAGAGTACAAGTTTCTTGCAGAATTTGCAACAGGACCTAGGTGTTCAGCTCTTGCTCCACTATGCGAATTCATGCTTTTCTCTAGAACTATCAGTTTTACACTACAGCAAGGCAGGAATTTTATAGCTTTCCAGAGGCATCTGTCTACTGCTATAAAAAGAGCTTTCCCAGATACCACTTAAGCTATAAATTAGATAGCAAGAACCAATTTACTAGAACTGATAACACAACACAGGACTACCAGCAGCGTTTATAAAAATTCCTTTCTTCACCAACTAGTTCCCTGCAGCAGAGGCTCCTGCGTGCACAGGGGTGGCCAGCTGATCAGTGCAGGGATGCAGAAAATCACAGGAGCAGCAGCTGCTATGTGCCTCGAGTATATGAACCCTGATAACCCCCATACATGAAAAGATACGGAAAAGATTATTCAATGACATCCAGATATACTCCAAGAGCACGATGTAGGCAGCAAATTTCAGAAGATCTTCAGCTGTAGGAATTTCTGCAGATCAGTTAGTTAATGGGCACGCACAGATGCGGCAGCAGACAACTCCCTGGCTCCAGTGAGCAGCCTGAGCTCAGCTCTAGGGAAGCACTCTGGGGAGAGCTTATCACTGAAAGCAATGCCTCCCAACAGCAGGACAGTCTGTCAGGGTTAGCAGGGAAATGTTTCTCACGTTTCTGCCCATGTGCAATGAAAGGTCTGGAAATTCAGCAGGAGTAGCCCAGAAGGTTAAGGCATTTGTGAGGAGTTTGTAGTAGATGTTTATAACAGATTTGCTGCTTTCAGCTTTCTTGCCTGAGGTTATAGCTGAGGCATTTCTGTGGAGAAAGCAGAATAATCTCAACTAGGAGAGAAATGAGGGAGATGTTTATTGTGCCAATTTCACAAGTTAGTCAATTTTTAGCAAAGGATTGTTCATGCTCATTGCAGGTACCTTTAAAAAAAGGTGTATAGTCATACCTCAATCATTAGCCCTCCCATTTTGTTACAGCGACAGAGCTCCATGAATGAAAGTACTGGCACTGCTGAAAGAAAGAAGGGAATGAATACACAGTGAAAAACAGGTGAGGGAAAAGGGGATTCAGCTTGATGAATAAGCAGGCAGAAGAGCCTATCACAGTCCATGCCCCTCCAGAGGAATAGAACCAGGAGTGCAGAGCAGAAACTGAATGATTATTTCATAGGCCTCATAACAGAGGAGGAATATATATGTGCCTTTCTAGGATGGTGTATATTAGTAGATTAAATACTGTTTGTAAGTTACTACTTCATATATTCCTCTATGACGCTGAAAGCATCTCACTTGAAAAACTCTCACTTGGAAATAACTGATAGACATGCTTGCAACTTTCACAGGTCTGCAAATTACTAGAAAGATTTTCTAGCAACTGTACAGAAGTTCTGAAAATGCCTTGGCTAGGGAGATAACTGCATTATTCGAGAACAATGCAAGCAGCTACAAAAACAATGATATGAGCACATATCCACCCACAGTGAGGTGGGAGGAATGGCCTGGCAGACTCTGAAGGTCGAGTGAACACCTGTTTTCTCATGATTCTGCTATAGAATACATCTCCGTTTCCACATCAGGCACACTATCACACAATCCAGTTCTCAAAGGAAAAAAAAAAGAAAACAGAAAAAAAGAGATTGACTTGACTCAGTCATAGAATTGGTATGAGACAGCATTAATTTGCCAAACACTGTGATGAAGTTTTGCCCACCGGACTACAAGGCACCTCCAAATAACTCAGATTTCTCTGCTCTGTGTTAATCAGCCAGTTGCCTAGGGAATGAGACTGTGATGGTCACAATGTTTTTGGACACAAGGTCACATCCCATGCAGTTGACAGATTTGCTAGCAAATTTCAAATCCAATTGACAGAGGAATTAACAATTCAGAAATAATTAAGACAGAAGAGGCAAGTTAGGTGGAGGACGCTGCCCATCTTCAGCATCTGGCTAAGAGAAAGGATTCTTTAGACATCAGAGAACATAGCTGGAAGACCTCTCTTATAAAGTTTGCCGCTGTAGAAAAGTTTAGTTTGCATAAATCATGAAGTAGAAATATATAGAAATCACATTTGTTACTTCAGTTGCTCATTTTATCCAACAGGAAGAAAGAAATTCAAGGCTTTTTTTATGGTATACTATTTCCGTATTTGTTTATCAGCAGTACACAAAGCCTATTACTATATCACAGCACACGTGACATGTGGGACTAAATGTTTCCTGACTGCATGACTGAACAGCAAGCAGCAAACAGAACTGTTTGTTTAAGAAGCTAAGAGGTAACTATGAGCACTGAGGTGAGTAGGAGTTACTTAAGCATGATCGGTACCAGTTTCCCTCCCTCCTGAATTCTTCTTTTAACTCAGTTTTCATTAACTTTGCCCTTTTCACCCTTACGGAAATTCATTTACTTAATAAAAACAAGGCAGTATTTTCTTTGCTGCCTGCAGTAATGAAATGTTTTGGCATTAGCTTGCCATGAGACACGTGCATGTCACTAAGACAGGAGCTTGGTGCCAGCATGACAGTTGATGTCATTGCCAGTATAACTAGAATCACATTCCATAAATGCACGATCCTAGACCATACAAAGGCATATGATTTGAACAGAGGGATGTGTGTCTTAGAGAAATAATAAAGCTCCACAAGCAAGAGGAAAACAGCATTTTACAAAGAGTTGGGCCTGATTTTCACTTGACACTGTGCATTTTCAGTGCTGGAAGTGCCTTGTAACCTTCAGATTAGAGATACGTGTGCTAGGGCTGGCTGAAAATGTGTCAGAGCTCTGCTGGCTTCTGTCTGACTGAGGTGCTCAGGGTGTTGTGGAACAACTAATCTTTCCTTTGGAGCACAAGTGGAAGATCGTAGTTCTATGTTTATTCGCTGTCATTTATATAACATTTCAGTGTTGTAATAAAGACAATGAGGAAAAGCTTTCAGATTTCAAACTAGAGAATATAGACCCGATGCACACTTTCCTGTCACTCTTTCAATGTCAGAGTAAAGCCTCTAAATGATGCTTAAAAGTGTAAATATTATGCTTTCTCATAGTATCCATATCCATAGATCTCCACTTTCCTTTGTTAGTTAAATGTCAATCACAAACTCCACCTACAAAGTCTTAGTGGAGAATTTCCAGGGAGGAATGGGTGTCAGGAGGATACTGAATGCAAAGGTCCAGAAATTACATTGTCTTTGCAGAATCTGTGTTCAGCAGTTAATGAGATGGAATTGGACAAACATTAATGCAGGTCACTAGAGAAAACAAAAACACTTTTTCTCACCAAGATACCAGAGCTGTGATGTGTTTCCATTGGACACTTTTGAATCAAACATCTGTTACTTCTCCTCTTCCAAAGATCTGATGAATCCAGAACAGCCACATATTGCACACTCCTTTTCTAATTAAATTCTTTTAAGAAAGGCTCATGAAGCAGATGTTTTGCAGAAAAATAGAATGCTCTGACACAGGTGAAGAGAGGATGGAGCACAGGTAGGTAGCCGTTCCCTTAGTAGGTAGTTCCCAGTAGGTGGCTGTTTGTACTCGACAAATCTGACTCAACTGACACTTGAAAAAAAAAAATCAGTGTTCTTTGTTGGGGGGGGGGAAATAAGAAAGGGGGAGGAGGGGAGAAGAAAATTTTTTTTTTAACATTTTCAATTCTCATCTAATTTAGACTATGGGGATTTCTGCTCCTGATACTAAAATTAACTCCAAATAACACAAAAGATTACCCTGCATTGAAAAGCATCTACATCACCTCACCCAAATGGTGCATGGCATCAGAGGAGGGAACATTTCTGGAGGCTGAGTTATAGAAGGATCTTCACAGGATCCAAACTGTAAGCCACCTAGAAAGAAGAGTTCACAAACTTAGGTGGATGCCCACGAGTATCTTTTGGTTAATTTGCCCAAAGATGCTTATGCTTCTGAGCAAACAAATCAGACCCAAAGCAGCAATGGTACCACAGTACCATGTACTGTTAACCCATTTGCTAATTCAATAAAGGAGACAAAGGCTAAGTGAAAACTTTCAGTCTGACCAAATTAAAAGAAATAAAACAAGGAGAGAAAGGTAAATCATCCCCTTGAAAGCCTTATGGCAAGCAGTCAGACCAAGACTGAAACCCACATGACAGCTCTCTCTTCAGTAAGGGAGAGTTCAAAATAGGAAAAATACCTTGTGAGTACTTAACACTAGCAAAGCATACCATTAGCTCATGATCAAACAATTATCAATGCTACATTACTACATTCTGTAGAACTTGTTTTCTGACACAGCACGTATCAGCATTAGAGAAACACCTGCCCTGAACAACAGTCCAGCACAGGAGAGGATCAGGCTCCAGAAGCAGGAATCACAAACAAACTGCAGCAGATCAGCAAGCACAAAAAGACAAAGCACTTAATGCTACTCTTGCTGGTCTTCCAACCAACACCTTTTACCTGTTTTTGCATCCAGTTTCATTTGCTGTGGCTAAACTTGCACAGAGTGACTTGGTTGTATCTGAGCCTTAACTGTATTTCAGTTTCAGCCCCATTGCAATTATACCACTCTTGCTGTAAATGCCAAGGAAGTGGTAAAACAGTACTTAGTTTACATTCAGAAAATTTAGGTTCGTTTTCCATTGGTCAAGTGACAGATACTAAAAAACAAGAGTATTTAAATTTTGAAAAAACAGTACAGGTGCAAAAAAGGACACATGCTATTCTAGGTTCTGTTTCCACAAGCTTATCCTAGGAAGCAGCAAAACTGCTTCTAATAAGTTCTTGCAGCAGCAGGCAAAGTATCATTGGGATTACCAATAATCATACATAGGAAAAAAAGTTGACTCACTTAGCTGTTGATGAGGTTCTCCAGCACACTCCTTCTCAGGAAGCAGCCTTCATCCAGGAGACATCCTCCCTTTGGAAGCTAGCTCTTAAATGAGGCAAGGAGAAATTAATTAAAAATTCTACAGCAGTTGTACTGAAGTGTCTCAGCATCTGTACTACACAATGTTTCTTGTGAAATTATTTCCACCTAGTTTGACTACTTGAACTGACATGACTAATTATGTTTTAACCTGAATGTACAAGTTTTGAAAAACGAGTATTATCTTGCTATTAAACAATGTTTTTAAAGCTATCTAAACATAATTATCCTAACGTTGATAGTAGAAACATTGACCCTTTTGCTTCAACCAGGAATTACAATGAACATCTGGCCTGCAGTTTCATCTTCTAAATTAATACTTTGTCTTTTTTTTTTTAAACTTATGTGCTGTAGCTAATTTAAATTCTTCCTGATCTACTATGCAGATAATTATCTCAAACAATTCACAGACAGAATACACATGTTCCCTGTTTTATGCTAAGCTGTACCATCATTATTTGCAGTACCATATTGTTTAAATGTCCTAAACGTCACTCTGGTTTTCATCTTCTAGGTGCTGCACCAATGTATAGTCAGCAGTACTAACTATATCAATAAAGCTATTTTTAATGTTTAAGTGCTCTGCTGCTTGGAGCTAAGTACACACAGAGCAGAAAAGCCAATCCTTCCAAAGGAGGAACATAAAATTGAACCAATTTCATCCAAGATCACATACAATGTCAAAAGAAAGAACCCAAATGTCATTTTTTACTTCTTCAAAAGCAGCTTAGCAGCTTCAGCTTAGGAAGTTTTCATCAATCCCTCTCTGAACTTCCCACTGTTCTGCAGTAACATCTCAAGAGATAGGGCTGCTAAGGAGAGGAGATCTCTGCTTGTTCATTACCTCATTACCTCAGCAACTTCTAAACACAACCTTTCAGGTAAGAAGACTCTCTTCATAACCACCAGCCTTCTCTCCGCCCTCATTCCTAGCTCTGTACCACCAACAAGTCTACAACTCATGCGATACCAGCGCACAGAAAGTTAAAGATGATGGTGATTTACAATAAAAGACAATTTTGCAAGTAATTTGTTGATGGTACAGGTGGACAGTTTTCAAACAAGAACTTCTTCAATAATCGGACTGCAGTAGTCAAAACATGCTCTCATTTATTCATGCCAGTTGATCCATCAGTAAATGAGCAACAGTGACACTATTTCCCATTTGCCCTCAGTTAACAACTCTGGAACTGGCCAAGCTATTGTAGGTACTTAATGCTCAAATATTTCCATGTTATGAAGTGGCACTTTAGGATAAAAGCTACTGATATCTACTCCTAATGAACAGCCAACTCAAAGAATTTTCTGCCTGTAAATGTATATAATTAATAATGTTATTCTCATGTTTTTGCTTCAGTGGACCACAGAGCTCTTGTCAATTCATAAATCAGCTTCAAGATCTGTTCACATTGGAAGATATTCAAGATGTAAGGAAAAGAAAATACTCACTTAAGTTTAAGGTCAGTGATATGCCACATTAAATATATATTAAAATGCATCAATCACATTAAATACTCCAGGAAACTTTACTGGTCATGCTCAACTTTCACACATACATACTATATACATATGTATATACATACACATTTCCCCCAGCTATTCTTCAATCCTTTGGCAGTATAACTGTAAAATCATTAAGATAGAGTATGTGCCTCATTCTTGAGTCTGTTTGATATCACATGAACTCGGAAAGAAACAGGAACCTGTTTCTAATTAATAAAGACATAAAAGTGTTTACATAGCAGGAAAGCCTAGATATCTTATTATACCCAGCCCTGTTCAGAGCCAATGTGGTTTTGTCATCTGTATGTAAACTGGCATGGCCAAGTTTGATTACACACCAGCGCAGCATCTGCAAGCTATTTACATACTTTCAAATGTCACTGTGATAAGCACACACAGCTCTGTGACAATCTGAGGGCTACGTCAGATGAATGAAGAGAAAACATTCACAAATGAGTAGGTCTATTTGTGAAGGAAACAATCATAGAATTCTTTAGACTGAAATTATGCAGGGGTAGGAATGGAAGAAGCCTAAAACATATTCCTAAGGGATTAGGCAGAAATTATATTTTGCTCTCTTTATCTCAAAAGTATCCCTGCCACATGCTTACTGTTGCTATGTGTACTGTTCAGACATTATTGCTTGTCCACGGAAATGTGTTTTGCTTTGAAGGTAAGTATTTCTCCTTCTTACTTTAGATACGCCCTAAGGAGCAAGAAAAACATCCACTCCCAGATCTACATTCACACGCTGTGGCCAATTCCAATGCAGAGTCCTCACAGTAGAATTACAGTTTGAAGTCTTTTGGAGTAAGTTTAGGGTACTGGTAGCCTCTAATCTGCTTTTGTACATTCATATAAGTGCTAGGAAGGGACTAAAAGGATGTGGTGTAATTTATGAGGAATGTGTTTGGACAAGCAGTCTAGATTATGCACTTGGCTATCATCAGCCTCTTTATATTATTTTTAAAGAGCAGAGTATTCAGTGCATATAAAAATACAGCAACCATCTCCTTCAAAATAGAAAAATATGTATACTTGGAAGAAAAACGTTAATCTGTCAGGCCACAAGTTATATCGATATTCCTAACTTTCATATCAACGAGAGCTTTAAGCTGACTCTTCACTGATGACACCTCTTGTAAAGACAGTCAAGTGATCTCTGGACAATAGAAGTCACTATTTACTCAAAAGTTATAAGCATATTTTTAGATCTGAATTTACAGAACCTACAGTCTTCAGTTCAAAGAATCTCTAGTCAGACCCAGAAAAGTCAACTATAACCAGATATGCAGCCCACAGGTAGGTAGCAACTATACATTCCAACCAAGCTCAGACCTGTTCCAATTTAGAGCAAAAGAAGTAGAGATGAAAGAAAGCCCTGACTAGCTTGAAGATTATGTGAACCAAAACAGCTGCAACTTCTTGCCACAAAATCTTCAGCAATTACAGCCTTCAGGCTTGGCCTAAATGTTGCAGGACAACCATGATAAAAGGGATGCACTGCCTTCAAGCTTTTATGGGACTGGAAAAAGCAAAGGTATCATTTCTGCTCTGTCTGCTCTCTCATCTCTTTAATAGCCATGTATTACTATAAATTAAATCTCACAGTGAGTTGGAACCTACTTTCAGCATTTCTGCCACTTCTTAGAGGAGGCCATAATCTATCTGAGTGCAGTTTGCTGAAATGCTGCTGGGCACAAAGCGCAACATGAAGAAAAAAGTGCAATATAAACAGCAACAAAACAGGTTAAATGTTGCATATATGAGCAAGGACAAGCAATATGAATTAATGTCTCCCTCGATGTCCTGCAAATTATAACTACTCATTCCCCCAAATGACAAACTTCTGGGCACTTGGCCATATGATCAAATACAGGGATGAGTCAATCAAGCCTAAAGATGCTGATGGAGCTAAGCAACCAAAGTTTTTACATGTTAGCAAGCACTGATAAACACATTCAAGAATCATCTATGTATGTTTCATATGTATAAGAACTTTGACAATTCAGCAAGGCAAACTGAAAGAGGACCTTGAGAACTGTAATTTGTCTCCTTGTTAAGAGTAAAAAAAAAATCAACTGTAAGGACAAAGCAAATGCAGAGCCTTTAGACCAAGAGGGCCAGAACTGAATTCAGGGTAGATCACTGTTCTAGTGCACCTCCATAACAAGCTCTACCATCAGGCTTGAGCCTGCATTATTAATTTATTTTGTTTAACTACTTATAACAGAATGGAAGGGAAAACCTCCCAACAGGGATATATACTAATTTACTGAAAACCTGCAGGGACTCAGTAAAAACTGCTATACAATAAAACATGCCCTGGAATTTTCAGAAGACAAGCAGGATTCGATAGAAAACAGGTACTCCTGAGCCATCACTGTTCCTCTTTGCAGACATTCAAGCTCTGTGGAAATAAGCAACATTCTCATTTGTGAAGTGGATCCAATTTTTCAACTGGGCTGCTGTCCAAAGTCATGTAACTTCCTCAATTAATTTCCCCATTTCAGCTTTATGGAAGTGGATTTTCTCCACTGACCAGATTTGTTATTTTGGTTATTCAACATTTCCAAAAGTAATGAAACATTCACTTACATGGTGGAGACTTTAAACCACGATTCTTCACAACACTGAGTTTACTTCATTTGCAACTGACCAAATTCTGTCAGCAGTGTGGAATTTTGTTCAGTTCTCAGATCACCATTATGCAGTAATGGTTCAATCAATCATTTATGTGAACTTGAAAGCTTCAGAATTTTATTTTTAAAATGCCATTCCCAGCTGCAGCCGATTCAGCTTTTTGCACACAGCCTGATTCTGCATCTTAAACATGGCAGAATTCAGACAGCAGCTTTTAAAGTCTCTATTTCATACAGAGTCCCTCAGTCCTCTCTGCTGCTCTTATTGGACCAGATATATTTCCTGGACAATCACTAGATACACAACAATCTCAGTCACCATCAAGAACTGAAAGAATTGAGCTAGCTGATATGCATAGATCATTTTCAAAAATCAGAAGGAGCTTAACAGCATTCTTTGCTGAGAAGTAATAGAAAATATAGCCTGACAAGTTGTGTGGCATTGTAAAGCTATTGCAGCATTTACAGAACTGACCTAGCGAACCTAACAGTTCAACCAGACAGTACTGAAGTAATGAAAACCAGCATAGCAATTCTAAATCAACTTCTCATAAGAAGTTAAGCTATTAGCCACTCCACAAAAGGAACACATTGAGGTCTCAGATAACATCATTCAAAGATCAGAATAACACTGCAGTATATTTTTAAAGAGACATTAATAGAGATATAGAACACAACATATCTCTAAGAAGCTTGCTTGCATCTCTAAATCCTTCTTTGGGTCTTAAATTGGAAGATTCTTTCCTGCTTTAAGCCATTTCCTCTGCGTTTCCTGAGGTATGGGCTCTCTGCTGCTTGAGGAGGTTCCCTTTACAGAATGTTGAACAATGAGTTTGGAAAAGTTTTGACTGATAATAGCTTACACATGGTGTTACAGAGGAGTCTATTTTAAGCATCCTTCTTCTCTGAGAAGGGATTTTAAAGAGGTGCCATGTGTTCCAAACTTGCTGGCAATGTGCTGAGCTTTCTCAGAGCCTTTGGATCTCACCCTTGAGCTTGCTGTGGAAACATACGAGCCCACCCTAGCTCTTACTAACATTCTAAGACTGGTGGGAGTACATTTTATTTCCAACACATGTGAGGTTTGGAGAGTGCTCCAGTACTGGAGCATAACGAGCAATTCTAAAGAGGAATGCTAAAAAATATTTGTTGTTAGGTATATGGATAATAGAGTGCACTAGATAAATGTCATCCACATAGAAGGATAAACAACAATACTGTCATCATTTCTGACTACTCCCCTCCTGAGTGTAGGAGTTTTTAAAACCTACCATACATTATTACAAGGAAATAGCAATTAGCTAGAGACATTCTGAAAAGGAATCAGGGAAAAGAAGGAGCATGAAACCTTTTTATTAAGATGAGTCTTCACGTTTTCCTCACTTTTCATCAAATCCTGATCTAAAAGATAACTTAAAAGGCATTATACTGAAACACTGCCTTTCAGATAAGAAGTTCACATTTCCAAATATCACCTAGGATTCCGGGAATGATTCTTTCAGCAAATAACAGGCAGGGAGGACGGAATGACCTTGCAACATTTCAGCCTTCATGAGAGCTACCTACCAATTTAAATTTTACCTCAGATTTCTAAGATGTTGAAACATTTCTATTTAATTTCTTTTTCTAAATGGTTGCACTAAAATCCTGAAACTGTTTCTAATATTTGTCACATACAAAGGTGAGATTAACCTTACCAATTTTAGCAATAACAAAATTTTCTGGGATCAAACTAAGATTATCCTTAACAAATTTTGTAAGAAATGGAGCATTCTTTTGTAAGCATCTACAGCTATGACAAATTGCTTGGAAAAAAAACAAAACAAAAAAAAAGCATGCAGATGATTTTTTCTTTTGTTTATGAATTATCTCTAAAGTAAATGTTTTCAACAAATACATTACCAACACTGTTCACGTACAAAATTAAGTTCTCACAATAACAAGACCACTAACAACTGTCTGTCAGATGTGACTGACCACTCCACAAACCAGACAACAGCACTCCTGATTTCTGCACATCTACAACTTTAGTAAAGGAAGCAACCTGAAGGAGTTCTAAGTGGAAGGAAACAATGAACCAATCTACCTTCCTTTAATCATAAACCAGGTGCTTTGTTTTCATGTACTGAGAAACAAAAATACACATACAGAAAAATAACTTTAAGATAGGATCTGATTGACATCTTTCCTTTATAGACATATATGGTGATAGCTTTTCTGTAGTATTTGCTCACTTGTAAGTCATTTATTTGCTTTACTTACCCCACAGGGCTTTTGACATCGTGATCAAACATCAGTGTTTCATTAGATGATTCTTCACTGTGATGGAAAAAAAGATGCTGGTCACCAAAACAGCAAATTATATAAGTTACCAATTTTATTCATTTAACTAACCATGAATGAACTACAGGCTAACTCTGTAAATACAATGGGCCAAAGTTATCTCTAAGATAAATTAAATTCACTTGAATTTTAATGCAAAATAATGAAAAACTCACGTGCATATCTATCTATCCCAAGGTCAATATTTTTGAAACTTCAGGACAAAGGAAGAATTGGTGATGCCTTCTGTCTGATACAAATAAATGTTTTACTACAGAATTTAACATCTGTGAATTACTAATACCAGTAAGGGTTTGTTCATTTGTTTGCTAACAATTTAGCACTGGACAATTCATAATATTAGCATCATTGTTTGCATTTATCACTACAGACAATCATGCTCCTCAGCCCTTTATGTTATGGGTGACTGTACTGCATTCATAGCAATAGCTTCACAGGGAGCATCAAAACTCCTAGTTAAGGCAGGAACTTTGGTAGAATAGACTTGAGCTTTACAGCATGGTCATGACATTACAAAGGACAAACATCTCAGTGTCTCACTGCGAGGTCCATGCTTTATTTTGTAAATAAGTATTTTTGCATTGTGGTGTTTCCCATACACTTGTGGAAACTCCTGCTTGCCTCTCAGTAAAACTTTCATGTTATCTCCTGAGCAGGAATGTGCCTGGAATTCTTTTCAGCGTGTGGAACAATGGTAATCTGCAGACTTGGGGAAATATCAAAGAGCCCACCCACTAACCCCTTTACTCTGATACTTCTATCTCCAGGAATTAAGTTTACAAAGAAGGCCATTCTTTTCTCTGGAAGAAAGCAGGAACTGGATAAATGTTACCACCAGGGAGTATTTCATATTCTTTCTAAACAGCCCATTCAATCTAGTGCACGCAGACTCACAAAATGTAACTGCTGTGCTAAGGAAGAACATATGCTTTCCATACAGAAACAATAAAAATGTTCCAAAACTGTCCTTCAAGATTCTTTCTTTTTCATTTGGGAGAACCACGTAGAACATGCCTGCCCCAACTGGTGCTGCATTGCTCCTTGCAGCACTCCAAAGCAGCTCCCTTCTCAGAGAACTATGCTCATTACATCCTATTCCTCTTTTCTTTCCCAGGAAACATTCCCTAATCCACAAAACTAGTTTGAAACACCATTGCTCTGTTCCTTGTCCCTGCTGCCCCACCACACAAAATACGAGCACTTCAGGGAGCAGTCACACACCACATTTATCCCAAGCCTCTTTGTTACAAACCAGACAAGCTTATGCCCCAGTTGTGTCACGCTGGAAGATGGTTGGGGTCTTGCACACCTGGAAACATTGCACCTCAAAATGCAGCACCACAGCTGATTTATCTTCAAATCAACAACATCCTTACCCTAAACATATGAAACAGACAGCTCCAAAACCAACGCTCAGAAAAATTTGTGAGTGTCTTCTAGAAAAAAAAGGTTTTATTGTTGCACGTGCACTTTTTGTTTGTTTTAAATGAATAAAGATAAGTGACAATCAGATGGCTTTTGAAAAAATCAGCAAGTGGATTTACCAACTGAAAGTTGATTTGTAACTAAAATAACCACGCACGGATCTTCATGTATGAATGCTTACTTAGGAAGGTGGGATTATAGCCTGAAATACAATAGATACAAAAATAATAGATAATGTTTTACACAGGAGAATACAAACTGAACTCTTTAAACACAAAGGCATCCATCCTGGTCTTGTTTCTGCAAAAGAGCATGTTATGCATTCTTATGCATACCTTCTGTAGGATATAATTTTAGTACCTTGTAAGGAGTTTTGTGAATAGTCATACATAAATTAAAAAATAAACACATATTGAAGTGGAATACTGAGGCTGCCAGTGTTCCCAGTGTATTCAAATTTTCCTGGGTTGGGAGAAGGAAAGAAGAAAGCCCAAAGGTTTGACTCCTCATAGTACTTTAAAATCTTCCTTACCCACAGAAGGCAGAAAAGCAGAAGCCTCAGGTCACAGCAGCAGCCACAATTGCATTTAAGAGGTTTTGATTTATGAAGTACAGTTTGGGCAAGGCTGCTACCCACTCCTTAAAGTAAAATACATTGCCCTGATGGAAAAACGGATCTTAACTGCCAATGCAGATGGAAAGATACAAAGTCCTTCCTTCCACGTGGAGAGTCAACTAGCTCAGGCATGTGTATTATCCCCACCTACAAACAAGTTTCAGTGATGTTATTGAATCCTGTTACCAATTGTTATGCCTCACACAGGTCTGAAACCCCCTCATTTCCTAGAAGCATATGGATTAATTAGTCGCAGCAGCACTGGATAACACACAGCCCTAACCCCCAAACACACAGAAAAACTTCAAAAAGATGCCTTCAATGAAAGTACGTACTCAAAGTAAGAATAACACAAAATAGTTTGCAGAGCATTGTTTTGTTCTGTTTTTTCTTCCCACTAATATTAAGCCACTTCCATGATTTTTGACTGCATGAGATAATTTCTTGCATTTCCCAAAGCCAACAACTGCTGGGCCAAGCTGGTATGCGAGGAAAGGAGCCAAAGATTTCTGAGCAGTTCATACACTTTTTTGAATCAATTCTAAGACATTGTCTTTTAAATAAAAAAGAAACACCATAGGGAGTAGGTAGTCAGGGAAAAAAAAAAAAAAAAAGGAGATGAGTACACCTTACTTTTTTCTTTAGCTTGTTTCTGGTGTGGGGCAGTAAGCAGCACTGTGCTAACCACTGCCACTTGTGGATCCTGAGAAGCATCACATCCTGCAGCAGTATCTAATCACGAGGATGAGCACAGAGAGCTTTTGTCACCACTGGCTATTTTCTGTTTTGTTGTAAAAGAGGAACAGTGCTCTTTTGTTAACTAGAGACCTACATGAAGCTGGAAGTATCTTCTGCTTTCTTTTTCTAATGTTTCAGGAACAATTAACAAGAAGGTTGGGTTATAGTGTATAAGATGAAGCTTAGAGGTAAACTAACAAAGAGAAGAGCTTACAAGAGATACCAGGGCTGCATTTCTCCTATTTTAGCAAGTAATACAGAGCATAAATCTCTGAACCAAAATGCTACGTGTTGCCCTATTTCAAAGTCTGCCGCTTTATATCAGTGTCCTGCAGTGACCTTTTCTTCTTCCCCCATCTTGACTGCCAAAAAGTCTGAATTTGGCCTTTTGCACATCCCAGAGGACTGTTATACAGGAAAAATAACTATAGTGTAGAAAAACAGGCTGCTGACACTTAAGTCTTAAGTCAACATCAGAAAAGGAAGCTTTAGTCTGGTATATAGGTCAGCACAGTATTTGAAGCACGAACACTGGGCAATTTGATTCATGGAGAGTGCTGGCTCAGAGAGTACAGCTGCTCTCAAGAAACCATAACACATAACTGTTCTGAGCAGCTGGGCTGCTCCACATATAACACCTTAGAACCATTTTTACTGTTCCAAAGACAAGCAAGGATAGAACAGATCTGGTTTCACAGAAAGCAGAGTTTTGAGCTGCATCCAGTGATGAGAGATAAGTCATTGCTTCTGTTCTGAGACAAAGCAACACACAGAACAAGACTCTAGAACACAATCCAAGCAGTTCTTATAACACACCAAACTGGGGAACAGACTCAGATCTACAGAAGGAATCTAAATCTGGAGTCATAAAACTTGCAGTGTCATAGGCCTTCTGGTCACAATTCTAAAGAAAAAAAATATATGCTACCTGCAAAATGTAATGAGCAAAAGTATGCAATCCATGGTACTTCCACTGAGTATCTGGTAGGACACTTTGTATTGTAGAGTGCTCCAGCTCCTTGCTAAAGCTTGTCCTAAAGCACAACAAAATCAAAGCCAGTCATTTACAAGACTTTGGTTTTGAGTCATGTCCTATGTGAGCCGACTTAAGCACCTGTAGCAATGGGACAGACCAACATACCAGGAAAGGCATTACAACAGAGGTACAATGACAGAAGGACTGGCACAATAGGAAGGTGCTACAAAGAAAGGGAGGAATATTGCTCACCTGTATCAGAAAATTCCAGGTTCAGAGGCTAAAGCTTCACCAAGAAGGGGTCCCCAGAAAGAGATCCTCCCCCAGCACCAGTCAGCCCTTCAGTAAGGTCTAAGAGAGGTGCAGCCAGGCTGCACCCTTTCCAGTCACACAGCTAAATTGCCTTCACCTGTTCTCCTAGGGCTGACCAGGATCTTTCCCCAGGTGCTCAATCAGGAGATTCGAGCCCTGACTCAGTTCCCATGCAGCAGTACAACTACCTAATAACAATAAGTCACTGAAAATCCCTACATGCTCGGGCCTGTGGAGAAAATCAAATGGCTTCATCTTTTCTTTCACAAGAAGAAACCAAGGGTAATATTTTTGAAGAGGCGTAAGCAACTGATAAATCTGAAGTGCCTTATTTACACACCTGATTCCTGTAAAATTGCTTTCAAAAACTGGAATTTGAGTTATTGTGACAATGCTATAGAAAAAAAATGTAGCTTACGCCCTACAGAAAAATTGAAACTTCTTAAAAATGAAAATTAAGGTTTTCACCTGTGTTGCCATACATGCTAAAAGTATGAGAGAGACGTTAAAAATCACAAAAAGACATAACTCAGTATGATCAGACTTTCACTGTGTGCAGCACATAAAATAGTGTTTCCCACAATACAGCATGTTAATTCATTTCTACCCTGTAAGAGCACTATCTGAAATTATATCTGTTCCAGTACAGAACTGTGACTCTGCTCTGCAGAAACATAAGGGCTGTTTTTCAATGTTACTCACCAGCGGCACACAACTTTCTCTTTTATCATCTCTCTTACCTTCATCAAAACCAGAAAATGCTTGTCTGAAAGCCATGCTCGAGAGAGCGTGCACATTTAGACCTGAAACAGTTCAAAGAGCTGTCTCTTTATTGCAGTGTCAACACCAGTCTTCAGACATGACTGACATCTTGGTGTAACAATTTACAAGTAAATTGTATTGCCTGCTTCCTTTCCCAGGAGATGCTATGTGATTCAGGGTTTGAATTTGCTGTATCTTGTTTATATCACATATATTTCAACCCTCTTGATTGAAGGAAGTCCAGCCAGGAATGTTTAACTTGAACGGACTAATTCAGGTATAGTTATGATTTGTTTGCTTGATTAGGACTGAATCCCACCTGTGAAGTACAGCTGACATTCATTAAAATATCAATATACCTTTCCTTCAGTATATAATGCCGTCTCCCCATAGCCTACTGTATTTGAGCAGCTGACCAGATAAGAACTTTGTGTCTAAGAATGCCAAGAACATTAGAAAAAAATATCTATTTACAGTTATTGCCTCTTCTGCAGTACAACCTATCAAACTACTTACCAGGAATCATGGACGTTACTATGAAAAAATCCTTCCATGGGGTTCTTTACTATGCATCATCTCAATCACAGTATTAAGTGAAAATCACAGGTAAAGGTTAGTTAGGGCTTCATTAGATGACATAGAACAATCAGATCCCAAAAAAACCAAATACATGCCTTGAAAGCATGTACCAAGGCAGTACCAATACTGGAGGCAGACTGTGGTCGGACAGAAAATATGAAGCAGTGCACAATCACAATAACATACAGCTGTTCTTTAGGAATTTCACTACACCTAAGAGCTAAGCATAAGGAATATAGGTAAAGTGAAACAAAGCTTTAAACGGTATGATTATTTTGCCATGTCACACATTTACACATGCCTTCTGTCCCTTCTGAAGAATTCATGCCTTTTGACACAAGGACTTCCTTTGGCATCCCATTCAAAAAAATCATGCAACAAAAACCAGCCTAATGATGCCTGCACACAGCTCTACAGTGCAGCTTAAGAATTCCAGCAGGTCCATCTCAGTATATTATCAATCACTCAGTAGCTTGCACACTGTCTGAAGATATTCCATACAGCACACTCTGCTCTTGCCTTGGAGGAAAAAGAAAAAAAAAGAGGAAGAGTCACAGATCCAAATCTCTCTCTTCCCAAGGAAAATACTTCTATCTCCTTCCACACTTACTTGGTGTCATTCTCATTTGCACCAGTAAAAGTCACCATTAAGAACATTGGGATGGAGTAAGGCACTGAGAATCTGTGATTGGATTTAGGGCCAGACACTCAAATATCCACTGAAAATGGAAAAGCATAGAACACAAAAGCTAAAACAAAAGAACAAGCAAAGCAGCATAAGAAATTAACCTATTCTGCTACAGCAAACCATTGGACTGATGTGCAAATGCATGTGGTTGATACATACCAGAGATCCCCAGATGAGAAAAGGCGTGCAAATAAAACATGACTCAAAATAATTCATGCTAAAATGACAGGATACGTGCAACTTCAACCCTGTGCATATCAACCAGGAAGCACTGCAACATTTAGAACTGTGATGGCAGAAATCACAAGGTTATACAGTGATTTACTTTGTGAAGTATGTCGGATGTAGCATTTAGAAAAAAAAAACAGGAAAACATTTCCAGATGTCTTCACCAATAACCAGGACTATCAGCTTCAGAACATCCGAAGTGACATGACCAAGTCACTTCCCTTCAGTACCCATATGTACAATTACTATGCACTCAGTCAAGGTACACTGCAATATGATGTTAAGACTTCAAGAAAAAATGAAAGAGAAATGTGGGAAATTGTCTTGGAAAGGAAACCCTTGGTTTCTTCTTGTGAAAGAAAAGACAAGGAAAATGGAAGCACGTGGAGATGCGTGTACGGATTTCATACCAGTCCCATTCAGGACTAAGTGAGGAACATGGAGATCTGACACACACGTGGGAGAGGCATAAATAATCCGGATAAAATCTCCAAAATAGTTCTTCAAATCAATCAGTGAGAGTGTGAAAATGGCAAAACAATTCCATATGATGCTGTTCACAAGGAAAACAGGAAACGTAGTCCACTAGGGGGAAATACAGAAGATTACTAAAACAGGCAGCCTGTTGTGAATGTAAACAAGCATTTAAAGGAGATGAGAAAAGGATTTCAACCCCCCCCACACTCTCTCTTACAAATAACAAAGAGCAGCAAACCAGCTAGACAAAGCAAGCAACAAATCCAATTAAATCCTTGGCTTCATACATCATTCTACACCCAAATGGTACAGACAGGCTAAACAGATGTCCAGCAACAGTTCAAAAAAGTTTAGTGGTAAGAAAAAATCAAGTTACCGCACCACCATCTTCATAAACCAGCACAGGAGCTAAAGAAAAAAAAGTAAGCATTTGTGCTCACAAAGTTGGTTAGATTAGTGCTTTTGAACGGACAGAAATTTTACATATCAGGCCTTGAATTAGCCACTGTACAAATCAGATTGAAAACTGAATACATTGCTCTCCTTAGAGGGCACTGACTGTGGCAAAAAGAACAAAGGTTGTGCATCTCAGATTCTGTTGTTTATTTTGGTTGTCAATCCAGTAGTTGAAAGAGTAATTTCTCATATAATTTCTGATATGACTTCTCACATGAGGTGGTATCCAAACAAGTACAACACTGAAATTTTGGAGAAAATTTAACATTTAAATGACTTTTAACAGAGGTCAGCAGAAAACAACATTCAGCCAGAGCACGAGAGGGTCTCCATGATTTTAATTTGCTCAGTTTTTCAAAACATACTTCCCATCTCAGGGCTGTTACAGCTTCTGTTCTGAAAAGTCAGTTTCCTCTTTACTTGAATCTCACATTACCAACAACCTTTGGTCCCCTTCCTCTATTCCTGCTATTATAATTTCAGCTTTTGCCAGAAGAAGCCATTAGATGACTTAAGGGAATCTCCGGTACAACACAAGGACTACATTTCATCCAGCTGCCCCTGCCTGAAATCCACATGCTTCAGTGAAATGAAAGCAAGAAGCTGCAAAACACAGGAGACCCTCAGACCTCAGGGTCTCAAGCTGTGCCCAAGGACACTGTACTGGAAGAAAACTGAGTGGGAGAGACACACTGATGATTTCATGAGGAATGACAGCCTTCACTGCAGAGAAAGATAATGAACCTTATCAATTTGGCTTTCAGAAGAAATCTCCTTTACAATCCAGAAACTGGAACTATAACCCAAAACACGTGAGAATGACTTATCAGAAAGAGTCTGGATTTTTTTTCCTCAGAAGTCTATAATATCAGAAGTGGAAAAACCTTTCCATCCCTAACTCCTGGTGAAAGAATAAGCAAACAGAAAAAGAACACCACAATGTGAAGGAGAACCAAAAAAACACCCTCCCTTAAAACACAAATCATGATATCAAAAGTTTTATTATAATTATTGTTTTAATGCAGAGCTCTCTGTTGAGATAAAGATGAAGGCCGACATGAATTTGGACTTGAAATATCACCCATTAATTTGCTTCTAAATCTGCACTACAGTGTTAAGTTTTAAGCATATCCCCAACGTAATAGTTTGGAATCCAAGTCACAGCGAGTTTACCACCTTTACAAGTACTTGTACAAATGTTTTACCCTCCTCTGAGACCGAGAGCTGGAACATGATAGCAAGAGTGCAATCATGCAGCTTAATTCTCTCAATGCTGGACTGCACCATGCTTGAATGACAGCAGCAGGAATTATGTCTTTTGAAAGTACTTCTCAGCAGAAGTAAAATGGAAATCCTAACCCTTGCCAACAAACACTGCACACTACACCCGGAGGATTAGTGATTTCTTACGGGTTTCTAAGGCAGAAGCTGTGGGAGCAAAAAATCAGAAAAAGGCTTTTAAAAAACATTTTGTTCTACCTATGAAAATACCTGCTACCTCAGAAAACAGCTGGCTTAATGCTAATGACAGAAGAATAGGGAACAGGCTATCAGCTCAGAGGGTTCTGCTACAGGGGCCTTGGCCTCAAGTGGAGATAGAAGTTACGCCAATAGTAATTAAAAAGCACAAAGCGCCTGCCTGAGCTCATTATGGATTTTAATATTACATGTACTTTGAACATAAAAGAAATGAGATTTCAAGCAGCTGTCAATCCAGGATGACCACCTTATGACTCAATTTCTACTCTGATCAAGCAAACAGCGATTAAACGTTCACTTGTTCAATGGCCAATGGCCTTGCATGACATGAGTTATGGGCTACACAAATTCACTTCCATTAGCTTGTTCTTCATTTCATACTGCAGTTCCTCAACTCCCTTTCCTCCAAAAATAAATAAAAATCCCAAATCATTACTCATATTCTCAATTTATAAGACCATATATACATTAAAAAAAAAACAACAAAAACCCCACAACAAAAAACATTGGAAGTACTGACCTGGCTGTACTATAGGTAGGAGGGTAGAAGATTCCAAACGTAATACCAGAGAGCACAAACTACCATGCTGACAGACCCATGGGCTTTAACAAGAATACTCACATGCTCAAATTGCACGACTGAAGCTTTAGGTCTCCAGATTGAACAGCTGGTACTTAGGTTACGGATGTTGCACATGCCAAGTGGTTTCAGAAAATTCAAGAGAGGGATTATCAAGGTATTCCTTCTCCTCCTCCCAACTTTTTTCATTCCTGATTTCTAAGATTCAGCTAGTTTCTAATTATCATAAGGCAAAGACAGCCCAGCTGCTCTGATTTACTGCAACTATACCTGGGCAGTTTCACAAACATACTGTGAAATCTCTGCAACCTTACATTTGGACTTGAGTTCCTATTTTGGAAATACAGATATTTCCCTCATGCACAAACCACAGTACAAGAAGAGCTTATTATGTAAAAGGTTACTGTCAAATGCAATGTATAATCTAGACAAATACTGAAGTCCCCACTTGCCTCCTACACACACTAAATCTCATCCTTGAGGCAAAGGGCTATGTCCTTGCTGAAACACCATCTCCTCTGCCAGGTGCAACGGTTAGCAGATCAGAGACAGAAAATTTCCAACACCAAAACATGAGATTTGTCCACGTGGACAAATTTGACCTGACAGTCTGACAGCTCTGTGACCCGACCTTGCTTACATGTGTACTTCACTTGCTTGTCCTGCTCACATCACTCAGTTCCTGAACACTGTGAAACAAAACTCGCTATGAAGAGTCCTGTTCTGTGACACAAGAGGGAGAAAAGGGCACACCAGGGAAACTACAACACATCTAATTTTAACTCTCCTGTATTTGAGGGAATCACTCCAAAGGCAGCAAAAAAACTACACTCTGCATTAAAGCTCACGATGATCTTCCCACCACCTTCAATAGGAGCTTATTATGAAAAAGCAGACATAATTTAAATATGTTTAAGAGACATAGTTGAGGAGTGTTTTCAACAGTGCTACAGCTGTACAGTGACCTATTCAACACCCCTATATAGCAGGATTGTAAGAAAAATGAAAGAATAGCACATCAACAGTGGAAAAGGGGAAAGATAAGGATGTATATCCCTACAACATATTGTGGACAGCACTCTGTGCAACTCCATTTAGGTCAGCTGCATTTCCCTTAGAAGAATAAAAGAACAGCTATACAGGCAGTGCTCAGTTTGGTAACAGCTAAATGCCTCTTCCTGTGCCAGGTGCTAAGGCTTCAGATCCACACGTGAAAGAGGAATAAAAACAGAAACACTCCTCTAGCACGTGCTTGTGTCCCAGCCCACGCAAACCAGACATGATGTGCACACAGCCCACAAAGAATCTAAAAGGCCCCCAACCTGCAGCCAATGTGGCTGGAGCACTTCAGAGAGAAAATGTGTTTAACCACAACAGAAGGTTGTGGGGAAAGGGAAATACTGAACTCACTCACTTTTGAAGGGCAAACAATTGATTTATACTTCTGAGCAATTTTGCACTGATAAGACTTGAAAATAACCAAGTATAACTGCCTGTAAAGGTAAGGTTACACTTGAACATGCCTTGTAGACTGAAAAAAGCTGAATGTAGACTCCAAATTAATCAGGACAACACTAGGAAAAGAATCAGAATCAACATGATAAACATACTTTAAAATGTGAATACAAAACTGAGGTTTGCTGTGTCAGACACTGAGGTGCTTGAACAAATTCACATCTGCAACTCATCTTCCGTGCTGTGAAACTGCCACTTCCAAATAGGTTGGCACTGCACAGAGAGATGACGCTGTGGCTGACTCAGGATGAAAACCTGTAAGAACATCAAGACTAATGTTCTTAAATCTAAATGACTTAAACAGCACTCGAATGGGAATAAGCACCTCTACCATTTTATCCTTTATGCCGCTTACATTCATTAATGTTAGCCACTTCCCAGCTGTGTAACCAAGGCCATCTACTGGTGAGTGAGATATGTAAATTAATGGGGCTTTGTTGGCCAGAGTTAATTGATACTCATCAAAACCTAGCTGAATTTGAATTGAAAATGTACCAAGCATCTGTTTACAGTTGAGCAGTGACAGTAGCAGGAAACATGCAGGAAACATGTCCACAGTTTCTGATGAATGTATAGTCTCCCCAAACCCTGTACCAACCTGAAGTAGCACCATTTTACTCAGTGAGAAGGATGTGGTATTTCACATCTCACAGTTCAGTCCTAGTCCAGACACCTTGTAACCTCAATGCTCTGTGTAAAATGAAACAGTAACTTCAGCCTGGCTGACAGGTATGGATTTTACCCTAAAACTCACTAACAAACCTAGTAACACTGTTTTCAAGAATTACTACAGCCCGCATGAAAAAGTTTGCAAATATTCCAGATTTGTATGCATAGAATGCATAGACTGTAAAGTACAACTACAATTGCCCATGACTTACAGCAGCAAAAGTGGAAGTCAGAAAAGGAAATGGAAGGCAAATAAAGAACGCTCAAATTCAAACACATTTCTAAAGTGAAGTCTAAGACAAGATAAGCAAGATAATTTAGGAGCAAGAATGCATGCTGTGACACAGAAGCCCACGCTGTTCTAGTGATCCCTTTCAGCATTTTGGGGGCAGTACATTCATTCTTCAATATACATTTATTCTTTTTAAGTCAAGAATTAACTGTGGATTTACTTTATTTTCCCCTTATTTTTGGCAAGAAGCATAGCAAAACTACACACAGCATGGTACATGTACTTCTTTAGAATGTCTATTGCTTATTTCTAAATCAGGAAAATACCTCTAGCAAAGCATTTCGCTCTTTTTAAAGTTTTGTAACATTAATTATTTGTATCAGTTTTGGATAAGTTGTTTGAATGGCATCACTGGAAACCACTGAAGTAAAGGATGATATTCTTCCCCAGCTCTCACTGTAAGTCTTGGATCAGAATTATGTAAAACAACCCCGTACCCTTTTAGCCACGAGAACTTGGGACAGTCTCTATAGTATCTACCAATATATTCACTAAGAGTTAGCTTGAATACACTAAATCCATTTTGTACCTTAAAGCGGTTGGAGTAGCTACAATTGGCTGGCAGTGCAAAACCAGAAGGTTTATTTATTTATTTAATTTCACCTTGAACAACATTAAAGAAAAGTATTTCACCACCACCCAATGAATAATATTGGTTTAAGTCTTGCAATGAATATGCTCTTATCAGAGACTTTCAGACAAGAAGAAAAAATTTAGAAGTTTAAGATAATTGCAGTACTGGATACCAATATATTCAAAATGACTAGAGATAACTTTAACGCATATTTCAAAACCAGCCATAGTTAAAAGAGTGGAAAAATCCCCACAGACAACTAAACGAATTGAAGAGCTCAAACTCAAAGACCACAGGCATTCTCCCTGTCACATTACCACAGATCTCTATCTCAGTTCCAATTAGAAAGAAATGTAAAAGCTTGGTATAGTCATAATATTCACTGTTTCATGCAGAATCAACATTCTTAATATGTAACTCATGCAATTCATGAGGCAATAATAAGCACTGAAAGTCCAGAGAAGTGCCTGTACTATTCAGCACAGTACTAAGGCAGCAAATAAGTCTTATCGTTGTAGTTCCAAAATTGACTAATTCATTCTTTTATGAAAAAGAAATGTTTACTTCAGGAACAAGAGCAATGGAACAGAGGCTACAGACTATGATTTGCATTACAAACTCATCTCACATCATTTGATTAATTTGGTAAGAAATACTCATCTTGCTTGACCTTAGTTGTGATCTACGAGAAAAATACATTCAAATCCTCAGTCCCCTCAAATGTACTCAGTTTCATCTCACGACCACAGAAAACCAACCAAGAAGTCACTATTCTTTGTTATGCCAAAACATGGAGAAAGTCTTAGAAAAAGAGTATCACATTACATAATATGTAATATATATAATAAGTAATATATCCCAATTCTGAAAACCAGTTTTGCCGTAATGCAAAGTAGGGTCAGGAAGTCCAGTTCGTCAGATCCTTGTGGATGTGATCAACAAAGTAACTGCTACGTCCCCACCAACTAGCAAAAAGGAAACAAGCTTTTTCATGCGTTGCAGATTTCTGGACAATGCATGCACTGGATTACAGTCTGACCATAACCCCCTTCTAACAAGTGACTCGGAAAAACGATTTTACATAAGGCCTTGAGCAACAAGAAGCCTTCGTGTGAATTAAACAGGAGATAGTCCATGCAGTAGCCCTAGAGCCAGCCTGGACAAGATGAAATGTAAAAAACGAGCTCTACACCAAAGCCATGGAGAATGGCCCCACCTGGAGCTGCTGGCAGGAAGCACCAGGGGGGAAACTCGAGGTCAGCCCATAAGGTTTTGGAGCTGGAACACAATACAGTCTAACTGAAAAAGAGATATTGGCAGCATGTGAAGGGGTTTGAAGTGCTTCAGAAGTGGCTGGTACTGAAACACAGCTCCCCTCTGCACCCTGACCACCTGTGCTGTGCTTATGCCCACTACCATCCAACAACTGTATGAGAAACTCAAAAGGGATTTTCGATTTTCTATGTCTTTATATAACGATTTGCTCATTTCTTCTACAAGCAGTTCCAAGAATTCATTTAGCTACGTTATCAGGTCCTCTTAAATTCAAGTTTTAGACTGATTATTCTATCACAAACTTCTGAACTTGAAATTATCTGAGAGTTACTGAATTGAAAGGAACATCATTTTTATTATAAAAAATCTATGATCCATTTTCCCAGTGTGATGTTAAAGAGATTTTTTTTATTCCAATCTCACACCAAACACTAGTAATGGCTCTAAATTTTCTAATCTCAAATACATTCAATAAGGATGTTACCTCAAACTGAACTGCTGAAGCTAGACAATCTAAGAAGTCCATCTACTGCTACTTTGTCTCGCATATTATTCAGTTACATATTGCACAGTCCCTGGGGAAAAAAAAAAAACATATGAAGGTAATTTAGAAGGGTCAGCAGCCATGGAAGTGTTTTTGTACCATTTCTTTCTTCTCAGAATACAAGAAGTCAGCATCCCAATTATACTGGCCCTTGTGAAAATGTGCCGTCTAAATGCCTTGGATGAGCAGTAGTACCAATTAAATCTGTACCAGCCTGTTCCATGGAAAAGGCTTTATTGCAAAGTTTCAGCTTCAACTTCAGAAATAATTTTGGGTAAATCAAACATACAAAGTTCTTCCTTCCTTTTGGAAAAGAGGAAAAAAAAAAGACCAAAATGTCTGATATTTGTAACAACAGAACACTTATAATGTAAAGATTCTGCAGAAGGCATTTATTCTAATAGCTTTGGATGTTCAATTCGTGTAATTGTCCAGTCCGGTTTTGCTCCTTCTGTAAATTCCCTTTGGAACCTGGAAAAGACAACAAAGTAATCAAAGTGTCATTAAAATTTACTTAAAGAGATACTAATATCAACAAGGAAGAAATTCAGGAAATAAATACTTTACTTCTGTATTATTCCTATGAAAGCTCATAGAACAATGCTTATGCATCAAAGAGGAAGATATATACTGATTCTTTACATACTTTAAATACTTTATACATGTTCTGCACCGACACAACACACGTTTTCTGTTCCAAACTAGTTTCTACACAGTTAGCCCGTGGACATACAAGGGGCGAGGAAACTTACTCATAGTTTGCTGTTAAAATATGTCTTTTTTCCTTTGTGCTTTCATCTCCAAACACAATCTGAAAGACTTTGGTTTCACCTGGTACTTCATCAGGTAGGTTAGCACCATTCAGATACCAGAAACGCATCAGGATACTAACAAACTTTCTTCCTGTTGGAAATAAAGCATAATGAAGACTTCATGTTTCTCAGTCATCAAATGCTCCTAATCACTATTTAGCTCAGTTTCTACTGAGACGCAGGAAAGATAGTTGACTTCAGCCAGAAACAGTATAACAGAATAATTAACAAAGCAGTTTAAAGTGGTATTCGTGTTGTTAAGCAGTAATAAAAATACAATCAGGAGAAAGGTATGTAATTTATGAGCTTTACTTCATACCTCATGAGAACGTATACAATCTAACTGTATAAAGAAGTTGGTTATCACAAGGTCAAAAGCCAACTATTCATAGTACAAAAGAAGGTAGAGAAATTAAATCTCAGAAGTGAACAGGGAAAAAAAAATCTCTACCTTCAAAAGCAGGAAAAAAAGCTCACTTGGTTTGAAAATCTAAAATTCTGATTCCAAGACTCACCTCAACTGTGTTTGACAGAAGACAGCATGCAACACTGGTATTTAAACAAAAGAAAACTTGTTTGAGCTTAACACCAGCTTAAAAAAATAAGCAGCGTTCCGTAACCATATCCCATGAAAGCAGAATAGTGGTGAAGACAGTAAAACGTCTTTCATTATCCAGCTTTAATTATTATACCTGGAACGTGTGTATTTTCATTGCTAAAGCAATCAGCCTTCTACATATAGAACAGTCACTGCTTGAATGGTTTGAGATCAAGGACTAACAACAAAAAGTCAAAATCATGGAAGAGGAATGAACAAAACCTACATAGAAGTCAAAATAGTACCATAATTCACAAACAATATCGAGTTCTGGTTTAAAAGGAAATTAGGGAACTATGTACAGATGAAGTATAAGCAAAAGAACAAGAAATGAAAAAAATTTTAAAAAAACCCACTCATACAGAGAGCAAAGCCAGGAAAAAGACCACGCATTGCAGAAATGTTTTAGAATTCTAGCATACCATCATCATCATAGTAAATGCGAACATCTCCTTCTGTTGTGTACATGATTGCATCCATGTCAGCTGCTAAAGCATCCCTATGGTTCTCAGAGAGTGAAGAAATCTTTTCCTTCAACATCTGAAGTACCTAAGTTCAGAAAAACTTGTGCTTAGTTCTTCATTAGGAAGCTGAAGAAGCAACCTTATGAAAGAGTTAATAAAATGAGCTATATTGGAATAACATTTGTTTAACACTGTAAAACATACAGCAAGAGTGAGCAAAGCACTGGGCACTCCCAAGCCCTAGATAACCATAGTAAACAAGATCCATTTAATATTCAATTTGATGAAAATGTTTAGAAAATATACTGTCAAAGCAAAAGTTGCATAGCAATGCATGTAAGTCCAGAAAATACCAGTTAAGTTTGCTTCCACAATGATACTTACACTCTGCCTTCGCACTGCTGACTTCGCTATATGCATATTCTTTACGTTTTGATTCAATCATTTCTCAGTTCTCACCAATTTCTTTGTAAATCAGTTCCATTACCACTAAGTTTAACTTTGCCATTTCAGGATCCACATTCCCACTGGAAAATGTTTAGACATTTGCCAATCAGTAAAGAGTGGAAAACCATTCCTTTAGGACTTAACTTATAGATTACACTCACAGCTGTAGCTTTTGAGCATCCTAAGATGTACACAACTGTTATGTAGAAAGGATGTGGTGCACTAGCAGAACAGAAGCATCACCTCAAGCAACACAAAAGGAGGCATTTCAAGGAAAGATTAAGTCATGCAGCACATCTTCAACTCACATTCAGTTTTTAATCCTAACTTTAACTTCCACTTTTGAAAAACAAATTCAGAGGTTGCATGGAAGTATGTGCATCTTTACCAGAAGACGTTAGCTTTTAGTGCATGGCAAGTATGAATTTCCCTGGCCAGAGCAAGACAGTAGTGTGGTATCAGTCTCAGCTCCTGCATACTGATAGTGAGCTATCCCAATCACCTGAAGAATTTAAGATGAGCAGGGGAAAAGCAGATGCTTTCTCAAAACATCTGTAGAAAAAAAATTACAATCCATTGCTAACTCTGCTCAGAGAGGAGGTAAGAACGTCCAGCAGGGGTGCACTATAACTGTGACAAAAATTCTGTAGCAAAGGCATTGGTGGCAATAGCACAAACCAAGCTGAAATCCAGGAACAGGACAGATGCAGCCCTGAAGCATCTCCTCCTCTTGACGGATGCATATGCTACCTCTTACCCTGGGGAAGGCCAAGACAACTTCAGCAATTTGGAATTCATAAACGACTGGTACACCAGAAATCCTTTTGGCAACTGGTCCCTATGCCTAGTGGCAAAAACATTCTTTTCTATCATAATATTATTTCATAATAGAAAACATCAACTGGCAGAAACAGAGATGGAAGTACTTACCTCTGCTGAAACCAGGCCGTCCAGCAGGTCAAGTTTACGCTGAGACAGCAGCTGTGAAACAACGGAAAAGGCCTGCAGAAATAGAAGAAAAACATAAAAGTAAATAATTTGGGGTTTGCTTACTCTTTCGGCAAATACATTGTTAAGGGACAAGCAACCTAAACATTGTATGATTTAAGATTTCAGCGTTTACAGGGTATATTACCATTAGAAATTTTTCCAGCATTAAAAAAGTGATTCTATTAACTGATAAAAGCCTGAGTTCTTCCTATTCTCATTTAAAGCACAACAGTTTTGGTAACGGGCAAACAAGTGCCTTTCTGTGAAAACATCACAATGGCCTACAGCTGTTTTTACCCTTTTTGAGTAATTCAAATGATCCACGCCGTTCCAGCCAATGTTCTCTTCCCTGACTGCCCCCTTGCCCAACCCCTTCCAAAGCCACCTCCCAGTCCCACTCAAAACATATGCTCAGGACTAAAAAAAATTTGGTTTTGCATCTACTGTAGTCCCTACACCTTGGAGGCACACAGCCTCCCATCTCCCCGAGTTCTGCAGGTAGTCACACGCAGCTGCACTTCGGTGTGTCCAAACAGTGCGCATGCGAAACGCTGACAGCGTGCTTTGGGCTTTACCGCGCGTAAAAATTAACGAGAAAAGTAAAACAGCACTCCGCGCAAAAGCCGCAAACAGCGCGTCGTGCTTCTGCTCGGGTTCCCAGGCACTTTAACGCCCCCCGCTCTCTGCCGCTGTTTAATTAACCCCAGAGCCACCAGCCGGCGCGCCGGGTCTTACCTGCTTGGCGCCGCGCGTGAACTCCTCGATGCTGAACTCCGAGTCGAAGTACAGGCGGATGAGCAGGTAGTAGAAGCGGGTGCGGAGCCACGCCAGGGGATTGGTGATGCGCACCACCACCACCCGCCGCTGCGGCCCCTCTCCCTCGGTCTCCTGCGGCCCGCTGCTGGAGAAACGCGCGGCGGGGAGAGCGGGGGGTGGGCCGGGACGCGGCGGGGCCGGGACGCGCGCAGCGAGCGGGGCTGCGCGGGCCGCTCCCGGCGCCAGGAGCGTGCGCGCCAGCCACCGGGCACGCCGGGGAGCAGCGCGCAGCGCCATCATGGCGTCGGTGCGCCCCGGCCCCGGCACGTCCGCTCGGGCGCCGCTCCGCCGGAAACGCAGCCCGCGCCTCCGGTTCCGTCGTGTCGCGGGACCGCGGGGCCGCAGTTCCGGACCGTGCCGGCTCGCCGGGCCTTCCGTCCCCCCCCGCAGAGCCGATCTCCCGGAACGGAAAAGAGGGCTCCGTTTCCTGGCCCTCACCCGGCAGCAGAGGCGGGGAACTCTTCCGCTCGGTTCTCGTTTCCCGGCGGAGCGGCGGACAACGGACGTGGAGGGGCTGCGGGGCGACGGCCATGGAGAGGCACGAGCAGCGCGTGGTGCGGGTGCCGAGCCTGGACGGCGTGACGCGGGAGCGCTTCCTGCGGGACGTGTATCCCCGGGTACGAGCACGGGCACGGCGGGAGCGGGGTGCCGGGGCTGCGGCGGGGGTTCCAGCGAAGCGTCCTCGGCCAGCAGCGTCGTGCAGCCCTCCTGAAGACGGATGCTTGAGTTAGGGCTCAGCCCCGCGTTGCTGCAGAACTCTGACACTCCGCTGGTGGCGGAATTGTATTTATCGCTGGTTATACACGGTGCGATTGCCTTCTGTCGTTCTGTCACCGCGACTCTTTTTTTTTTCTTTCTTTTTTTTTTTTTCCTCTGAGGTTCTGACTGGATGGAAAAGATCCTCTCTGTTGGGCTTTGTGTGTACAATGGACCAAACCTATTTGTGGGTATCAGCTCCGAGGAGCCTCAGCGTGGGAGGGAAGAGTTGCTTTCACAAGAACATATACCGCTATTACAGCTCGCAGTCCATACCTCCAATGCACGGGAATGAGTGCAGCCGTTCTTCAGCCCAGCTAGGTTCCTCAGTGGTCCCAGAACACACCGGCTGTTAATGCTGTTGTTGCCTCTCCATAGCCTTCCTTATCCAGCTGGGAAGAGAAAACGGGAACTACAGAAGCAGTCCCGTAATCTCCCACGTTTTGCTGAGCGTTCAGCATTCATTTTGTTCAGCTGGGAGCAGCTCATTTGTGACATTGTTGCAGGTCCTGATACTCACAGCTGTTCAGGTGTACTTTGTTTACCTAACCCCAGGTTGGAGTAAGACTGTTTTCTTCCCAGATTTCAGATGGCAAATTGAAAAACTAATTTGGTTCCCCACCAGCACCGCTGGATGCAAACATCATTCTCTGCTATTGTTTCTCTTTCTCTCCCTCCTTAGAGAGAGCCAGTTGTGCTGAAAGGAATGGAGCTGGGCCCTTGCACAACCAAATGGACAGTAGATTACCTGAGCCAAGCCGCAGGATCTAAGGAAGTAAAGATCCATGTTTCTGCAGTACCACAGATGGATTTCCTCAGTAAGAACTTTGTGTATAGGTACTTCCATCCCAAATCTCTTGTATTTGGAGGCAGATGTTTGTCACTTTCAGAAGCAATTGTGAAAACCTGAAATGATGTAGAACTAAATAAGTAGAATTGAAATAAAATAAGTAGAATTAAAAAAAAAACGGAAACACTAAAGTCTTAATGTGAAGTTTCACAATTTATAACTGGTGCTGCAAATGTTATTGCAGTTATATATATAGTATATATATAGCTGGTGCTAGTGTAGTGTAGGCGATGGGAAGACGATGGTCAGCAAGGGCAGCACCAGTATGCTTCACTTTAATCTGTTCCGGAGCTGTGCTCTCATTTTTCTGCAGTCAGTTTGTAAGTGGGCAGGATTCAAATGTTCAACCAAAGTCAGAACTTGTATCTTTTCTTGTTGACTTCAGTGGCTGTTGGATTTGCTTGTTTGGGTCTGTACTGGGGACAGTTTACTAAAGCAGAGAAGTTTGTAAGTGCAGGATTTCTGTCTCAGCAGAACTCTTCAAGCATTTGCTGCAAATACTGGTTAATCACTATGTTAAATAACATAAATTAATTTAAAAAAGCATGTTGCACTTTCAGGTACACTAGATAAGGTGAGAAAGTTTATGATTTTAAGCCTTGCACTTAGATCATGTGTTGTTGACTGTATGAATTTCCATGTTTATATTTCAGAACTCTGCCTTTTGATGTGTTTGTACGAAGGGCAGCTGAAGTCAAACATGAAGACTACTTTCTTTCTGAGGTAACTTCCTTGGTGTCACAGCTTCTTTTCTGTTTTGTACTTGGAGGGGAAAAAATAAATGCAGTTTAAAGTCTCAGTCCATTAAAGCACTGGATTTTAGAGTTAACTATTTTGAGTGGGTTGGAGCCAAGGGAAAAATGTGAGGGAAAAGAATTCTTTTCGTGGAAATTATTTTGTGTGCGTACAGTACGGTTACCTTCAGTGGTCCTTTTTCTGCTATCAAAGCCTAACTGACATCAGCAAAAGCTCCATCAGGAAATTGAGAAATCTAGTCTTGCTTTAGAATACTTGTGTACTTCAGGTGTTTAATAAGAAAACATCATGAAGATATGTGAGTTTGATTACATCTGCTATCAAAATACAAATACAGATTTATTGTAATAAATTTTTTGAGTAGCAAACTTATGGCAATCTTTATGCAACAATGTTCAAATTGGATTTTTCAGATAATTATCATAAGCAAGCAAACAGTTCTAAATGCAAATTTGCTTTTCACTGTTTATGCTACATAGAATGCCATATGATTTGAAGCCAATTGAAATAGCTTCCAACATCAATGTTCTGAGGAATGTAAGTTGTAATCTGCATTTCTTTTGAATTCAGAAAAAGCAATGCTGAAGCAGCTGACAAGTCTCCCACTTCACTCCTCACTTAATTTACATTTCCCATTTGTTGAGATGAACACCAGAGAGCAGTAAAGTATAACAAAGTAGCTGAATTTGTGAATCTGTTTGTATATTTTATTACAGGCCTACATTAGATTAATGAAAAAAAGGCTCTTAAGTGTATTTCTAACTCATATTAAAACCAGAACAATTATCTTTGTGTACTGTCTACAGGATGAGAAGTACTATTTGCGATCAGTGGGTGAAGATGTTCGGAAGGTGAGTTACTTGAGACTGCAGTTCTGATAATGAGGCAGCAATTTTTGTTGTCACTGGCTTATGGTATAGGTAAAAAATTTGTTTGTGGTCACTTGGTCAAGGAATCTGAGTGGATTTACATCAGAATATTTAAACCTAGGTGTCCAAAATAGTTACTGTTATGAAAACCTGGCTGATCATTGAAGAGTCTATCCTTTATATTCTATTCTCTAGCCATTGCTGTAATATAATACAAAGGGATTTCTGATGATCACTTTTTCAGTGTGATTTCTAGCAGTCATGGTTCACAGCAGCTCTGCCTGTTTTTATTACCACTGGTGACCAAGTCTGAGCTGAAAGAATGACAACTGAAAAGCATTGTTTGCTGAAGTTATTTACTAATGCTGAATAAAGTTCTGACCCTGTGTTCTTTGTGACAGGAAATGATGCTAAGGTGCCACCTTATTTTAGCACGCATAAATGGTTCTCTGAGAGTTCTGTCTTTTTTTTAATTCAGGATATTGCAGATATCAGAAAACAGTTTCCTGTTTTGGCAGATGATGTTCAGATTCCAGAGTATTTTGAAAAGGAACAGTTTTTCTCTAGTGTCTTCCGCATCAGCTCAGCAGGATTACAGCTATGGACCCATTATGATGTAGGTAATAATATCGTTAGCATCAAATGTTGCAGATGGCATTTTAAGCTAGTTCTTAATATATGAGGAATTTAATGCTCTTCATTCTTGACTTTTGGCTGACATCTCTTACTATGCTCATTTCAGGTAATGGATAACTTCTTAATCCAAGTGACAGGTAGAAAACGAGTTGTTCTGTACAGTCCTCGAGATGTACCATATTTATATTTATCAGGTATGCACGCCACGCGCATCGCATTCAGAGTTTGCTGATCATAGTTGCCCTTCCAGTTCATAAGTGTTGCGCTGTAGGAAAACAATCTGTAACTGATAACTTCAATTGTGAGAAGTGATTTGGTCCCTCTGATGCAGTTTGCTTTGATCAAAACCAAGAATTTTAGTGATGCAAGTTAGGAAATCTGCAAATGAGTCCTGCAGCTTTGCTTGGTTCTGTCTTCAACACTTAGCTGTGGAGTACTGTGCTCTGTTCAGTTTTCAAATGATGTTACATATGTCAGTGGAAGTGTTCTTTTGTGTTAATAAGGATGCAGTTGCAGGAGAAATACAGACAAGAGAATATTCATCTTCAGTAAATGAGAAGTGCCAACAGATTTGCCTGGCTTTTAGACGAGTTACAGAACAATAAACAATACTAAACTGGATTCAAGAACTGCCATTTCCAGCAGTGTATTAATGCTTTGTTTCTGTTTTTTTCATTACTTCTGAAAATTTCTCTAGGTACCAAATCAGAGGTGCTAGATGTTGATAATCCAGACTTTGAGAAGTACCCACTTTTTGTGAAAGCCAAGCGCTATCAGTGTTATCTGGAAGCAGGAGATGTGTTATTTATTCCAGGTAAGTAACAAATAGTTCCTTGCTGTAATACAGTAAATACAGTAGTGGAAGCTTTTCCACAGGTAGAATGAGTTTGGATGATTCTGACACTTGTCATGAGTCACAGGGAAGTTTTAGATTGCAATTTTCATTTTAGACACTTTTCTTTCACAGCTATGTGGTTTCACAATGTAATTTCTGAGGAATTTGGAGTGGCACTGAATGTCTTCTGGAAACACCTTCCTGCTGAGTGCTATGATAAGAGTGACACTTATGGAAATAAAGATCCCACAGCAGCCTCTAGGGCTATGCAGATCTTGGACAGGGCCTTGAAAACACTTGAAGAACTCCCTGAAGAATACAGGGATTTCTATGCTCGAAGAATGGTGTTACGGATCCAAGAAAAAGCCTATAGGAATGATTATGGATAAAATTACGCTTTGTAAGTCACAGTCTCCTGTGGAAATAGAGAACTGTGTGTTAATATAGGATCTGTCCATGTGTACACAAATACTCTTTCTGTAAGGATAAAAAGCATTGTTGATAAATCTTGTTATACATAACTGTTGACCTTGTAGGATGTTTTGTTTTTCCTCATGTGATGTGCCCAATCCCATTTCTACAACGAGGTACATATCTGCAATACCTGCACTTCTAAATCTACTTTTTTGAAATTATTTATATACATTTTCCTGAAAGGAAGTTTTGGTGTCTGGGCAGATCTAGCAGAATGTATGCTTAGAAATAACTGCATGTCTTTCTGAATGCCTCCTTCTTTACACTGAAGTTTAGGAAAGCTGTATAAATTTATATGGGGTTCAATAGAGCCATGGGTGGTAATGATGATGGTTTCTTTCTCAGTCAGTCAGCCTGCGTGGGGAGCTTCTGCTCCCTCTTGTGGTGAAACTCCACATAATTTAGAGCATAATTTAAGGCTGAACTGGGAATAGTGCAGCAGCTTGACCACAAGGTAGATGATGTATCCTTTTCCAAGGTGAATGAGGCATTATGCACAAAACTCTGTTGCAACCACAGTCACTGCCTCAGTGCACTTAGGCAGCACTTCTGCAGCTGTAAATTACTTGCAAATAGTCTTCCCACAAATCCATCAATCTACAGCAGGAAAATCTGAAATGATCATAATTCTGGAGGAGATATAGGATCTGTTGGGAGCAGTATATGAGAAGTATTATGTTACCATATGAAAGGAGGCTGCAATGCATCATTTGCAGGTGATATTTTTGGCAGACAAAAATATCTGTGCTTACAGAAGCCATGTAGAATGAAGGTGGACATGTCACAGAAACGGTTTCTATTGCCCCTTCGAAACCTCTGTTACTTGTGCAGTTCGGCAGATGCAGTACTTATCCGACATCCAGGTCAGTCTGTGATTTCCAGCAGTGGGGCTGTTTTCTGGAGAATGGTATCTTTTCAAAACCTCTTAGACTAGTTACCTAGGGCTAATAAAAAAGCACTGGAAAAAAAAAAAAGCCTCTCCAGAGTAGCAGGGGCTTGCTACACTGTGCCCATTATTTCTCTAAATCTATTCTTCTTGGCAGTTTAACACAGTGAAAATAGCTTGCTGCCGTGTGAATGGGCACCCAGCCATCGGAATGAATGGACATGAATTGACTCAGTCAAGCGTTTCTGATGGGCATCATTGTGCACGCTGTGGGTAGAATTTAAATCTAGGATCACAAACAGGTCTCTTGAATTTTTTTTATTTTATTTTTTTTTTTGCAGTTGAAGGATTGCTTGTACAAAACTGTTTAGATGGAACCTGTGTCTGTTAGGCTGGGAAAGCTTCTTGGCTTTGGCAAAGTTGTAATGTCAAGGGCAACACATGAATTGTTTTTGTATGTTAGGAGTAAATGGAAAGGCTCAAAGAGCCTGCAGGATACAGAAAGCTGTTCCAGCATTGTGCCTTTGCAGCTCTGTTAACTCTAACCAACAGCAGCTTCCCATTATGTTAGTACAGAGGAAGTACTGTGCTGATCCCTCGTTCTACCACTTCTTGAATCTCTGTTGCCAAAAGAGAGGCACAAACTAGCCTGGTGTTCTCAGGCCCTCTCAACACTCTGTGTTTTTCAGATGTAGTTACTAGAGTAGAGGTAGCCCGGCAGAAAAGCTGCAATTCACTTGTTGGGCTAGTGTGAAGTCTGGATTGGAAAATACATATCTGGCTGGGCAGAGATAATCATGAATTAAATGTCAGCCAAGAGCTATAGGAAGTGCAGCTACTTGTGTTTCATATTACCAACTTTAATTTTATTTTTATATGACAGCAAATGAGGTTATCTCACTGTGACCATCAGCAGGTGGTAACCCAACTCTGCTCATGCTTCTCTTCCAGTGTGCTATGAGAAATGTGGGTGAGGATAGTTTTCTTCCTCTCCTCAGGACCCTTCTTGTTTTCACATCACTGAGAAGATAGTAAATCCATAGTGACCTAAGCACGTATTTGAGAAAGACAAATAGTATGCCGTGCAGACCAGTAAGAAGATCAGCACAGCAGTTATTTTGTCAGTAGCATCCATTTTTATCCCTTTGAACCAGTTTCTTGAATTTATTAAGCAATTCATATAAAACACGTGGCTCTGAAATGCTATTAAACTAGAAACCAAGCAGTTTAAAAGTATTTTCTTAATCTGAGCATAATGTCTCTAGTGACAAAAATACTGAAGTTTGTGTTCAAAAATAAAATATTATAAAACAAAACGAAAAAACCTTGGTGCTTTCTAACCACTGTGGTAGATGTTATGAAGTAAGAAGTAATGATGAGCGAATGGTGAAAGTATTAAAGAAATAATCTCCATCTAACACAGTGAGAGAATACTTGTAGCCACACTGAAGATCAATGACTAAAATAACATGTTAGAGCCACTGACATTCTGTGGAAGTTCGTTCTTTAGGGAGCTACAGTGAACTGGGATCATTCCACAATATGAAGTTGTGGCAATTATAACTGCTGACAATCTTAGACATTCAAAACAGTCACTCTAGCAGTGTACGTAACAGGCTAGTTAGCTGATGCAGACTTTGGACAAAACACTTACAGTATCTGCAATCAGTAGTAACCACATTTTTAGAGTGAATTTGAACACATGCTTTTAGAATGTAATCTAGTTCATGGCAACAAAAGAGCTGGAAAAAATACTTATTTTTGATTGTATGAAGTATCAAGGATGACACGCAACTTCAGAAGAAACACTTCTTAAGCATTTTTCTTAATGTTTCTGGTAGTAAGAATCAAATGCCAAAACTGATGTCAAAATATTCTCTTAGCATCAAGATTCTGCCCATCACATGCATGCTGAAGATTTGATGAACCTCACTTGACAACCTGGTTCTCTCCAGGAGTGATATAGAGTCTATGTTAAATGCCTACTTAAAAAGACTAGGCTTTCACAAAGCATCAGAAATACTTGCAATTGCTTTTAAATATGCAATACGAAACTATTTGCCTCATTCACATAGTCTCACAATGAGTTTATCAACTTGACAAAGGCAAGGATGCTTTTACCATAGTAAAGGTTATATTATGTATATGTATTACATATTATGTATATATATTATATATATATGTCTTACTTTACAGCTTTAAAAGATTCTTTCCTCTAGCCAAAATGTCCCTTTACATATCTGGGGCACTTAGATGTTTCTATGCAGACAGTATAGGCGATGGGGATGTACGCTCAAAGATAGTAACTTCTATAAGAAATTCTCTGTCATCTAATATCATTCCGTTACCAAAGACTCCAGTGTTACTAAAATAATTGTGTGTTTATTTTTGACATTTAAAAAAATATATATTTTATTTGGGCTTGAGTCAGACTGTAGCACTGATTCTGGTCTCTGTAGCTATGAAATTCTGAGAGCAATTATCTCTTTATTTGGTGATTGCTATGAGAACCCGGAGCAAATTGAAAAGATTAAAAGAACTGCTCATCCATGTAAAATGAGCAGCTCCACATGTGATGCTATGTTTGGCCAAAGATGCTCAGAAGCTACTGCTTGTGGTAGATCACAGCACTGTACAATTTTTGCTGTGAAAGCACTTACATTTCAGATGTCAAGCAGTACATGAACCGCCTAAAACTTCCATCACAAAACCCAATGTAGTTCTAAAGAAGACAAATGAGAAAGAAGAACTACACAGATGTTCTGTAAGGGATGCAAGTTTCACCTGATGTCAGGCTAGAGTATTCTTCAGTAACTGAAGGCTGTTGTGGGACATGTGAAGAGCCCCATTTTGCACTTCACCGCTGGTACCTTTCCTGACAGTCTTTCTGTCTTGCAGCAGCACGAAATATGCTATGTTAATGCTGCTAAACTGAGTTCAATCAGGAGTGTCTGTCTGGCACTGGAAAAGCAGTACCTGTCTCCTCCACACAGGTGTTGTATGATCTTACATTACTTGCTTACTTCATATTATTTTGAGTTGAGAACAGACATCTTGGACCCTAACAGAGACCAGTAAGATCAATGGAATGCCAGCCTTGGTCTCAAGGTTATCATCAGCAATATTCACATGTGCCTTGAGACATGAGCCTTTGCTTTTTGTTTTGTACAGGGAGAGCCCACACAAAATTTACATTTGTAGATTCTGCTAGGCAGTACCTAAAAATACGGCTCACAAGAGAGCACAGAGACTAGCAGTTATGTTGCTACAAGATGGGCTGTGAGACTCTTGGCTTCTATGGTACAAGGAATCCAAAGCATCACTCAACACAGGTCTTATGCTAAAGCAACTAAAGAAGCATAGAATCACAAAGGTTGGAAAAGACCTCTAGGATCATCCAGGCCAACCATCCACCCGTCACCAACATTTCTCACTAAACCACATCCCTCAGTACAACATCTATGCTGACTGCTACTCAATGTAGCTTATCTGCTACAGATTACATTGCCATATATCTTGTATTAAAACACACATGGCTCTATAGATTTCAGTGTTATCAAGAAACAGTGCAACAAATACCTCAAGCTACAGTCATGATTAATATATTATACAGTTATGGCAGTACCGTATGGAAACTCAGTAAAAACAATACAAAACCAGTTGAGTCATCCATAATTTTTCACAGAACACTTGTCTTCCACCCTTCCAATATGTTTTTTAAATCAGTGTTATTGCAGAATCACCTTTACAAAACAGCTTCAGTTACCCGGACAGAGAATATTACAAACGTCTGAAGTATTCTTATAATTCAATGAATTATTTGAAAGAGACCAGAAGGGGACCTCAAAAGTACAAAATTCAAAACCAGCAAGACCACCTGAGAGAGGTCAGATGGTCGTAACAAAGGCAAGAAGAGGAAAAGTAATCAGCTTCTGATAAAGTTTAATGATATCTTGGAGAGTTTGATTTTACCCACATCTTTCCTGCTGTGTTTCCATGGGATACCAGATAAGTCAATTTAATCTGGTTTTTAACAGACTTTCAGTTATTTTGTTTATTTGATAGATACATGCTTTGAGACCCTAGAACCAGATCTCAAGAAACAGTGCATATATAGCATTCCGCTGTTACACTGAGCATATGTGAAAAATAAGACCCTAGTATAATTAAAGATTTGCACTTAAAGTAAATGGATGGGTATGGTATAAACTCAGTACTTCAACTTAGGGTCTCTAAGACAGGATAAACACCTTCACTCCACACAAATAGCAAGGTAACTTTAGCTGAGAAAGGACAACATTGTTAGAAGTACCGTAAGAGGGCGGGGAGGAAAAAAAGTGACTTTCTTTCTTCAAATAGCTCAGAAAGACTCTTCTGGGAAAACTTAAGTACATGATCAGATGCAATCTCATTTATCCATGAATATCCTCAGTAATAATGTCCTAATTCCTGAAGTGACTTTACAATAATTTCTATGACTATTTAAATACATGTCACTCCTATTAGTTATCTCTGTATCAGCAATAATGTGAATTTAGCAAACTAGAACAGCTTACTATAAAGTGCTAGTGCTAACTCACATAAGGAGGCAGAAGGATGTTAACACTGGGAGAACAAAAGATTTCAGTAACACTTCAAGACTTGGACCCTCAATCATCTTTCAAACTTTGGGGTACAATTCATTATAGGAGCATCTATAGAAATGCAACTACACCAACCCTTAGCCTTTGGTAGGAGAAAAGTTAGCTAAGTTTCTAATATTAAGACACACTCAAAGTAGAATCATTTATGTTATGTGTAATCTGGACAATTTCACAGAACTGAGCACTGTCTTAAAGGGATTTTTAACAGCTGTGGCTTAAAATGTATTAGCATTCCTCAAAATCTGAAGAACATCTTTCCTATTGTCCAAGAAACAAGCAAGTAATATGAAGAATACCAGCTATTACATACCTGATTGCACTAAGGACGGTGTAACGTTCCTTACCCCACTCAAAAATATAAGTGTAAGTAAGCATAAAAACCACTCCACTTTAGGCATTTACATCCAAGCATATAAAAAAACTGCCTTTACAGTTAACCTTGAGAAACAAGCACATACAAACTATGACCCATTTAATCCTAACAGAAATGTTCAACCGTTGGGTACTTCACAACAGCTTTCCTATGTATGCAAGTTTCTAGGAAGCTCTTTTAGAATTATGGATGCCAACTATGCTAATACATAGCCTACTCTGGAAAAAAAAAAAAAAAAGGTGCTTTGAAACAAATCACTTTTTAAACTAGGTCACCACAAACACCTGACAAAGCATAATGCACAGAACTCAACTGCTTTAATCATTTTACACTCACATTGAAGTGTTTTCACCCATTATAAATAGTTTATTTTCTACATTCTTTGCGTATCATTTTTAGCATGCATTGTACTAAATGAGGCACATCCAACAGAGCATTACAACTACCAGAGAATGGAAAAAACAGGCAGGTTTCCCTCCACAACATTAAGTCTCACAGTAAGATTAGCTTTATAACAAAGTGCTTCTTCTTCAAACTAATACAGCAATGCTTGAGCTGATTTTGCTTAATGAATTATTGTAAGCTACCTCCACCAAAAGGACAACTGCTCAGGAACTTCTGAAGACGATGCCAATATTTTAATAGTTATTTTCTAAAGCTTGTACCAACCCACTTCCACTGTTTTGGCTGGCACTGAATTGTCTAGAAATGGGTCTGTGATCTGCACTGCTACTGGGCAGGGCAAGTCTCAGCATATCTAAATTTGTCTAAATTAGGTTAATTTTGCAGATAAGCCGAACTGTCAGGGAACAAGGATAGTGATATGTTTGTTTATTTCAATTTAAATGTGGATAAGCAAGGATATTTCAAACAATCTGCAGGCATGTGTAGGCCATTAAAACCATTTTTAAGGTGGTCCACATTTCCTTTCCTTTAGAGAAAAAAGTCCTAACATATGATGCAAGGGCTATTGAAAGGACCAAAACTGTTCTTTTTTAGGACAGGTAAGTATTTAGAGTCTCATTAAAATGGTAATAAATAGAGTTGAACAAAGTCTCCAAGAAAAATAAGCATAGATAGAACTAGATGTCAGATTTCTTTATGGTAGATGGTTTACATGTTGCTTCATTATTAGTGACACAGTTCCCTTCCACATCAGTAAAGTATGCATAATTCTTTCTATTGCTCTTGATATTTTGAGTTTTTTAAAAAGTTTTCTGAGTTCAACCAGGTTTTCTCATTCTTCAGTGATCATTAATATGTGCATCAACATTGCAACAGATGTCAGAATCCAGTCTCCAGTGAAACGTGCATTTTCAAAATATCCCAGTAGAGGAAAGATGACCCAGGTCTTTCCTTCCATAGTTTAAGAATAACAAGAAGCAAGAAACAGGGGGAAGGGCGTGGGAACAGTGTTGAATAAAAAACTTTTTTTCAGAACTGAGCCGTATTTGTTTCTACAATTTTCACTAACTTGCTTTTGTATTTCTATCCATCAAGAAATCCAAAGCCATTTTAAACCAAGGTTCAGCATTAAAAGCTGCAGTTGTCTTTAAGGATTCGCTAACATTTATTTGTAGGTAAATAGAAAAAGTTGTTTACAACTGTAAAGAAAAACTGCATTATGTCCATCTTTCATGTTGAAAAATATTCAGGTTCAAGGCAAGAGCAAGATTTGTATGGCTTTGTTTTTAGTTAGAATTGGGTGTTGGGTTTGTTTTGTTTTTCATTTTTAATTTCTTGCCTAGAACATTAAGCTCTGAATATAGATTTTTGGGCTTCTCTGCAAGCAGCTGCTGCAATACGTGTAAAGGAGAGAACAGTTCTACAAACAGAAGAACTACAAAATGGCTACAGGCAACAGCCCAAAATTTTTAATACAACTTCTCATACACTATATACTCACTTGATTTAGATGAACGCTAATGCTGCAGTTTGTAAGAAAAACCTCCACCAGTTCAAGATCAGAGGGCTAAAGATACCTCTTGAGCTGAAAATGCAGATATGACTGCTGGTCCTTACAGAAGTTAGTCAAAACAATAGTAAGGTATGTTGAAACAGCAATAAACTACATCCTTACAAACATTCTTGGTCACTCAACATAGCTAGGTCTAAATTTTCAAGCTCCCAGGCAAAATTGCTATTCACAAGCAGATGCTGTGCAATGAGTTAAGGAAACTTTGTAGCCACAGAAAAGGCAAGGCGCTCATGAAGAAGAAAAACAGATTGGCACTACTGTTCCAAAGGTAAATACTCAGGACTTCTTTTCAATTAGAAGAGACATTACAAAACCGGAAGATTTAGTTAACTAAAGGAAACAGTTTTCAACAAAATAGAGAGCTGAGATTATTCTAACAATCATTATCCTTACACCAAAAAAACTAAAGAAAATAAAGGACAGAGACCAAAGTTTTTATCCCTGTAAGCTTCTAAGTTGACATATCCAGACATATGACAGTCTGGAGTACTTAAAATTCCCATTGAAGGCAGCATATGACTTTAGACACCCAGGACTAAAAATTCTGCCAATCATTCAACAATAAATGCTCACACAACACAAAACATTTATAGAATAACTCTTCACAACAGTTTTTTTCTTTTCAGGTATCAAATGATGATGTCTTGCAGATGTCCTCCTTTTGAAGTTACTTGAAATGCACACATGGCAGCTACTAGTAACTCAGGTCCGATTTATATTCTCTTCAGAAAGCATCTGCTCAAAGCTGTAAATCTAGATAACAGGATTTACCACATCAAAAGTGCTTTTGCAATGAATATACTATTTAGTTACAGTCTCAAAATACTTCATGAACTCTGAAATGGTTATCTAAGGAGGGAACTTCATCAGCAAAATGTAGTTGATCATCTATTTCCACACCAAATTCTTCAAGTATCTGTACAAATTTCTCATGCTCTCTCCCAATCCATGACCTCATTGTGTCAAATACTTGATATGGTGTGACGTGAGAATGAACTTCAATTCCTGTCTGTGCAAGCTCTTTCAGCACTTCAGGATAAGTAACCCAAGTATTGCTTCCTCCCGAGTGACCACCATCCAACCAGTAAATAGCTTTTATGTTTTTTAGGAAGGCGTCTGTATTCTTGTCTTTCTTAGCTTCTTTCAGCTCATAAAGCAGCTGGTTCAAAACCACACAACCTTTACTGAAGCCAATCAAAGTAAATGACACTGCACCTACAGCAGATGGTATAGTAAAGTTCATGGCAGAGTTATTACAGCATTCACAATCTTTCCCTCTTTCTGTGGATGAGCAGCCATTTGCCGTAGGAACAGACTGCGGCTCTGATTTACGAGTGGATACTTTTGCATCCTTGCTGAAACCATGCGTGGTTGTCTGGGACTGCAGAATATTCTGAGAGAGTCTGAATGCGTTAACTAGCAACGCGTGGAGATGCTTGAAAGCTCCAAAGTCGGTGCTGTGCTCTGGTGCTCCAAACATGTTGCTAGCCACAAAGTTGTCATAACAACTGAATTTGTGCAAGTGCATTCGAGAACACTTCACAACCCAAATAAAACTATCAGGGAATCGGTGAGCAAGTATGGTAGCAACATTTTCGAAACTCCAGTGCTCCCACTGAAAGTTTTCTGGGTGGCAAGACATGATGTCATAATAGTTCTGAAAAATTAAAAAATAGAACACGCATTACTACATTGAAAAAACAGCTCAGCTCCATCTAGTACATTCACAAGAAGGGATCATGACCGAGGGAACTGCTTCGCACTACAGAGATGCTCTCTTGCTAGGCTCTGAGAACAAGAAACATGCTACAGAAACTGCTACATTTACATTTACCTATTCTACTTCAATGTTTTTACCACACATTTTTCCATCCCCAAAATCAACATGATAAAAGTAAGTATCTTGAAGCACGCATCATTTCTGTAATATTACTCCAAAAGAAGACTAAGGTATTACTCATTTTAGTATGACACAGAAACATAGAATTGCTAACTTTGTAAGGAACTTTAAGGCCCATCCAGATCCAACCCCCTGCCATGGGCAGGGTAGACAACCACTAGATCAGTTCACCCAGAGCCCCATCCAACCAGGCCTTGACTGCCTGCAGAGATGGAACAGCTTCCCTGGGCAGCCCATGCCAGCACCTCACCACTCTCCGAGTCAAGATTTCTTCCTTATATCTAGCCTAAATCTCTCCTCTTTCAGTTTAAAGCCATTTCCCCCTGCCTTACCACTATCAGACTGTGTGAAAAGTCAGTCCCCATCCTGCCTGTAAGCAACCTTTGACTACTGGAAAGTCACACTGAGGTGTCCCTGGAGACTTCTTTCCTCCAGGCTAAACAAGCTGAGCTCCTTTAAGCTTTATTTATAGGAAAAGTGCTCCAAAACACATAATCATAACGTATTTACTCCACTTGCAGAAATATCGTTTGTCCTATTACAGGCAAACAACAGACTCGAACCTTGAGAAATCGGTTTTCTCATGCATGATCCTCGCCCTGAATGCCAGACAGCAGAGAACACGGGTCGGTTACACGTACCGAGGACAACACAGGCTCTGCACGAGGAACAAGCAGCAGCGGCAGCCCAAAGGGTTCCCTCAGATCACCCCGATCCTTGAAATGGAAGTCAGTGCTGCCGGCGCTCGCAGTCACCGCGTGCACTGCGGCACCCCTTCGACGCCTGTCACCTTAGGGACAACACGCGCCTCCTTACCGGCACGGTCTTCAACACCCAGGAAGCACCGTGGTGGCGGTGCCGCCCGCAGATCCGCTCTGGAGAGCTCGCGGTTTTCCCTCATCTCCGCAAAGCCGCGCTCCGACAGCCCCACCGCCGCCGCCAGCAGCGACGCCCCGCGCACTGTTTACACACGCTTCCCCTCAGCCGCGCCGCCCAGCTCCACGCGGCGGGCAGGGCCGGCTCCCACCGCCGCAGGCTCCCCGCTCCCGGCCCCGCAGCCCGCACCTGCACGTCTCCCGGGAAGTACACGACGTGATGCTGAGGCGGGGCCGGGCCGCGCGGGGCCGGAGGCAGCAGCAGCAGCAGCTCGTTGGCCCGCTGCGGCTCCGCGCCCGTCACCTCCGGCAGCCGCAGCCACGGCGGGCTCAGCCGCGCTGAGGAGAAGCCGCCGCCGCCGCCGCTGCCGCCGCCGCCGCTCGCGGGCCCCGCGGCGCAGGCGGCCGGCGTCCCGCAAAGGCTCATGCTCCCGCCCAGGCCGAGGGCGGCGGGGCCGATCAGCCCCCACAGCAGCGAAGCTGCGCCCGTCCGGCAGCGCCCGCTCATGGGGCCGCCAACCGCCGCCCGCAGCCCGGCCCGCAGCGCGCCTGCGCGCCACCCCCACGGCCCGCCCATCGGTGCCACCGCCCCCTGAGGGAACCCTCGAAGGGCGGTGCACGTGCGCCCGTAGCGGCCGCCCGCCTCGGCGGTGACGTCACGGAGCTTTGAAAAAGAGCGGGAAGGGAAGTGAGGGGCGGCTGCGCGGCGGCTCTGAGGAAGCGGTGTGGGGCTGGGCCGGTGGGAGCGCTTGCGTTCCTCCTCACCGCGCCTCTGGGCACCGCTATCTGTCTGCAGGGCTCTGAAGAGAGAGTTTGCTGGCATGCCCTACTCGCGGCCCCTTGGCCTCGTCCTGTATTTGCTGAGTGATGCTGAGGTGGCGGTGCCCGGTTCACGTTCCACGTGGCTTTGCTTCAAAATAATGCCGGGCTAAAAAATTCAGAGGAAAAATTGAGCAGTATTTGCCTCCGAATTTGCTACTGTGACCAAGAAGCCCCCTGAGTGAAGTAGGCCCCTAAATGTGCTGCTGTGGGTACCTTAAGTTCTGTGTAGAGCAGTTCATTTCAAAGCAGGTATGTGAGCCCTTACCTTTCGTAAAGGTACTGCTGCATTTATCACAGTGCCTTAGGTGAATCTGTTTCATTTCAGTTATATCAGCTTGAGTATGGGAGGACAGGCAGTGGAGGAAAAATTTTCTGTGTGTTTTGCATTAATAAAGTGCATTCATTGCAAATAAGGAAGGGGAGCCTTCCATTCTTCCCAGGTGTTCTGAAGGGAGTTGGAATTCTCCTGTTTTTGTATTCATTTATTTCTTCTGGTATTTCTACTTTGAATAATATGTTTTTTTTACATACTGAAGTCAGAAACAAGATGAATGCCTGGTGCTTTTGATGAAGGCTTGAGATATTTTAAAGGTATTTTTCCTACTTTGTGTTTCTAGGAGAAACTGTGATTTATAACCTTTTTGTGATTTATGTGATTTGTGGAATTTCAAATTTAAAATAACTATCTTATAACTCATCTTTACTATTTCTCACGTAGAAATTATGTTTGTATAGAGTTTTTTCAGATCTTGAAAGGAAATTGCTCATTTTCCTGTTCACCAGAAGATGGCGCTATGCAATGCGAAACGCTGGTCCCTGGGCAAAAACAGTACCACAGAGAGGTTTGCCCTTTCCAGAAGCTGGAAGAACCCAAACTGTTTTACCAAAGATGCTTTTTACATGTACAACAGGGACATTATCTCCCTCTATGGTATGTAGGGAGCTGGATTGGGAAGGACTGTCACTATTGATAGATCCGCTGGTATTGACTAACCAGGTGGCTTCTGCCAAATGCTTCTCCCAGTGCTTAAATGTTCCACCACCCATTGCTTTCAGCATAGTTTTTAACAACCCATTGTATCGTTCAATTTTACCAGAGGCTGGTGCATGGTAGGTGTCGCGGGTTAAGCAAGATCTACCTGTGCCCGTGACAGGGGGGCAGCTGTCCCAAAAGGGCCGCTGGCCCAAAAAGGGAAGGGGAAAAGGGAATAGGAAAAGAAAACAGCGGCAGCAATCTAAGGAGGCACACTTATTTACTAAATACTATATCAGAATACAGGATAATACAATATAATGCAATATAATTTTTAATTAAGCAAGAGAGAGAGAGAGAGAGAGTGAGTCCCAAAAACCGAAAGGCCTACTGTAAGCTCTAGGCGAAACGGCTGGAAGGCACCCCACGCTCCGAGGATCCGAGAGAGTGTGAGATTTCAGTCACGGGAGTGAGATTATATACTGTCCTTGTCCCGTGACTTATCTCATGCCCGTGATGTCCTCTGGGAAACGTAGTCTTCTTCTGCGAGCTGAACCTCTGTGAATTATCCATACTTTACATGATGTTATGATGTGGAATACTGATAGCAAAATTACAAAAGTATTAAACCATGACAGTAGGGAATATGGTAAATCCACTGAATGCCATGATCTTTGGCCCAAGTACTTACAAGAGAATTCTTGAAATGAGTCCTGTTATCTGACTCAATTCTTTCTGGGGTGCCATGTTGCCACAGGACTTGTTTCTCAAGACCTAATATGGTGTTTCAGGCGGTAGCATGGGGTACTGCTTATGTTTCAAGCCACCCCTTGGTTGCCTCCACCATGGTAAGCACATAACACCACTGTGAGATCGTGGCAAAGTGATATAATCAACCTGCCATGCCTCCCCATATTTATACTTTTGCCATTGCCCTTCCTCCCAGAATGGTTTCATCTTCTTGGTTTGTTTGATTATGGCACATATTTCACAGTCGTGAATCGCCTGTGCAATAGCAACCATAGTTATGTCCACCCCTCGGTGTCTAGCCCACTTATATGTTGTATCTCTCCCTTGATGGCCCGAGGTCTCATGGGCCCACCAAGCTAGAAATAATTCACCCTTGTTCTGCCAGTCCAGGTCTATTTGAGTCACCTCAGTTTTGGCAGCTTGGTCCACCTGATGGTTATTTTGCTGTTCTTCAGTAGCCTGACTCTTGGGCACATGAGCATCTACATGGCGTACTTTCACGACCATATTCTTTATCTGGGTAGCAGTATCTTTCCACAGTTCAGCCCAAATAGGTTTACCCCTTCTTTGCCAGTTATTTTTCTCCCACTGCTGTAACCACCCCCACAGAGCATTTGCCACCATCCCTGACTCAGTGTAAAGATAAAGTATTGGCCACCTCTCCCGTTCAGCAACATCTAAGGCCAGTTGGACAGTCTTTATCTCTGCAAATTGGTTTGATTCTCCTTTCCCTTCAGTGGCCTCTGCAACTTGCCATGTGGGGCTCCACACAGCAGATTTCCATCTGCGATGCTTTCCCACAACATGGCACGATCCATCTATAAACAGGGCATATTTTTTTTCATTTTCTGGTAATTCATTGTATGGTGGGGCCTCTTTAGCTCATGATACTTCTCCTGGTGATGTTCCAAACTTTTTACCTTCAGGCCAGTCCACGATGACCTCTAGGATTCCTGGACGGCTGAGATTCCCCATCCATGCTCATTGAGTAATTAATGCAATCCACTTACTCCAAGTGGCATCAGTTGCATGATGAGTGGAGGGAGCCTTTTCTTTAAACATCCAGTTCAGCACTGGCAGTTGAGGTGCCAGAAGGAGCTGTGTTTCAGTACCGACTACTTTAGAAGCAGCCCGAAGCCCCTCATATGCAGCTAAGATCTCCTTTTCAGTTCGAGTGTAGCCCTCTTCTGACCCCTTATATGCTCTACTCCAAAATCCCAGGGGTCAGCCTCGGGTCTCTCCTGAGGCTCTTTGCCACAAACTCCAAGTGGGACCTTTCTCTCCAGCAGCAGTGTAGAGGATGTTCTTTATACCCTGTCCTGTCCGTACTGGCCCTAAGGCCACGGCACAGGCTATCTCCTGTTTAATCTGTTCAAAAGCCTGCTGCTGCTCGGGGCCCCATGTAAATTCATTCTTCATTCGTGTCACATGATAAGGGGGCTTACAATGAAGCTATAGTTTGGAACAGGCATAAGATAAATTTTAGTGAGTGATCTGAGTTTACTTTGTGATGTGACTTTTGCAATACACAGGTATCTTCAATGAATCTCAGTATAATTCCTCAGTGTGGAGCACGGAGATGGTGATTTATGCAGCTTTGGTTTCTTAGTTGCTAATTTTATTAGATATATGTGGATTGAAAAGTGGAAAGTAGGAGCAAATGTGATGCTAGAAGATGAAACAGCTTTCTTTGATTTAGAGTGCAATCCTTTTTGTAAGGAGATGATTTTTGTTTGATTATGTGCTCACAAAGTATTTCAAAAGCCAGAAAAAAGATGCTGAGTAAATGTGATGATAATCCTAAGTATATTAGACTACTAAGTGACAGCACTTCAGTACGGTGTTAAATAGAATACGGGCTCTTTTGTTTCATAGGCAGGTCAGCATAATTGTGTTTTTTGCTGATACTCTTAGCTGTTGTCTTTGTTTCTTTCTTTCACTTCCTTTCCTTCCAATTCCTTCCAGTACATTATTTCTGCAAAAGTAAGTATTTAAGCCTACTACTGTACTTATTTTTTCTTATGAGATGTATGTATACACATACTCATTTTTGTACTATATTTTGTTTTCAGCTGTATACACGTTTAGATTGCTAGTTTGCAGGTTGGTAGAGGACTGGAAGAGCTGTGAAAATACCTGTTAAATACTGATAGAAAACTCCTTTTTAGATTATACACAGCTGTGTCTTTCATTGTTAAGAAAATGCACCAGGTGCAGCATATCATTCTTTTCAGGTGTAGTAACACTTAGAGGACAGAATTATGCTTCTCTGTAGCAGAGCATGCACAGAGGAATTTCCAGTAGCTACACGGTGGTGGGTGGTGGGGTCTTGACTCATAGTTTTCTTACTGTATTAGTGGCAACAGTTCAAATGAAATTATGTCTATTATGCTCCATTACAAGAACTAAATAATTCTGCTGAAATTCCCACTGACAAGAATGCCTGCCAACAGCCATCTTCTGTGTAAGGATGTGTAGGAGAGCATTAGGAGGAAATCATTTTGTTCTCAACAATTTATTAAGTTGTATGAAAGTGAGAGTAAAAGCTTTTCAGGATGAAAAACAAATCCGTTCTTTTTCTGTTGGAGTTCTATTGGGAACCTACTGAAATAGCAGGATATGTGATCTCATTTCCATCTTTTTCACTGATGAAAAATTATCAGGGAATATAAAGAATCAAAAACTACTGATGCTGTTTCTGTTGTGCTATTTTTCTGTGGAAGTTTGTTTTCTTTGATCAGTCTGTCTGTACTACAGTTTATCTACATAATCTATCTGTCCTTCCCAATGGCCTTCTTGGCCACTTCAATGAAGAATAAGAGTTTTAGAGCAAATAACTTGTGAGTATGGGGAAAACTGCTAGATGAATAGATGAGGATGATCCGAAAGAGTGCTTTCACTGAAGGAAAGTTGGGAAGAAAATTGGCCTTTGTACTTCATGTTTGCAAGAAATCAGCTGAAAATTCTGCCTGTATTTCACATGTGCTGATGTCTGATCTGGTTCTTAGAGGGTGTAGTGCTAAAAAGGGCTGGAATTATTTAATAGAGAAGTTTAGGACAGAGGGTGTGAGTCTATTTAAAATTAAAACATGAAACTTCGGTACTTCTGCTATTCATGGAATGCTTAGTTAAATAACAAGCAAAGAGCTTGTGTTGCAATTTGTCTAAGAATATGGAAACAGCTTGTGGCTTAAAGAAACTGTAAACCGTCTGGTATAAATCAATATAAATTGGAAATCTGGTCAGGATATGAATGAGCACATGGTGGTCCTAGAATTAGAAATGGAAGATGGTTTTTATTATTAAAAAGAAAAGTGGGCCAAAGCTCAGCCCCTAACCATTCCTGTGGTCTGTGATGTATCTGGCAGTGAAATTATGAAAATCTGGCTTGTGCACGTCTGCATCTCAGTTTCCCTTCTCTCATTCTTTGTTTAGCTACTGCAAGTACCGGCCTTTCCATATTGAATTTCAACATATCAATGATAGCCTTGATTTTTTTTTCTTTTTTTTTGATTTCTGATCTACCCTGGACACTTTTGAGTCTGTTCAGTTCTGCAGCACTGACTAGAGTTTTCCTGAAAAAATCAGGAGTTAGGAGTCCACACTTTAATAACTTTCTAAGTTTTAAAGACATGAGTTTTAGTGGGAGTAGGTGTTATTGACTGATGACATGAAATCTGATGGAAGATGTTTGAGCGGTGAGATTTGAATCTCTAACAGAAAACAGCTAATTTATACATAGTTTTTGAATACTACTGCTGAGGTGTTAAGGCATTAAGGCAGTCATCTCAGTAGGAGACACTTAATGGGTGATGTTAGTCCATCAAACATCTCTTGACTAGTGGGTATAACTGTAAATGTAGGAATGCTTACCTCTTACGGTTGTCTGAGACATACTGTTATAAAACTAGAAATTAAATTTCCTGATGGCTGTTTTAGTCTAGATATTTATTTAAATATTTAATAGATGGATGTTCTACCACAGTCACTAGAATACTGATATCTAAGCATCTATTCAACAAGAAAAATTGCCTGGTTCTTACAGTGAGGTATTTAGATACATGGAAGATACATTTACAGTGGTGTAAATCTGGTGTCAGATGCACAGTTCTTCTGTTAGATGAAATGTAGAAACGGTGCAAAGATAAGTGGAATTAAGTCAGGATTCTTTTTGTAGCAGATACTAAGATTTGTAAAGAATAAAAAATCATGGAGAAAATGTAAAATGTTTTTTCTTACTATTGATTTCTTGTTAAAATAATTGAGTTTAGCAATGAATATTTTTGTTGTGTACCAATTTTGTTTTGATAAAGAAAGGTTTGTCTTTTTTTCCCTTTAAATGGCACTGTGTTACTATTTTAACATGCATAGTTAGAGGTATCGATATTTATGCAATGTGTGAATGTCACAAACCATCAAATATTAACATTCAGTGTCCAGAAGGAGTTGTTATTGAGCTTTGCTCAGCACCAAAAACAGCAGCATAAAATCTTGTTTTGAAAATTATTTCATGCTAAATGTTTTTGAGTGTCATTCTTAGTATATTATGGGTTTTTTTAAACACATTTTCTAGAGTTATAAGACCTTGTAAATTTCTTAAAAACCTCTTATTCAAGATCAGTTGGGAGGTTAAGGATCAATTATTGATTAGAGTGAACTAGAGACTCAGTATTGTAATTTAGGAACAACCTAATTTCAATTTTGCAGTCTTTCTAGGAAGTTCGTTTCTAAATGAGTTGTTTAAAATTGACTTCCCTGTTTATGTGGCCCTTAGAGAGGATGTATTACTCTACCCAGGTTATAGTCATTTGTTTAAGTTCTGTGGAAACAAAACTGCACATTTGTATTTAGTGACTGCCTGCACTGACTTTCAAATCAATTGATATGGCAATGCAGGCAGGAGTCCATCCTTATGTTGTTGCTTTGGCTTTAATTCCTATTCATTTGCTCTTGGCTAATGCAGGATATGGAGGAATGAAAAGTGGTTTGGAAATGTGTAAGTGGAGATCTTGAACTGACATTTAAATTTGTTGTCACTGGTAAATTGACCTTTTTTCTGAAATCCATCTCTTACATTATTTAAAATAGGATTCAGCATTTTAAGTGCCCTAAGTAGGCATTTCTCGATGGCTACATCTCTAGTAAAGAAGTAAAAGATTTGTCAGACCAGAGAAGTATGTATGCATCAGTTACTTAGTCTGCTGGTACTTCAACATAAGCTCTTCTTCAGAAAGCATGTGAAGCCCCAGTCTAGAAAAGGATGTAAACAGGTGACTAGATGTTTTCCTATATTGAAGCCAAACCTAAGAGTAGTCACGAATATTTGGCTAGCAGATATGCAAATTCATCTTGGGTGCCAAGGCTTGAGCTTTTGTCAATGCTGTTTCAACAATATTCTTCTACACTGTTGCTTGATTGGTTGTTTTTTCTTCATGGGGGAAGAAAAGAGAAAACCTTTTCAAGGCTTTATTCAAGGCTTGATTTAAGTGGGAGACTAAAAAGCTGTAGATGCCCACAAGAAACAACTGGTTTGAAAACAGTTCTGATCTTGATATGTACGTAGCTGTACAATCTCTTCTCCCTTTTCTCCCTCATTACGAAGATACTATGTAACTGCAGGTAACATGTCAAAATACCCTGAGCATGTCTAACTTGTATGACACGTTCTGTCACTGTATTATACTGACTGTAAAAATGCTTTCTGTTTCCTACTAAGTACTTTACAACATCTGCATTTTCCCTCTCTTATGTTGTTCCCAACTCTTATGTTGAAATACTACTTTTCTGGAACAACTGGACCTTTCATTCAAACAAAATTACAGGTCTTATTACCCAAGTATTGAAAGCTAAGACAACCATTTTTCAAATCAGTGACTTCAAATGAGTTAAAGATCAGTTTAGTAGGTCAGCTTCTTGGGGCTCCTTTGGGACCTTTAATCCTTCTTGAGGAAAAAAAGCATTGAGAAGATTTTATAAGTATTTCAATTATTTTCCCCATGGCTGAGTACAAATATGTAGAGAATTCTGGCTAAGCCACTGCCGTTGGTTTTGTTTTAAAATTTCTTTGCAATTCTGTTGATTTGTCGTCTTGTGCTGAATACTTTGTGGGAAAGACAGATATGCTTCCATCCAATAGGCTAAATGTCTGTGTTACAACACGCTGCATTTAAAATTGCGTAGAGGGTTCTTTTTATATTAAAATATAACACTAAGCAGACTTCTATGCATAACAGATTAAATTCAAATTTCATTTTTTTGCTGTCAAATCAGAGGACAGAATTTCATAAAGTAGATTTCATGTTTAGAATTCCAAAAAGTTGATTACAAATGAAAATTGGTGATGAGCAAAGATGGCAATCTTCTATTAAAGTCCTCTTTAAACCTGAATTACAGCTTAACTGCGAGTGAAGAATGTTCTGTTGGTATAGCTTAATACAAAGCAAATTCCACAGGATAGCTCTGCACTGTGATAGCTGTGGTATCTGCCTGTATTGCAGCTGATATTATTTACCTGCTGGTACAGCATTTTCAGTCCTAGCTATGATTTTTCCATAATCCATTTATAAGAAATACATATATTCAATTTTCTCACTCTTTACCTCTTTTGATATCATATTTGTGAATACGCTATTGATAACAGTCCTATAAATTGGAATGGCTTCTAAGGCATGAGATGAAAATAATGCTTGAAGGTGAATTAAATTATGACATTTTAGAAATATACACAATTAACTAAGCTGGTCAAGATATACTTGCCAGGCTTGGCTAGCCTGACTTGTGAAGATACTCTAGCAAAGCATCAGCATTTAAGTTTTTTGAGTCATGGTCCCTCTTACATCATTATTTTCCGGATGAGTCTCTAGAATGGTGCTCTCACCAGTGACTGAGATAGTAAGCAGAGCTGAACTGAAATGCTGTGGATAAGTTTTTCCTACAGAGTTTTCTTCTTGCAAGTAACAGAAGTATTCAGGATTTTTTTGTTCAGGGGTTTTGAGAGGAGAGGGAGAAATGAATTGAAGGAAATAAGGGTGAAGAAGGAATTGAGTTAAATCTGCAGGGAGAATTTGAAATATTTCTTGATAATCCTTATGGTTAAGAAGGAATTTGTCATTACCACAATTAACAAAATGGAACCCTCTAAAAGGAGATTTTTATTATTACTCCAAAATTAAGCTGTCAAAAAGCAACAGTAACACCTGCAAGAAGTGGTTGTGAAAGACTGAAATTATTTAGAAGTAAAACCTCAGAATCCAAAATTTGAGGCAAATATACTTTTTCTTAGAACATATAATTTTAAGCCTCTAATGAAATTTTGTTAGAAAAGCATTGCCTTTAACAATAATATGAAGCTTCATGTTCTTTGTGGTTTTCATCTGTTTTGTAGCTTTCAATTGCCAGACAAGCTAACATTTGATGAAAAAAGCTGTTGGTTTTTTTCATGGCTTTGGCTGAAGCAAGTGCAAAGCAGCGTAATTCATCTGAACAGCTTACAGAGAGACTTCAAGTATTTCACAGTTCTTACGAACAGCTGATCTCAAGACTTGTATTATCCTAACTTTAAGGGTTTGCTGCTTTTTGACAGACCTCATTTAGAAATAACACGTTAGTGTAGTTCTTCTCAGAAGATGTGAAATTGAAGAGGAAAAGAAATAGGAGCTGCTTCTGCGTGAACACTCACAATTCTTGCCTCTTCATGTCTAACCCAGTGCAATTTCATAAAGTGCCAATCCTTTCTGGAAGTGCTGGATTTTGTGAAGCTTAATTTCTGGATGAAATTATCCCATTTGCAGATCATTTTAATACCAGTAATCTTTCAGTTTAATACTTGCAGCATTACTATCTGTAGTTACTGTTAACTGTTTTAAATAAACCAACCTGATAGCTTAATTACTGTAGAGTCCTGAACACTTGAACTCTTCTGCTTTTTCAGAAGAGAAGCAGTGTGTGGCTTTTACTCTCTTGTTCCCTGGTGTAACCAGATATACAAAGGAAATGAGCAGAGCGAGCTGATACACCCACCTGAAGTGTGTGCTGCTAAGCACTCCAGTACTTTTCCAAGGATCCTCTCAAGCTGCATTGCCTGAGTACGAGTCACCAAAAAGTCCTTGTGCTTTTACAGTTTGTACTGCAGGATATGGTTCCATACAGGACATGCCTTAGTGTTACCCTTTCCTGAGAGAGTTTCTGGCCTTTGTTTGATACTGGCCTGAGTTTATTTTGCCCAAGACTAGTCACTTATCTATTTTTCCGATGTGCTTCTCCATTAAAGCAATGTGTGAGCACGTTGTTTGCAATGAAATGCATGGGTCAGCTGCAACTGCAGTTGGTTTTGAATTGTATGGGACCTTTCCCTTGAGGATGTGCTACATGGATAACCATAAGAGAAGCTATTTCCTGTCTGTTGCAGGGTGGTATAGCTCAAACTTTAGAAGTTTTATAGCAGCATATTTCTAATTCACTGAAAAGGACTCCAAAATAAATTTAGTCAGCAATTAAGACTTTCCAAATTCTGTTGAGTGAAAAGTAAAAAGAATGCAAGATATGCAGATGGCAAGCAGGCAATTTGGAGCAAGCAATTCAGATTTTCCCTCTCTTTCCACAGAAAATAATCTGATTTTTTTCCTTTAGCTTACTCATTATTCAGATAGCGGTGGCATTTCTTCATGGTATCTTTTTGCAGCTGACTGATTACATATATTTGACAACTCAAGTTCTGATATAATACTTCTATTTGGATGTTTAGGTCACGCAGTGTTTGCTTTCTCTGACTTAATGACCTTTATTTCTACTAAGACTTCCCAAGTAAATGTTCAGTTCTTAAATTAGCAGCAAATAATTGCTTGTATTTGTACAGTTCCTGGTTCTCATCGTTTCTGTTGGGTAGCTTTGGGTACTGTAGAATCTGCAAACAGTGGCTGTGACTGAGACTGAAATAAAAATTCAAGTGAATGTTTTGGTGACAGAAACATTAAACCGTTTTCCAGTTCTGTTTCCATCTGAATTCGAGAGTGATCGGTGAGGATGGAGCACAGCATCATATTTGTGCTGTTTTAGAATAACCTCTCTAGCTGTAACAACAAAAATAGTTGGTCATTTCATGTTTAGATAAATATTTGTGCTTCTAAATCTAACAGTATCCTGAAGAGAGAAACACTTTCTTTACCTATGGAGCATGTTGCAGTTCCGTGAAACATTGTTAGGCAAGCAATATGTCTTCCTGTACTAAAAATTTTCCTGTCCATGAAATACTTGCAAGCTAGAGTAACTTCATCTGAGTATGCAATATCAAAATATCTCTATAGGGTGTGGTTCAAATGTTGCAGTTACACAGTCTGTTATGGTGTCTGTGCTCTTTGTATCTGCCCATGTAGAGTTCTCTGCAAAAGTACCAAGCTCAGATATGAAAAGTGAGGAATACCCCCAGTCCTTCTTGACTTCAACTGGAAATAAAGGCACTCACACTTTTGTAGAGTGCTGGAGAATGGAAAGTGCCTTGCAAATATCATTCTGTGATTAGTTGAAATTTGTTACTGTTGCTTTGAAGTCTTAAAATTTCAGTAAAGTGTATGATGATCATGTATTGTCTTTGAAAAAGCAACCAACTTGGTTCATATAGAGCTTTATATGGTAGGTCAGTGGGGTAAATAATCTTTTATATAAGTGCCAAAATGAGTTGCTTGAGAGTATGGCAAAGTGCTAGAGAATCTTATTTTCTTCATACATACAAGAACAAACACTCAATTTGATATGGTACTTGATTTTGCTTTAAATGCTACTGTCTTTCAATACTGAGCTGTGCACTTTGATACTACTTGCATAGCTAAAGTGACTTAATGAGGAAACCTTTCTGGTGGAAAGATGAACATTTAGAATTAGAAAAGCTTAGCAAAAAAAAATTTCTTAACCTTGAACTTTTCAGGTTTTTATCACCTGTTTCCTTTTACCTGCCCTTGTTTCATTCACATTAATGAATTGACTTGAATTCCTACTGATGTATTTATGTACAAATGAATGTTTTGTTGACTTATTGATTATTTTTAACTATATCAGACTTTGCTGAGATCTTGGAAATCGGAATCTTCTGCTTTGCATTTTGATCAGTCGTTATGTTTTCCTCTCTAGCACAAAGTATCATTGCAACTGTTCTGGAGTTTCAGCTTTCAAGAAGCTGTTGATTTTTCGCTGCTACATTAGAGGGCAGCAGTAGGCTAATAATACGGGAATCTCACGGCGTTCCTTTGCTGTCATCTTGCCACCTGGTGGCAAAATGCGGAAGGCTGTAGCATGTGAAAAGTAAAGACTGCTTTCAGACAGTGACTTCCTTCTGCTCATATTCGCACAAAGGAATAAATTCGGACTGCTACCCCAAGAATCTGGGTTCTTTGTATTCAAGTGAATAACTTTATTTAAAATAACCGCAATAATTTTCACTCAAATCCATAGTTGAGTGCTTTGCTTGAAAGAGGGAGGAGAAAAAGACATTCATAGCTTCTCTACTCAATAACAGCTTAAAATGCTTGTCTTTGTACTCTGTCTTAAAAGTTCAAGCCTAATTCTGCTTTTGATGAAGTAAACAGTAAAACTTCTATTGTGTATATTGTGTATATTAGAAATAAATACAATTTGTTTACTAGTAGTTAATGTCTTCAATGTTGTTTCAAAGTGGTCGCATTCAATCTTTTCTATTTTTTAAACAGGTACCATGCCGTAGTGGCTGAAACACTCTTGGAACAGTTTCTCCAAATAGAAGGAGACAAGCAGCCCTGTGTGTTGAGCAGCACATGGTGAGTTTGCTGAGTCTTTTTTAATGGTTGCCACTGTAATTATTATAATGTAATTTTATCATAACTGTTCCTAAAACATAACTTTCTTTAAAACACAGTCATGAATTAGTCTCACCAAAATTAATAAATAAAAGCTAATATGGAGTTGATGACAAGAATTATTCCAGGTACTCCTCTGACTTTTATATAATAAAAAACAAACACCCACAAAGAAACCCTTAAGATTTGCAATGTCTTGTTAGCTTTTAAAGACATTTTTATTATAGGATCATAGTTTTACATTATTTTAATTGTTTACTTAACCAGAGAAATGTATACGTGAGGAGAGAGATCTTCACTCAGTTTTAAATAGCTTTTTAATGCATTACTATTTGACTAATTGCAAGTCTTATTCCTTCCCTGTGGACACCATTACTGAGGCAGCTGTCTTACAAGGTACATAGATCTAAAAGTATATATTAAATATATACTTCTCTATTGCAATTTGGAAATAGTGTTATGTAGATTTTTTCCAATATTTTCATGAGTGATGTAGTATTCTTCAAAAGTGTACTGTAATGAAATACTTGATGAAATGGTTGCTGGACTTTTATTTTTATGTATAAATATAAAGCATATGGATATGCACGCAACTATTTAAACATGCATTTTTCAGTGAAAATGACTACTTCACTGTGTGCTCAAAAATGCTGCTTTTAGTTAATGCTGTTTTGCTGTTGGTCCTGTCAAGATGCTTAATTTTTAATGAAATTAAAATGTAGTTCTTCCCTGATTCTTGGACTGTTTCACATTCAATTCCTTAAGGAAAAACGCAAGGGTGGCATTAGGTTTGCATTAGTGTTATTTTTCAGATCATGCACATTTTGCAGTCATTGAGGGTTCAAAGCCCATGACAGTTTAGATAAGGTGGCTATTTAAATTGTAGACCTGAGAGCTTTTCAATTTTTAATGTTAGTTCCCTGAATAAGATGATGCTGGTATAATTTAAGGTTTTACATTGAAAGGAACACAGTGACCTGTTCATGATGAAGTAGGCTTACTGAGGTTGCCTTGGCAGTGGTTTAATGCTGCAACTTCTTGATGGTAAGTCAGTGCCCATGCATTAGGCTTTGCCACCTAAATCTAATTACTCCTTACTAGCAAAGTACATTATTTCTTGACCTCACCAATGAACAAAAGCAAATATGAGTTTTTTCTTATTTGTTTTAGGAAGTATGCATGTATGTAGGTCACTCTGAAAGTATTACCTCCTATTTATTTCTGTGGAAACTACATCAGAAAGGTAGAAAGAAAGCAGTAAGGCTATTTAGTAGAGCAAATCTCAACTACTAAACAGTTTTTCAACATAGTTACCACCATTATGTATGCACTTCTGCCAGCGATGAACTAGAGCATGCATGCTGTACTTGTAAATATTTTTTCCAGAGGAGGTGACCATATCAGTTTGACCATATCAGTTCCTGGTAAATTTGAGTGGAATTAAAAATTGTATCTGTCAGACTGGATCTGTAACGTAATGTCCCTCCCATTCTGTACTGCTTAATGACTAATTTTGAGGGCTACAATATGACACAAATATAAAATTCAAGTTAAATGCAATTACATTCTTAAATGTGTTAATACAACATGTTAAATGACCAATTCTTTAAATTTTAGTGTTCAACATATTTGTTTTGATAGTACACAAGGGAACTGCTAGAACCACTATGTAAAACTGCTTTACGAGTTGCCATAGTGATTAGATCATAGAGTTCAACAGTGTTGTTTCCCTTGTTTCTTATTTCTCTTGTATGATTTTGAAAAAAACAAGCCAATATTTCACTTTTTCTCTAGCTAAATGGAAAGTCCAAACAGATCTGAACTGTTTTGAATTTTGATTTGTGCTCCTTGCCTTGATAGTGCTTAAATATTAGCTGTTTTAATTTTCCCATGATTTGGGTTCTTTCTGCCTGCCTTGCTTGCTCGCGCAGGATGCGTGACAGGGTGAAGTAAATTTTAAGATGTGTATCTGATCTAGTGTTTTAAGCATTGTCCCTCAGTGTGACTCCATTCAATACTTCTAAGCTATGTAATTGCTTAACTGGGAGGGTCTTTTTTTCCCCCATCTGCTTTGATGTTAATCTTTTAACATTATGAATTAAGGCGGAACTTAAGGATGGTATATTTAGACTCTCTTATTGCTCCTTCCAGAGGCCATAAATCAGCACATACAAACATTGTTGCATGAAGTGTTGTCAAATTGGATGTGTAAGAGGAAGAAGAGTGATTAACTGTTGTTTAACAGAAGGTGGGGAGCCCGAACACCAATGATAGCATGATTACTGAATACTAAAGTGACCAAGGCAAAGGGCTTTTTCTCAGCTCACCGTCTGCAGTGGTCAGTGCACCCCTACCAATGGAGATGTGTTTATTTGGAGAGAGTGATTGTGGTGTGAATGGGACAAATGTTATTTCAATGAAATATCTCCTCTGAACAAGATACAAGTTCTGTCAACTTTATTTCTGTAAGGATCTTATATACTTGAAGAGCACAGACAACATTTAACATCTAAGCACTATTTTACATGTAGAACATACTGTATGTTTATACATAGCAGGGGTTGATTATCCCCCTTTACTCAGCTCTGGTGAGGCCACACTTTGAGTAGTGTCTTCAGATTGGGCCTTACAAGGCATTGAGGCTCTGGAAAGTGTCCAAGAGAAGGGCAACAAAGTTGGTGAAGGATGTGGAACCACAGTCCTTAAGAGGAGTGGCTGAAGGAACTGGAATTCTTCAGTCTGGAAGAGAGGGGGCTCAGGAGAGACCTTATCGCTCTCTACCTGAAAGGAGATTGTGGTGAAGGGGAAGGTCAGCCTGTTCTCACAGGTAACTAGTCACAGAATGACAGGGAATGGCCTCAAGTTGTTTCAAGGGAGATTCAGATTGGATACTAGGAAAAATTTCTTCTTGGAGTGGTTAGACATTGAAGCAGATTGCCCAAACAAGTGGTGAAGTCCTTGTCCCTGGAGATCTTTAAGGAAAGACTGGATGTAGTACTTCAGCATGTGATTTAGTAGGCAATATTGGTGGTATGTAGATGATTGGTCTAGATGATCTTAGTGGTCTTTTCCAACCTTAATGATTCTATATTCTATATGTTTATATACTTATTTGAGTCTACATATGTATGCATACTCAAAATGACATAAATAATGTGTATGTATTTATGAATCTTCTCAATCTGTTTTCCCAGCTTTTACTGGGAAGGAATGGAAACTGGGGATGATTCTGAGACTGATGGCTTAGGGAAGCCATCTGTTGGCTCAGATCCAGTTTGTAAACTTTTGTATTGTTTCTCTGCCAAATGTAAAGCATGTGTTAAAGTGACAATGCGTTTACAGTAAGTACGTTCTTATGTGTAAATGCTTAGTGTTTAATTTAGTAGCAAACACAATGTATCTATGGCTATTCCATATCCTTTCATTAATCCAAATCAGAAACCTTATATGTCACTATTTATGTGAATTATGAAAGTTCAGCTGATGCTATAGTACAGAGCAGTGGATCTGAGACATGTTACACTGGCTTATGATCTCAGAACAGCTCAATGTCATGCCAGATGCTTGAGTTGTTTGCTCACAATTTTTATGCATAGTTTCAAATTCTAATAACTATTTCAGATGTAGTAATTTAACTGTTTTGAGATTTTTTAAATGACTGGCAAGTATCTAGAAGTACTTAAGAACTTACTTGTATTTAAATTACAGTTTACAGAAGGAGTTGGATATAATGTGCCACTTCCTCTCCTTCTCACATTGTGCAGAAAACATCACTGGTCAGAGCCTTGGAAATGACTATGAGTGCTTAATCACTTCCATAAAGCTCTTCCATTGACAAAGCAGAAAAAACATACTCTGGAAAGTGAAAAACAACAACAAAAGAAGCTTCTGCATTATTCTTTTCCAAGGTAAATGCAAGTCCTGCTTGCCAGATCAAAGGTGTTGGCAAATAACAGGAAATTTCCTAGCTTAAACCCTCCTTCAGGTACTACTTGAAGATGTTTTTTTCTTTCAGGCTTGTGAAATTACTGTTTTTTTTGAGACTGTACATTGGAGTTTTCTCTTCCTCCTTTCTTGGTGCTTTACTTATCCCACAACTTTATTTGCAATTGGAATGGCACTGACTGTTGCTGAATGTAGGCAGTAATTTTGCTGACCAGGATATGTTGATTTAATAGTGAAATCTATCATTTTTTTCTATTCCATGGTGACTTTAGTTCTATTCTTCATAGCTGTTTTCTCTCATTACCTGGCATACCTGAAGAAAAAAATGAGAAATTGTGATTTATATTCTTCCTAGTTGCTTATTAACTCAATTTCATGCCTCTGATACAGACTTACAGGGCGTTTTCCCATGGCTGCTCCCAGCATTGGGCAAGTTGAAGAATCAGCAATGATATACTACTGCAGGCAGTGCGGCTGTCAGGATAGCATGCCTCCAAAGTGCCTGCTTGTTAGACTGCTTCTGTCATCTCGATCAAATAGCTGTTTAACTGTGATTAGCATCCTCTATTGGATGTTGTTCAACTGAACCCTGTTAAACTTGTGTCTTTTTATATTGGATTAGCAAATCTACAGCAAAGTTGTCATGGCAGATTTAGTAACTTTTCTCCCAGTGAGACTTATGCTGTTTCAGAGTCTAATGATGTGTAATCTAGGAATGAGTGATGAATTTGTAAGTCAAGTGACCTTGTATCTCTCAAACACATTAAGCTGTACAGCCTGCTTACCCTGTGAAAGTGCAGGTGTGGTGTGGTGCTGTACTCTACAAACAGGTTCATAGACTCAATCACAACTGGCTACAAGAAAGACTGAGGCAACATCAAAAGGATGATGTGACAGTTACCACAAAGTGAGGAAACAACTTGTTTTTACAGCTTGAGCCTAAGAATGTCCCAATTTCTATCCTTCTGTAAGAGAAAAAATGTCACAGTGACATGTTTTGGCTTTATTTTAAAGCCTGGATGAGCAAACCAGTAGGTGCAGTTACAGTCCTAAGTGCTAATAACTACAGTTACTAAATAAACATGGTGTTCTTTCAAAGGCTATTTTCAAAGGTACTGTTTCTCAGTTCAGGTTATTTCCTCCCCCCCCCCCCCCCCCCAAAAAAGCACACCTAATAATTTTTCATTACAGTATTTTTGTCAATTCTGTAAAGCTAAAAAGCTTTCAATATAGAGAATGCCTTCTCTGTGAAATTGGAAAAGGGACCGATGTCATGAAGCTTACTGTTGGTGTGACTCAGGGACATTTTCGAAGCTGACTAGCATGTGGGAGGAACACTGCGGGGAACCCATTTATATCGTCTGGTGTGGTAAGGCTCGGGCCTGGCCCCTCCTAGTGGCTTACCTCCCCCATGACTATTTGTTTGCTTTTTCACTTGCAAATTTAGTTTGTGACCGGCACATTTTCCATTATTTTGCATTACAGGTAGCAAAACTTCAGCAGTCTGGATCCTTACGCAATTTATGCTAAAGTGGTAGAATCCTAGATGAGTTTATGAAACTTAACTTAGTAAACAATGAAGAAGGCTGGACTTGCCAACTCTTTTCATGTATTTGGATTATGTAAGGCTTAATTGTGATCAGGAGCAACATTTTTTTTTTTTTCCAATGCATGAAAAAAGCATTCAGCATCTAAGGACTCTATGGATAAAAGTTGCTTCAGACTTGTTGGGTGCAAGTCCCTAAATAAATATCTTTAGAAGTCACTTTGATATAGATTTATTCACTTTCTGTTATATAATAAATAACGCAAATGTGATGTCCATCTGGAGGGTAGGTTTTTGCCAGCACCTGCCACCAGCTGCAAAATTCACTGACTACAAGCTATGCAGCTGCCTTATACAGTCAGTGCCAAGGAGCATACTGCTAATGCACCTTCAAGTGCTTGGGCTGGTATATGGTACAGAAAACTTGAAGCAGGACATGAACCTTTGTTTTAAGGAAATCACTTGGAGAAAACACTGAAATTGAATCACATTTGCTTAGGTTGGCACTGGCCCTTAGGACTTGTGTTATCTTGTCTTCTAGTCAATTGTAACCCAAGTTGTGATTTTTAAGGTGATGTAGTAATAGGAGCTATATAACTGCATAAAATCTATACCTATGTATGATTTTGATGTCTACATCTGAATGCTACAGTTTTTTACTTCTCTCTGACTCATTGACTTATCTGAATAAAACAGCAAACCTTCTTTAGTGAGATCTCACAATTAACATTTCCTGGATATTTTGTCCACCATAGCTTTGAATCTGCTTGTTAGTCTTCAAGTGCTGGGGATCTTCTTCATTTCTTTAGGCAACCTATCTACTTTATTTCTCATTCAGGATTTTGCTGATGCTTTTCCAACTGCTCACTCTCTTGGAAGCTCATGTCCCAGATGACCTGGGGATGCTCTTGAGGAGCCTAGGGCTAACACCTGGTAAAATGAAACTGAGAACTCAGAGCAAAGGCAATTGAAACTGATGGTGAAGGTAAATACAAGGCCTAAATTGGAGATGAATATAAGTTTATTGCATGTTTTTTCATTAACAAGATGTTCTTTAATTTCAGGGGGAGATCCATGCTTTTTGGCCATTTATATTTATTAAATTAGCTAATATCTTAGATCTCTCTCTAAGCATAAAGCCTGTGCTTTGGGCATGCACTTGTATAATTAGCAGTGCTCACTTATAAAGGAATATTGCTTTCTAACAAGGACTTCAGCTGGACAAAAGTATTTACCTTCAACGGAAGGCATCAAATATTCAGCCATGTCTTCCAGCAGCAGATTTTAAGCTGGCAAAAATCATTGTTGGCTTTTTGAATGTGTTGGGAGCTACATAGGTTAGCACAAGCTGATAAGCCAGATATTACTTTGTCTTGGCATGTGCATGTCTGGCTGATTATGCTATTCTGTTCATGTTGTTTGCCAATGTTAGAACAGCACTTTAGGAGGTATCAACATTTTTCGTCGTCTTTCACACTGCAGTGGATAGTCTGGTGGGAATTAGTTTTCCCTACGACAAAGAATGGTATCATTGCACCATAGTAGAGAGGCATACAAAAACATATTTAACAGCTAGGAAATGTGTAACTAGCTTTTTCAGCAGTAAACATTTTGAGACTCCTGCTTTGGGGGGATTGGCATGTTGTCGGCAAGTAATTCAGAATTTACTGAATGTCAGTCACACTGCACTTCATGAAAAAGGCGTATCACCTTTCATGTAACAAAAGAGCAAAATAACTTCCTCCACCCTCATATCCAAAGAAAGATGCTGATCTGATTGTATTATCTGCTATGACAATGTGTCCTTGATTTTAAAGTTTGGGATGTGCTTTCCTGTTGCGCTGAATGAGAGCTATGGTTCTGTCATGCTGCCTTGACTTCTGTGTATTGGCTGTTTGCGTAAGCTCAGTAAGGATTATGAAGTATAATCTGGATAATGGAAAAACATGTCAAAATGGAAGCCACCAGACACAAGTAGAAATTCTCTTGATACTTAAAACAATGGGGTATATGAACATTAAGACAGAGTAATTGATCGCTGATAATCTCCTGCTCAAAGCCTAAGTGAGAGGAGGGTCAAATTCAAATACAACATCACCTGCAGCATCATATCAGATAGGACTGGATCATAGTCCTTCAAGTTGTGAGTAACTCCATGCCTGAAGATGCTACAGCCTCTCCTGGCTAGTACAAAGGTACTCATTGGGTTCTTGCCTGTTATAGGTGTCTGCATTGAGACTTGCTTTTTTACTTTTCACTGTAGAAATATTAGACAGTATTTTGAAAAATGTGACCCTGTTAGTTTCTAGTCATGGTTACCACTGTGTCTCTAGGCAATTCCATACCAGGTTACAATGGTAAATACAGGTAGTAAATAGGAGCTGGATCCATGCTGAAAGTGATTTCTGTATATCAGATTAGAAATCTTTGTCATGTACAATATCTTCACAAGGATTTTAGTTTTGAGAACCAATTCCTTGAAGTGCATCTGTGCTCCAGCTCATGTTAGAAGAAAGAAATACTGAAGTACTTCCTAATCTTATTCCAAAACTAGGAGCGCTCTCAATGAAGAGAAGGATAAAAAGCAGGGGAGCTTATCCTCCTATGCATTTTTAAGCAAGCCCTGTCAAGCACCTCTGTGAGGTTTGCCTTTCCTTATTCTACAGATTAGCACATCTGGGGTTGCTGTGCTGTGCTCAGGCTGTCCTGAAAAGGACATTCTAATCTTTCATGCTGGAAAGACTACAAATATGGTATGAAGCAATTAGAGATGAAAACCAGTGAAAAGGCTTACTAGATATTGGAACATGTGCACGTCTGACACTTTCTTTCCAGTCCTTGCTCTGCCCTCTTTGTCGGCTAAGTGCACTCAAGGTTGCTTTTTGAGGCAGCCTATTTAAGGGTGTTAGATTCTCTCTAAAAATGCTGCGATGGTCAAATTGGTGTTCAGTAAGAAAGGAAGCTGTTAATGTGGATTCTACCTCCCAGACATTGGCTCCAGTAAAAATGTATAGAAATCAGCAGAATTATTTCAAAACAGAACTCAGCCTGGGAATGTATTTATCCTAAGTCCTGAATGCTAGAGCTACCTACTTTTAAATTAAGGCTCAGAACTTCAGCTACCTCCAGTTTTCTGGCTTTCATGTTTAGCTTTCTAGTGTATATATAGAATTGTGCTTTGGGATGGCCATACTAGTAGCTTGTTTACTCCAACGTCAAAACTAGTAACCCCAGTATCTGTTTGCAGTGAGATTTTAGAAAACCTCCATGTGTTTATGATGGACTCAGACAGCTCTCAAAAACTGATCTTACAAGACACATTCAGCTTGGCCCCATTTCTATGAAAATCCGTTTAGTAATAACGGGCTGCTTCTATCAGCTTATGTCCAGGAAAAACTAATAAACTGGACACATCTGCCATAATGACAGGGTGGGTATTGATTTCTACTAATTTTGATGTTTGGTGTGCTGCTTCCTGCCAAAATGTGGCATTGTAAGTATCCTGGAAGACCTTATAGCAGTATTAAAATATGACTTATAAATATTTATAACATTTGTAAGAATTTACAATTAGTAAAAGATTGCTTTTGAAGAACGTATAGCAGTATAAAGCAGCTAATTGAACAATATAAGCCATAAAGACCTTAGAAGAACTCTTAAATAAGGGCACTTTTAATGCTGAGTTTAGAAGTCTGCTGGCTTCAGTGTTTGTGGTGTTGTTTTGTATTCCTGCCTCTAGCAACACTTCTTTCAAAGGCTGACTAGCACTAAGGAGACTGGATATAGTAGTTTGCTTCCATGAAAGGAAGTGGTAGATTCCCATCAACACACACTACCAGTCTACTTTCACCAAACAAGGAGCTAGAGAGAGCTGACAGACATTGATGGAGTAGAGATGAGTTTCTAGTGCCTCAGGAGATTTCTTTTTTACATTTCCATAAAGTTATGAGGGGAAGAAAAAAAGAGTACACATTATTTTTCACTGCTCACTTTTGGATCCAGGTTTGTGTGGCAATAGAAACGAAGATAATTCTGAGATTAATGCATAAATTTGAGGAAATCTTGGTTATAGTGCAGCCAGGGCTATAAGTCTAAGCAGGACTAAGGCTTCTTGTTCATGCAGACTCAGTGTTTGTACCTTTTGTCAACTGATTAAATCTGTATTTAACCTGCAAAATGGAACAATGTGTAGTTTCCAGAAACTGGTTATTGTCACAAAGTTCTCTGCAGGCCAAGGATGTTATGTAGATTGAAGACATTTTGCTTCCATTTGAGAGTTTCTGTCAAGATTCAAATGAACTGTTTATCCATTTGGTGAACACTAAAGCTGCTCAAAATTACCCACTCTTTTCCTCAGTCTCTCAGAGTATGTTTCATCAGAGTATGTTTAAAGAAGTGGGGGAACAAAGTGTTCAACCTGTATGTGGTTTTAAGTCCCTCATGTTGATGCCTTCTAAATAATGCTTGCTAAAATTTTGTACTCTTTTCATGGGATTATTCTTTAAAGTTTGCTATTCATATTAATTACTGTAGGATTTTAAAATGCATTTCAAATTTCCTTAAAAAGTACATTTTAGGTTTTTTACTCTGAAAATGCTGACCAATACTGTTCTTAAAGGAAAATATTCTTTGCTGTAGTGTGTCACATTAGTTACTTGGCCCTCACTTATTTTGACATGGTTAGCATAGTTCTTCACAGGTACTTTAATGATCATGACTTTCCCTGATGAAGCAATTATTCTGATGATGATTGTGATAGCTCTTAAGGTTGAGAGATCTGTAAATCACCCAATCTGAATTCTTCCAATCTTTGCTTAGTATAGGAATGCAACAAAAGTCCCCATGGAAATCATTATTCACGCTCCAACAGCTGCCATGGATGTATTCAGAACATAAGTAGAAGTTTTTGAAGCCCTGTGATATGCTGGTGCTCTGGTATGGTGGTTAAATAATTCACCATAAGATTAAAGAGCTGATATGACAGACTTGACCAGCTACAGGGAATTGCTGAGATATTGCCAGTGTAATTTTACCCATATAGTAAGATTAATATAAGTCCCAGTTAAGCTCCCTTTGGAGGCAACAGAAGTTTCAGATGAGCCCGAAATAAGGCTAGAGTGGAGATGAAGATTCAAATGCTACTCAAAGTATTTAGTAATTCAAATAGCACTGAAATTAGTAGAAGCTAAACATACACTGTAGGTAGTTTGCATACAAGCCTTGAATTTTAAGTGATCTCTTTTAAGTCTTATTGAGACATCTAGTAAGTGAACTAAATAGGAGCTCTGACCTGAGTCTGGCCTCATTGTAAAGACAGCCTTCACCAGAACACATGCAAATTTGCAGGAACGTTGACATACAGAGGCTAATGGGCCAGGCTGTTTGACTTCCAGTGCTGTGCTGTCTTGACTGCAAAATTACTGACTGGGCAAGGATCTTTAATATATTAATACTGGTGCCTTAGGCCAGGTATCAGGTGGCTTGTATGATGGCAAATTTCGTGGTCCCACATTTAGTCCATGGGTATAGCAGATGAGAAAATACTGCTATCCTCATTCATTTTTCATATCACACAGTAGAACAAACGTTATTTTTCAGATCTCTACCCCATTTGTTTTGCTAAGCAATTCCATTTTATATTGTTTCAACAAATAAGATCTTAAGATGCTTCTGGCCACAGATAGTTAAGTATTGGCATGTGGATTATTCTATTGTTATCAAATTGTGATCATTCTTCCTTTATTCTCATTTTTCTTACTCAAAGTAACAAGCCCCTCACAAGCAACTCAGCACTGTTTTTTAGTGCTTGTTAACAGTAGAATGGGCTTTAAGTTTTGCATCAATTATAACTATATATATCATGATGAATTTATATATTGAAAGAGGCAAATGTCTCATTTCAAAGAAATATTAATTAGAAAAACTAGGAAATGAAACTGGAAGTGATGCTTCATTTTTACATTAATACAGAACAGAAGAGCTGATCTATTTCATTACATTCCTCAAGAACAAGTTGTGTGGTGTTGAGGCAAACAAAGGTCATTAAAACGTTAAACATACTACTTAGTTTAGTACTAGTAAAATAAGACTTGCAGAAGAATCTCATTTTCTTTGAGAGAAGAGTCCAGTTCTCAAGATAAACCAAATCCTAAAAGTTCACGCAACACTCAGATGAATAAAAAGAAACAGATTTATTACTTTTATGAATCTCTTGAATTGGGTGATCAGGCTTACCATCTGTGTAGGCAGCGCAGTGCTCCCTGGTACTTCGGATTTTTCTTGAGCCATGCACATGCCGTTTATTCACACCAGACCCTGGAAGAAAAGATGAGCTCACTGATAGATAGAAAACTGCAATAAAAGCCAAATGATTTGCTGAAGTGTTGGTGCCCAGATGATGAAAGAAGAATTCAGTGCCCTGCTCAGAATTTCATTTATTCTATGTTTGAGATAACTTGTTTCTTGGCAGTAAGAACTTTCCTGTTCTCTTTTTCATCTGATTTTTCAGGATTTGAATAGGTCTGATTCTTTTCTCTCTAGGTATATTTTACTTTTGCTTTTTTTATGATGGAAGGAAGTCCTTTGAAATATCCCTTAGCCCAAAAAGAATCCCAATGCTTCTTAAGCACAAGGGGATATTTACAATTCTCAAAACATGTCTAAAGTCTCTGAAACCTGATTGCTGGAAGTGCTGAGCTTCTTTCTGGTGACTTGAGCTGAAGTTGTGAATAGACACAAAAGCAATTCTTAAAAATCAAGCTTATTTACATAAGTAGATGCTCAGTTACCTAATTTTATTGAAAATCTTCACTTTAACTGTCTAGATAAAAAATATAACAATGCCCACAGAAGCCTTTTGTGCTCCCTATAGTGCAAAGGCTAGCCAAGGCAGCCATTTCCTTTTCAACAGACAGGGTAAGTTCCAGGATAACATGTGCTCCTAAAACTGCCCTGTTTGATTAGAAGTTATGTTCGTTTCTTTACGAAGAAAACCATGTTTGAAGCATGTGCTTGCCCAACTTTTCTAGCACTGCTTCAGATTCACACAGAGAAATGTTCTTTGGGGGGACTACGGTAAGATTTGGACCTCTGTACTAGTCTAAACATTCTTTGTTCTAGATAACCTCAGTGTTCACTACTGCCCATGATATCCAACTTCAGAGATGACCTGAGTTGTGTAGTGAAAGATATTAGTATCTTTGTAGCACAACAGTTGATTTTCAAATTATCATAATTATTGGTTTACTTAATCTACATTTCATATCTTCACATTCTTTTCACTGTGATTATCAGTAACTAAGTTTGAAATAACTGCTGTTGCTGCAGGCACAAGTTCTGACAGGTCTGGACAGGCATTTGGTCCTGTGAACTGATCTTAGCTGTCTTCTTACTGCTCAACAGATAACAATCTCCTGAAGCTGGCTGTTCAGAGCTGAGCTCTGTATGCCCTCTTTATGAAGCAATTGTTAGCTCTGAACAGGTTAGTAAGTGTCAGAACTGTGTGAGACAGGTGAAGATGAGCCCACCAAAAAGGAAATCTTTGTGTATTTTAAGAGTTCTCCCGTGCTAATATGGCGAAGGCATAACAAACTTGATGGTTTGGGTGAGTTATCAGTTGATTTGAATGTGAAATTCAAAGAAAACCTTAGGTGGTGTCAACACAGATGTGAACCAAGGCCAGAAGTACCGAGAGAACTGAAACTCACTTTTTGTACTGATCTCATCTGAAAGTGAAATGCATCAAGAAATGAAACCTTTGTAGTACCACCTTAGTGAAGAAAAATGCAGATATTTTTAGACTTCTGGAACTATAATTATCCGCTTTGAGTGGTCTGCATTATCACTAAAGAAGAAATACAAATCAAGCTTGGGGGCTGGGAGGAATTTGAGTGAGAGACTCAAATTTCTACTCAGACTTGTACTAGACTCCTATACTTTGATTTCTTGCTCTAACTGAATAAGAAACTTGGGTTCTGGAGGCTCTGAAGGTTGACATTCCAACCAGATCCTGGATCAACTTGTCCTCAGTTGAGGCATTTTGATAGAAATGGGCTCTTATTCTGTCACTTTTTTTTTTTTTGAAGGGAATGTTATCATACCCTGTTCTTTCTTTTCTGTTCTATTTTTTGCCATTTATATTTATCAAATCTTCAAACATATTTAGGACCAGATTGTAAACTCTAGTGGAGATGGATCCATATTAGTCATATGAGGAATCAATAAGCCTATCCAGTTAAGCCCGTAATCTACTGCACAAGATTTATAAAATATGCCCATAGCAACTTAATTATGAAAATATTAATTATGACTGGCATAATTTTTTTTGGTGCAATTATTAATTGCATTATAACAACAAAAGACCTCAAATGAAGAATATACTGTACTAAGTGCTGATTACAGTCAGAAAAAAGGAGACTCAGTTCTGTCAGGCATATAGTCAGTGTATAAACAGCAGCACATGGGCAGAAAAGTACAATAAAGTACTGAATGCAGGTATCTCCCAGGCATTACAGTAGAGAGTATGAAATGATGTGGAAGAGAACAGTGAAATAGTTTTATAGATATCTCCTCTCATTTGCAAAAGGCCACATGAGACAAAGAAGGCTTCTTTGGAACTATAAGAAGTAGGTAATGAATACCTGTATTACTTGCAGAATGGGGAGCAGAAAGTTGTCATGACAGAATATGAAATGAAAGAAACAGAGCAAGATTTGTCCTTGATGGCTTTGAAATAAAAATGTCTTACTCAGCTTCTTTCTAATAAAATCAGATAAAAGTTGAAGAGCGTGTGAGGTTAAAAAGAAAAGGTTTCTTTTTCTTTTTTGTTGATTGCTCCATGAAACAATTGCCTCTCTGAGTGTCCTGAAATACCCGTAAAGTGACTGTCATGATACAGTGCTTTCAGAAGAGGGCAGCATCAGCCTGAACAAGTTGGGAAAGCAAATTCTGAGGATTTCAGTCCAGCTGGGAGAGATTGCAAAATGTAGCACAAATGCAATTAATAAGTTTGTTAAGACCAGAACCAAGGCCTGTATTCTGATATTAAAACAAATTAAATAAAATACAGTAAAATACAGGACTATTATAGTGTCTCTGTTGTGATATGGTGATGTTTTGTTATCCTGCAATAGTAATGCATTCCTAAGAGTACTGGTTACAAGACCTTATGGTTCTGATATCTACAGTCCTCTAGTTATGGGCCTTTTGAAATGTGAAAATGGAATCAACATGAGAAGAAAACCAAGTCCTACGCATTTGATGATGAAATGCTACTGAAGTCATAGCCAAGCTAATATAAACTAGGTATCAATTCAGGTAGCAGTACTTACACATGTCCTGAAAAAAGCAGTCAAGGACTACAGTTTGGCTTGGGACCAGGACTTGATTTAGATGGTTTTGGTCTAAAGAAGGCAAATGTTCATGCAATTATGTTATAGTTTTAGTCTTAAGTGAACTTACTAGAAGTTTTTACCAAACAAGCATTGGACTAAATCCAGCGTTACTGGGTTAGCCATTCTTTTCTAGCTTCTGATGACAAATAATGCCGTATGTAATGGGTTAAATTCTACTCCTGTTCAAAGAGCCAGTATGAGAGTAACAGATTTTACTTTAACAAAGCAGCTAGAATTATGGTGAAATCATACTGATGTCAGTAATGCTTACATATACGTGGAAGCGTCTTTAAGAGGACTCCAAAACAAATTCCAGATCCTTAGGTCATTGGTACAGCTAGACTGTCAGCCTGCATAGTGGCAGTAGGTGACTTGGGAAAAAGTGTAGAAGCTCTTGTTGCAAGAGTTTTCTAACTATATTCTTAATCAGGATACAGGGAGATAACAATGTACATTGAGAATTTCTGCTGCCTTTGTTTTTGAAACTTGGTTAATTACAGCTATTCTACTGAATGTACTTAGAGTCCTCTGACTGAGGAAGATGCATCATATTTCACTTGATTCCTTTCTTAGTAAAAGAAAGCTAAAAGAACTGAAACGTAAGATGTTCTGTTTTCTTAATCTCAAGGTAGGTCGTTTAACCTTCCATTATGAGTCAAAATCCTGTTTGAGTAGAAAGACTGTATGTATATGCACTTAATGAACAAGACCCTAGAGGTTTGTAAAGCACCTAAGTGTTTATACATTCCATTAAAGATGATCTTCACGGGCTAATTAGTTAGAAATTTCACCCCTGCTTATAGAATTTGTTGTTTTATGGTCAATAACACTAAAATTTGTGTAAACCATGTTCTTTATTAATAAACATTATGTGCTTCTGGCTTTCAAATAAGGAAATGGATTACTTGTTTTTCTCTTGTGTCTGATCTGCTGGCACTGTGAAATTCAAGGAATTAGAATGATAGATTGACCATTTCATGTGAGATATGAAAGCTGTACAAATAATTTAGTTTTATAAAAGTGGGACTGTAGCAAGGACACTAGTACAGTAAACTTACATCAGCAGGATCCAATTGGGCGTGCTTCTGAAAAGGCATGAAGTCTCCGGGGATCAGTACAGAATAGTTTGATTGTCTCCTCAATACTACAGTTTTGGATTTAACAAAGATTAGTACTTGCTAAAACTGATTGATAGCTACTTCTTGGCGATAACTTCAGTTCCTACCATATAATGCATATAACTCTAAAACGTTCTCCATATATGGTACTGTCGGCTTTCTAACTGGAAATTGAATGATTCTGGATGTGTACCACCCTACCATCCCTGCAGAGGCCTCTGTGGGTTAGCATTTGAAGTAAACTGGTGAAATAAATGTTCCCTGGGGAGCTGTAAACTTATGTGATAAACTTCTGTTCTGCCAAGGCACGCAGACATGATCATTCTTCCAGTCCGAGGGGGCTCCAGATAATATGTACCTGGGGATATATATAAACAATCAACTAATTTTAGCTTGTCAACTGATAGGATTTCCAGTTTATGACAGCAGAAGATACCAGCAACGTAATGTTTTTATTCCTTACTTCCACAGAAAGTGGAAATTACTGAAACAAAATGGACGCTTACCCTAGAGTGGCAGATTTGCTATGTACAATTCCATATATGCATATATGAAGACCAAAAATGCATGGCAGACCAAATATATTAATTAAATCTCTTGTGGTAGCAATCTCTTCTTTAGCCACATTTTATGAACAGATGCTGCAAATATTTTAATGATTTAATTAGAGAAATCAACCTAGCAGTTACTGTGGCAAGGAATAAAAATGTAGATTGCCATTGTATTTTGCAAATGTAGTTGTTTAGTAGCAAAGACAGACTTTGGGCTAAGTGAAGACCAATTGATTTTTGTATTATATTAGCCCTGTCTGAAGTAAACTATGTTCATCTGATTGGGAGTATGATTTTGTTTAAAGCAGTAATGCTACCACATACTGCATCTGCCTGTCCCTCCAAGGATGTTTCCTGAACAACTAACATTGTTCTGAGATGCATGGAGAAGCATGTGAGCCAGTACTGCTGGAGAACTACTTACTTGGAGAACTACAAAAGTAGTTGTTAGACACCTAACGTAGACTTCCCTTCATCTGATATATTCCATTTTTTCATTTCCTTTTTTCCTAAGTGTGAAGTATGTTTAGAAGGACATCATTTAGAAGAAGCACATTTAGAAGAAGCATTTCCTAGCTTTTCCTGTCTTATAGTAGTTCTCTGAAAACATGACGTGGAATTAAATGTATGGGTCACAATTATTGCCAAGTTCAGAATCCTAGGAAATATGAAGGATTAGTTAATCTTTTACATGAGTACATTTCTCTAAGCAACCTTATGGTCCCTGCAGCATCTATGGATGCATTGCATCTTTACCAAGCTATACAATGGCCAGCCCATAGAAAATCTGAACCATGTAGAATAAAATAGTTCAGTCCTGTGTTCTAGGACAGTGTCTACTCATTAAGCCCTTTTGTTTGTTTTCAGAGTTTAGGTCTAATTCTTGTCTGAACAATTCTCAAACAAGCATTAAGTATATATTTTATCTTGGTAATGCAAATATTACTGATAGAGCTCTATATGATGGTTCAATGGATTGCATTTTACAAATGAAGGTCAAATCTTGTGCTCCTCATGTCCTCTTTTCTGTGTGTTTTGGAGGATTTTATTTCCTCCCAAATAATCTTCTGACTGTACACGTTTTTACAGACTCTTGAAGAGATGATGTTTGTTTTTACAAACTGCTGTGGCTCTTCCTGACCCCTTATTCTCACGAGTAGATCCTTCTTCAAGTTCTTCCCCAGGCCATGACATCTAAGCACTTCAGTCCTATTGTATTCCAAGTACTTTTAAAGCCACATAGTTCAGAGAATATAGGAATGTACTACAGGCAAATGCAGAATATAGCTTTCGTCAAAATTCAGACTTGGAACTGGTCATTAACCAAAGCTGATTTATGCTTCTCCATTTTAAAGGAGAACTTCTTCTTCCGAGAATGTTTCCAAAAGTAAATCACTTTTTCTTTAGAGAAACAGAGGGAGGTGTTCAGATCACGGAGCTGAATTTCCATCTATTACAAAAATTGTCTTAGTGTGCTAAAAAGTAGGGGGTCTGTGGGTTTGAGCGGATGCTTTTCTTGCTGCACATGAAAGCCAAATCATTGTTACTTGGATGATGGAATTCCCTTAGTAGGCAGCCACCATCTTATTTACAAGGAAATCTCAACTGTTAGCGTGCATGCAAACTGCTTATGGTTGGCTAGTTGGCTTTTAGCAGAAATGGTACAAAGAAGAAATGAGACATCTATTGGGTTGAAGTAAGCAGTCTCTATTACCACATCCATATTATTAACTTATGTTTAATTGCTCAGCATTTATGAGATTCATAGTTTATTGTCTTTCTTGCCACACAGTAGTCTGAGCAAGTTTAAAAAGCTCCAAGTTTCAAAGGCTAGAGTTTTGGGTGCCTGCCAGCACTGATCTGTTTAACAAACAGGCAGCAGGGTGCTTATTAGTAGGTTGTGGTTTGCAAACTGTGAAGCCTGTGGGGCCAGAAGCACTGATCAAATAGTGGATCTATAGATCACTAAACCCATTAGATGAAAAAGGGGAGTACCACTGAGTGTAAATATATTTTTCATAGGCTTCAATTAGGTTAGCATAAATGACTCTTGTAATTCTTTCTGTTGACCCAGCAGTCTAAATATTAAATGTTAGTATATGCAACATTTGTTCCAAATTGCTTGTCTCAGAATTTCCCAGTGACTTATAATTATATAGTACTTGGTACTAACAGAACAAGTGCCAAATTCCTCTTATTATTTCTTTTTATTTCAGTAACAAATAGCGCCTACATACAACTTGAAGTACTTATATATTATTCATAAAAGCATAACAAAAATTGGCAGTGAATCAACCAATGCAACAACCAGGTGATTAGCTGGCTTCAATCAGCACGGTTCTATGAAAGTCAGCATGAGTTTATGAGTTCCCTAAAGTCACTGAGGCTATGAAAATTTCTAGTTGTTCAGTATCCAACCAAAGGACTCTGCAAATGACATTTCACCCCTCTAATTTTGGGCTTCAGAGCTGCAAGCAGCAGCTTAAGCCATGAAGTTTCTGAGTGTAGGTTTTACTGAGTTAATTTCTTTGACTTCTCTGACAATAATTTTATTTTTTATTGTTTGTTGTTGTTGTTGTTTATTCAATTGTTTCAGCCTGTGAATCACTTGTGAATTACTTGTAATGACAACTGCTGCAATAGTTGTTCAAGTAGTACCTCATTACTTATGTCAGGTGAGAAGATTCATTCCCTTTTTCCTGATTGTGTACCTGCTGAACCCATGACACTTCTAGAAATTAAGCATTCCCAGTCCTGTTCCTTTCCATAATTCTTCTTGTGGACATATTTTTACTGTTTATAATGTTTGCAAGGAGAAAGTGAAAAAGGTTGTAATGTTTCTAAAGCCATAATTTTTTTTTTTAATGCAAAAATTTGTGAATTCTTTCTGTAGTGTATGCTTGATTATAGTTTCAGTTTCTTTTGGGGAAGGATTGGTAAAAAAAGAAAAATCTGTAAGAGTATTCTGAGGATTTATCCAGATTTATTTAGATAACAAAAAGGAAAAATAAATTATTTTCTGCAGCTGAGAATCTTCTGTTGAATAGAATAAAAACAATGAACTCTTCTCTCATCCTCTTTCTACTCTGTTGTCAGCATCTCTTTTTTGTTTTCTTTCTGTTGTGTAACTCAGGGCTGCCCCAAGTTTTGAGGAAAAAAATACCACAAAAGAAAACATGTTGGCAGCTTTCATTCAGTGGTTGTCTCAAACTTTGCATGGTTAATATGAATTAATGTATTTAGAAGCTACAAATTGTTGGTAAATAAATCTTCCTACTAAGCCTAATAAAAGTGATGTATTGCACCAGTTTGTAAGGAATTCATTGCAAGTGGCATTATCAGAATGACATTTAGTTTTGGGCCTCTGCAGGCTACCAGAGAAACATATATCCACATAATATAAAAGATAATCAAAACCCAACTCATCTAACCTTACTGACATGCATCTTTGTTTTAGGTCTCATATTAGTAAGATACTTAAGTATATACCAAGTGCTACATATGTCAGCAGTTCCACACTGGCATGCTACAGAGGCTTGTGTGTTTAAAATTTAGTGTCTTTACATTGCTTAGGCTAGTGCAAACTGGGACTTCAGCAGTTCTCGTATCATCAGTTCAGCAGAATTAAAATACATATATATAATCAGGTTGGCATTTTTTGAATGTGTGATTTACTTGGATGATTTTTACTGTTCAGTTACCAGTCTAAATCAGATAATTCAAGGGCTATATTAGCTCTCTCAGGTAGGAAACCAGAGTCCATTGCTCTGAGAGTAAGCTAGGACTAGAGGCCAGATTAATAAATAATACGATTCACATCCCAGAATTCTTAAATGTCACTCTGCAGGTATACATATCAGAGGTTTATTAGCCTCATTATTCCTGTGCAGAAACGACATCTAAGAGCATAAACAGGAACAAAGACTAACTGAAAAATAACCAAAAGCTAATGCAGAATACCTGCATGCTCTTCTATATAGGGCAACCTAAAACCCAGCAATTTATCTTGTAAGCGTATTTATTTTTCAAGTTCTAGCACTCTTATTACAAGGGAAATGCAATTACTCTGTGACCTTTGTGTCAAGCTGATCCTTAAATTAAGATGTTTTGGTTCCCATTTTCTCTCTGGGGGCCAATGGCTATAACTCAGCAAAAGCAGCTACTCACTCCTCCGTGTGCGTGAGGACTGATAGCATTTTCCCCCAGCCCAGTTGACAATAAATCTGTTTTTGAAGCCTATGAAGTTTCAGATGTATTGCATGGAAGAAGGGTAAGAGCCAGCAGGCCTTGCTGTGTTATCGTCTTTTTCTATAATATTCCCTATGGTTGGAGAAACTTTTGTCTTTTTGTACAGCTGGAGTAATACAAAGTCCTTACAAAATAACTATGCAGGAATTAATGCTTTCCAGTACTGACCTGGGACACTAAAAGGGATCCTAAATAAAAAGCAGTAGTAGTTTTTCCCTGCTAGATTGTCACTTCAGAATAAACAAAACAACATTGTTCCTACACTTCTTTGTGCTAATCTTAAAACTTCTGTTGTGGCTAGCGTCTGTGGCCAGCAATTGGTCCTGTATGGGAAAGCCTCTTGCTGGAGCACAGCAGTATTCCTGTGACACACAGGTGCAGTAAGGAAGGAAGTAATGTAGAAATTAGCTTCACCCATCTTTCTCCCAGTTCAGCTCTTATTTACATGACCTCATGCCAGACAAAAGTCCAGAAGTATTTGGATTGCTCAGATGGAAAAGTCTTATGCTCTGTCAAAAAACGCTGCAGTATGTTAGCTGAGCCTGGCTAAGCTAAGTTAGTTACCTTGGTTTAAAATGCAAAACAATAAAGGAACCTTGAATTTCAACTTGTGATGGTACTTGCCATGAACTCCAGATTTCTCAATTTTCTGTTTCTTCAGCTAATAACCTGTGTTGGAATCTTAGCTTTCTTGGTTTTGTTGCAACCTAAGATATCACCCCCCACACCACCTGTTTTCTTTTTCTTAATGTTTGCACTTACAGTTTAAACCTGTATTACTAAGGGATAAGTTTTAAGCTCCCAAGGATTTTTGCTGTGTTGCAAATGCTCAGGACTTCCAAACTTTGAATCTTTAATGATGCATTGAAAAAAATCAAGAAAAAAAAACTCCAAGAATAACACATGCTACGTGCCTGTAGACAAATATGGAAACTCTTTTCTTCTATTAAACCAATGGATTACGGATAACGCCGTGGAACTGGACCAATGTTTTCAAGAAAACAGGTCAACTTTTTTGAATTCAGACCATCTTACTTTGCCTCAGATTCTCTATTTGGCTGAAGTTCAGCAGGGGCATTAGGAGCTGCTACTAGCTCAATGCAAAACAAACTCTCACGGCCAAAATTAAGAACAGTGCTGTCTTCTGCAGGGTTTTTTTGAACCTAATTAAAGCAAATAGTTGGGAATGATTAAAAGGCGTACACCATTTTAAGATAAAAGTTTATTATAGTTAAAAAAGGAAGCTCTGTAATTTAAAATGGAAAGTTTGTGAAGCTTCAGGATAAACTTCAGCTAGGAAAAATAACAGGTTTCAGATGTTCCAAATATCATGCATTAACTCCAAATGATTGTTCTATAATACCAGCTTCCTTAGTCCACAGCAGACAATATTAGAACACCCACTCTGCTTAAAGGCACAACACTCCCTATAGTCAGCAGTTAGTCACCTCATGCCTGTTGCATACCAGGCTGTAAGCTTTGTGATTGAAAAGAAGAGGGTGATTGTGTGCCTATCTCAACTGAATCTGATTTCATCATATCTGGGTATGATTTGAACAAGAAGTTGGACTAGAGTCCTCCTGAGGTCTTTTCCAACCTGAATGATCCTAGCAGTCTATTAAAACAAATGAGTGGTAGAACGAAGATATAGTAAGATCAAGTAGCCAGGAGATAGTATGCTTTGCAAGGGTTTGGTATTTCAAGTTATCACTTTGTATCAGAGAGAAAGAGCGAGAATATTCAGATGTTATTTAATTGAGACTAGCTGTTATTTAATCTACAGAGTCAGATTTATTTGGATAGTTACTATAATTAAATTCCAACTGACTACTAGAAACATACTGAAAGTTAACAACTATGTAATAAACTTTCTAAGAAACAATTAAGTGTGTTGGGGAGACAAGTCTGCAAATCTTTTAAAGGTGCTTTCAAAAAGGAGACAAAGTAGTATCTGACAGCAGCATACTTAAAAGTATGGTATTACATTAAAAAAATCAGCCTTTGCTTTGCCATTTTGGGAACACCTATCCAATAATGAGCAATAAAATACTGTCTGGTAGACTGATAATGGTAGAACCTGCAGCCCACTCTTTGAGGCTGTCAGTGCTCTGTAACTGAAATCAACCAAAACACATGAGCTAGAGTCTACTTGCTATAAAAAAAATGAGAAGCTAAGAGAAAAATTCTGTGAGGTGTGCTACTCAGAGTATTTCCTGATTCTGAATGTACGCCTTCAACATGGACTATTCTTGCCAGGCATTTTTAAGATTGTGACAAAGTGCAAAGCCCATTTTTCTTACTTTCCCCCTTTTCCCCTTCCTCCTCTCCTACCCTCCAATTATTTCTTTTTTGAATTGGTGTGTACTTTCCAATTAATAATTTCATCCTAAAAGTAAAGTAGGCAGAGTGACAAGCACAAGAAACGCAGTAGAACATATCCCGAGCAGTCAATGTGATTAACTGGGTGATAGTCTCAAGCTTATTCTGGTTTTAGCTATCTTACTACTTCTTTGATTTTCTGACAACATTGTGGATTTTCACTGCAGGAGTAATAGTCGTTTGTCCAAATCATGTTTTGAGACATACTTTTAAGGAAATCAAGAGTTTCTATTATTATATATAATATAACATATATTTATATTATTATATGTAATTATTAATAACAGCAAAATTATTAAATATTTTACAATTAATTTCAGAAATACGTGAGATAGATATTGAATACTTTTTCATAAAATGTGTTGTTGAACTGGAATGGAAAATCACAGCTTTTTTTTGCAAATTAGGCTGAAAAGATTGGTGTGATGCTTCATAGTGTAATCATCAAGATTTTGATGATTACATAGACATGGTCTTGTGGAAAAATAATCTACATAGGTATTTATGTAAAACGTGGAATTTCATGTTGCTACTAGATGATGCATGGACTCCCAAAATGGAAAGCGTGTGATGAATTGTGACACATAGGCATGACGGTGTTTTTGTTAATCAACAAGAACAAATAGTTCAACAGAAATTGAATAATTGGACATTATTCATTCAAATTAAAAAATAAAATACAGGAAAATAGGAAACACTCATGATACCTTGCATGAAAGTATTGAACTGTATACTGCATGAGTGAAAACCACCTCTCACCTTGTAGCATGATACCTGCTGTGCAATTAGGCCTAAACTATTACATTTTCACTAGTGATAAACAATGAAAAGCTCTAATGATATCTTCCAATAGTAGCCACTTGGCTTGTTTACCTTGATTTTTTTCTATAATACCGTGGAAGTTACTGCACAATTTGTTCTCCTGGCCTATATACTGCTGGAATAATGTTTGTCTGCCTTGATAATGTCTGATTTGGAAACAAGTGGTGTTTTTTTATGGTCTTATGGTTGCCACACAGGTGTTTTCCTTCTTTCCCTTTGCAGCTCAGAAATATCCTAAAAAGTCCTACTTATACTACAAAACGTTTTTTCAAAAGTGAGCCAATGGGATAGATGGACAGCTGGTGAAAATGGTACATTGCCTGTTTGAAATTAAATCATTAGAAAATAAATGGTTGTGCAAAAATATCTTTGCAGAAACAGTGAGTCACACATGATGCTAACTCACTGAGGGAACTCTAAATGAGAGTAGGTGTCGTGGACTCTGGAGAGTTGTCACTCTGGAGAAGCTCCAAGAAACATTAGAGGATAGAAAGAATCCATCCATAGAAGCAGACCTTTCGATCTTGTTGGGAAAATGATTACCTGAGTATTCTTTTGAAAATCAAATTTTTAATACAAAACACTTTGCTTTCCATTATATTGTAATCAGTCTCTCAGTCACAGGCCAAATATAAAAAAAAGAGCAGTGCTCTGATCCTGAAAATAAGCTGTTAGTTTCATTCATGAACAACCACCTCACAACAATGCAAAGTGTATGAGAGATTCCATGTTGTCTGATTTTCACAAGGGGTTATCCACAGCAAACCTCTGTGCCATTTCCTGGAGTTTGGAGCTGCACAGCCAGAAATGCACACGCACAAAAGGACCTTTGTGACCTTTCTCCTTACTCACCCTGTCTGATGATCTGTATCTTGGCATATAGGAAGAACTCAGATATGGGCTGCTAGATCCAGAAGCTTTAGTATGAGATAACAAGAGAGTGGGAGCTGTAATGTTACATCCTCTGGACGTTATACTTGTATGTCAGAGTCATTGTACACAGACACAGAATGGCCCCTGAAGAACCTGCCATGAAGCATCTTATTTCTTTGGGTATTCTGTTTAATATGATTTAGTTGTTGGTTTCATCAATACACAGGGCATGATGTAAAGCTTTGTCTGAATGTATAGGAGTGTGTGAGTTTAATGCGGGATTTAAATCCTAAATAAATGACTAAAATCTTAGATGACAGTCATATTTTGTGAAGTGATTGACAGCATGACACAGTGCTTGCTGGCTGAACTGTTTAGGTCTGTTTGTCTGGAAGAGCCTTTAACAGGAACCTAGTGAACCCCACTGATGTTTAAGAGGGCTTGCATTCATACCCTCAGTGGGCAGAGTAGCAGCATGTGTAACCTGAGAGCATCAAAATTAAAGCTTTATAAACAAGGAGGTATTGAACTCTTTTGTATATTCGGTTCCATTGTGATTAAACCTGAATGGATTAGCTGGTGCAGACAATATCATTTAATTTGTTTACCAGGTACAAAGTGAGGGAGTTTCTTTTCTGTCATTGTGGGATATGGTGACCCTCCATGCTTAATGTCACTATGTGATTCTAGCTCCTACTCTAAGTTCAGCTTTGTTTTTCTCCCACTTACAATCAGGATTTATCTGTTGTGGCAGAACCAGGCATTCATTTGGATCTTCATACATGTGCGATGTTAACATAGGTAAGATAAAGAGGAGCTTGGTCTTGTATTTCTTACTCAGGCAAAGCTCCCACTGACTTATTGAATCTGACTTGGAAGTGCTGTTAATTGATTTTTCAATAGAGCTTTTACTGTAGTGCCCTGAGAACCAGTACAAGTTTTTACAAGATTATAGAATATTTGGGTTTTGTTCTTGCTTTTGTAAAGGAATACTACTGCTTTTGTGATAATAGAAACATGGTACTTCTTATGACTTGATAGAAGGCCAGACTCTGTCTCACTGCTCAGTATATGGATAGGCAAATCTCATGCAGTTATACCAAGTAGAACTTATTGCCAGTTTTTTCTGCACTTTTTTTGCACTCCTTTTCTATTGCTCTTCATCGTTAGTTGTTATGTTACTTATGCATACCTTAATACTGCGACTGCTTGTCACCAGATGTTGTATTTATTGTGGTGAGGAATATCATCACAGTAGTGAGCATCTGTATGATTTGGCCTTCAATATATGATGTCCTTCTGGTTGTGATGCTGTCGTTCAGTTTTTTGCTTCACGTTCCACTGTTTTTACTCTGGATTAAGCAATAATCCAGAGCAAATCTGTAGCCATAGAATTCAATATTATGTTGTCAGCAATCAATTACAGAAACAGACAATATTCAGAGATACCATTTGCATCATTATTAAAATACAGTAATTCTTCAACTGCTAAGTCTTGACCGGTAGTTAGCTCCCTATTTTTTTTCTAGTCTACTCACTTTGTTCCTGTTTTGTTTCTTTTTGCGTAGCTGTCCAAAGAAATTTTGCTGCAAAACCATAGTCCCCTCTTTACTAGCCACAGTGAGCATTTATTAAATGTAGGTACTGAAATGCTCTTTAGCAGAAGGACTTTGCATGATTGTATGGGAACTGCTGAGTCACGGCCTGACTACTGATTGATCAGAGGGAAGAACTGTCAGCCATGGGAGCACAGGTGTGGTCATTCCAGCTGTGTGACCGGAAGGAGCCAGGCTCCACTTCTCCTAGACCACATTGGAGGGATGACTGCCACTGGGGAATGACGTCTTTCTGGAGATCTCTCCTCTGTGGAGTCTTTCCTGCAAACCTAGATCTTCGGACGGAGGTGAGCATTCATTCCTTGGTTGTTTCTTTTCCCAATTTTACAGTGATAATCTTTCCAGCTGTAACACCAACTGTAATCCATGATGAACCCTGGAGATGTTATGATGCCCTTCTCAGTCAATTCCCTTAATCTGAAAAAGTCATCTATTAAATGTCCAGTCAAACACTAGCATTTCTTGTCTAATAGTGATGACTAGCTTAAGATTTTTAAGCTAATACAAATAGCTGCTACAGACTTTATGATTATCTGTTTAAGCTACCCTCATTTACTATTGGAAATCTCCAAACTCAAAGAAGTTCCTGATCTAATAAATCAAACAAGCAAGTAGGTTATCAGATCCCTTTTAATGCTCTTACGACTGATTTATTTTACAAGTTTTTCTTATTTTTTTTTCCTTAAATTTGACAAGTATTTGATCTTGGGATGGTGTGTTTTGTCATTGCTAGTAAACAAAATGGATATGATAATGGTATAATAAGGGATAGTGCTGTGTAAATTGAACATCTGTGATTACAGAATTTATCTTAGTACTTACTTGAGGTGGACTGCATTAGCTTTTCGGACTACAACAGCAGTAGCTTTGTCTAGGAATTACCTATCTGAGCAGTTTTAGATAATTTCTGCTGAATTAACTAACCAAGTGTAATTTTCTCTGCATGTAATTTTGTATAATCTGATAATATGCACAATTTAAAAAAAATTGGTACATGAATCATGTTTTAAGGAATGCAGTATAGTTTTAAAAGCACTTCATGACCTGATGTGAATTAGTGTGTGTCTGAATGGGACTGAGAACAGTTGTATCCATTGGATCTCAAAGAATTTTACAGTGCAGCACATTTTTTCAAGTAACTTGATATGAACTGGGAGCAGAACACTCATTAACAGCCTTCTGAGTAGTCAGCTTTATCTGCTTGACTCGTAAACCTCTCATGTTCATAAGCATAAGGAGGTTTATTGATTTCTTGCTAATGGCTTTTATACAGTTCATGTTATTTGTAGTGCTTGCTATATTTGGGGTGGATATCAGAGTATTTGTCTTATTTTTCCATGTTGACTTCATGGTTGCAAATAGAATAACATAGTAGGAAAGGGACTGCATCAGTGAAAGTGTACCCAGCTTGGCATATAGTGTTGTGCTGCTGACTTTGATTTCAAGAAGAGATTATTAACTGACCTTAAAAAACAACCACAAGTTTACAACCATGGAAGCCTAAGGAGTCTGGCCTAATTTCCTTGTTGGTAACCACTGGTGGCTTATCAATAATTGTTTCTATTTCTTGTGAACCTGGGAGCTTGTGAAGTTTAATAAGTGAATAGCTATGTTGTCTAAATTCATAGTATCAGGTTATGATTTCATTCTACACATGTGCAAAGCCCAGAAGCACTGTGATTCCATACTCTGGGATCCTTGGCAACGTGATCATACAAATGAATAGCAACACCAGCCAGTTAGCTTGCATTTGAAATTAGTAATTTAGACTGAGTACCTGGGGTGTTAGTATGTATGTGTGTCTGTGTGAAAATACATGCCAGGCAAGACAGAAGAGTGTTCAGACTATATTTACAGACAGTATTTGAGTGATCTTGGATATGAAGATATAAGAAGACTGAAAAATGGTGTGTATTAAAACTTCTCATGAAAGAATTCATGAAACTCACCTACACTTTCTGTATGTTATAGTATTTGGGATTTCCATTTGGAAATGTTCATAATTCATTCAAAGGAGTAGTTCTGAACTGTGCAGTTGTTGAATCCTTTGAGGAGTTGTTTTTCTTACTAAATTCTGATATGTAACTGCCAATCTGGATGAAAAGGAAACTCAGTGTACAGTCTACTTGTTCTTATTAGAAACCCTCAGAAATCCAGGCTCATAGCTTCTTCAAGCCTACAGGCTACTAATGAACCGGTGCTTGCATGGAAATGTACCTGAGGGCAAACGATGCAGCACTCCTTAGTATCCTGATCCTGCAGACTTCTTCTGCATAAATAAATGCAAGGAGAGCAAATATATAAGGATTATAGCAAACATATATGGACTAAGTGTTCCCAAGATTACTTCCCGCTTCACATCTGGAAATAATAGGACAGCTACTCAGGTGCTCTACACTGCAGCTCAGTTGAAATAAACTGTGCTTTGACTGTCCTTCTAGCTGTGTCTTTGATCCAGCATCAGCTACATGCTGCTGTCTGTGCATGAGCAGCGTTGATGCATGTGCTGTGAGCAGTGGAATAAGTGTGTTCTCCACATAGTAGTTAAACACAGAAATCTTCAGTAGAAGTGTTACAGGGTTTGGGAGGGAGCATGGAGCATATTCCTTATGTTCCCTTGGAAATGAAAGATTGCTCTGTAAGCTCAGAAAGTGTTCAATTTCTCTTTGATGAGTCAAGGTCAGCCATTGAATTTGAAGAGAAAAACATTCTCAGTGTCCTCCATGTAAAGTGTCCTCAGGCTTAAGAGGGCAATGTGATTTGACAGTGGGCTTGCGTTGCTTCTTTGGTGTGTTGCTGAACTGTGCGGTTGCTCCCTCTTTTACCTGCTGAGTGGGAAAGTCACTGCAGTTTTAAAGCACTTTGAGGCAAATTAGGTTACTTCTACATGGTAAGAATTCGCTTACTTCGTAGGTGAGCCACTGCTAACAGTGGATACTAGCCACAGGTGCAGCCACAAACTATGTAATTGCAAACTTAGGCAGGTTCAGTCTTACTCAGTCCTGCATCTTTGTGTCAGTAAGGATTTTATTACAGGTCAGTGCTTACACTTCTCAACCTTTGGTGGACCCTCAGTAGTCTCTAAAATGCAAAGAAATCCTGCACATACATCTTCGCCCCCAGCAAGGAGACATAACCACCAGAAAAGAGGTTAAGAGTGAACTCATTCAAGTTTTTACTGATTTGTATACTGGGTAACTTGGGACAGAATGACATTTGTTTCTCTCTTCTCCCCTGTCCCATAAGCTAAAAAGTTGAAAAAGATTTATAAATTTTTGTGACACTTTGTAGTAGAGTTTGCTGGTATCTAGACAGCGTTTTCTAGCTGTTGATGCTTTGCCAGAGGTATGACATTTGAAAACAGGTCATTATCTCACAGGCTACATGGATGACCAAGACTATCTTGCTGCTCAATAGCAGAGACAGGTTTCCTGAAACCTGCTACTGAAAGGCGTGATAGTTCTCTGATTCTTGATTGATTATCACGCACTGGGACTTTAAACTCTCAGGATACTGGACAGTGAAATAAATTTTAGTTCACTGCCTGTCTCCATAGACACATGAAATCTTCTACCCTCAGTTGATGCCTTGAGCCATGAAGTGGAGGGGCCATTAAGGGCAATTCAGCACACATGGTGCATTTGACTTCTGGTTTCTCAGATGAGGCTGCCAAGGCAACAGTTAATGCCAGTTACAGTTAATGCCAATTACAGTTGCAGCTTTTGTGTGAAGAGCACTAGCCCAGTAAAAGCTGTCCTGGGACCACCATGCTCTTTAAAAAAAAAAAAATCCAACTTTTTTTTTTTTTTTTTCTTCAGTCTTGAAAGTACAGTATCATGTCAAGGTCTTTGGAAAAACCTTTGCAAATACTTTCTTCACATCAAAACCAATAAATTCCTTTCATGGCATTAATGATGTCTCTACCTTGATTTTTTTTTATTCTTTATAATCACTTTTGTTTTTTCACAAGTGCTTTAAGATGATCTTCTGCATGTGATTAAGTTCTGTATGTGCTTGAGGCTCTCAAGAACAGAATGGATTTTGAACTAACTTTCTTTTTTACATAAAGTTATATGTAACTGAGAGGCTGTGCCAGAATATACTGTGTGAAAGCCTCTGTGCCAGGTAGGTTCCCATTTCACCAGGGTAGTGCTGATTTCTTTTCAATCCTTGGTTAACATTTCCATACATCTAAGTATACAAGTCCTGGAGGATTAATTTTACATCTTGTAAAGAATTTGGCATTGTTCATGATACTGCACAGCCTTTGTTACAATTACAGCAAGTCATGGGAAGGTTCAACTATTTCATTAGCTGGCTAAATACAACAGAGTCTAAAGTTTCATTAAAATCAGATGTAATGTTTGCATTCCAAGATCATTTGGAAACTAATAGGAATCTAAGCCATGGTATCCCAATGAAGTTTGAGCTGTGCTAATCACTTTGAGGGTCACTCTGCATTATGCAGTATTGCAGTCCCAGCCTTTAGAGGTAATCTCCAGGTGCTGCAGAAAGTTAAGGTAAGGTGAAACACGCTTTTCTTACGGTAGCATGTTATGCAGGGCACTTTCCTGCAAACAGGTCCTAGATTAAAAGGCTGATGTGGGTACCTTGTATTTTTCTCGCAGGTTAAGCTGTCTCAAATAACTACTGGAGGGTATGACAAGTTCCTTGAAGAGCCACCTGCAGTATATACGTTCCCTAGTTTGGAGATTGTGCAAAGCTTGTGTAGGGATTCCCTCTCAGATTATTTTTTCCGGAAAATAACTGTGTTGGTATATGGTAGTGATATGCAGCAGGCTGATTATTACATTTCATGGGCCTTCTTCTTCCCTTTGAGTTTGCACACCAGCTCCTTGCTCATCCACACAGGTCTCCTGCCACCCTTTCCCGATTTCTTCCTCACAGGGACACACCGATCCTGAGCATGGAAGAAGAGCTGTTTAATTGCCAACCAGCTCTCACAGGCCCCCTTACCTTCTAACACCCTAGCCCACGGGATAGCTCCAAGTAGGTCCCGGAAGAGATCAGAGTTGGCTCTCCTAAAGTCCAGGGTAGCAATCCTACTTTTTGCTTTAGTTCTGCCACTCAGGATCTTGAACTCCACCATCTCATGGTCACTACAACCGAAGCTACCCCCAACCTTTACTTCCCTGACAAGCCCTTCCCTATTAGTGAGAATAAGGTCCAGCAACACCCCTCCCCTCATCGGTTCCTCAACCACCTGCATCAGAAAGTTGTCCTCAACACATTGCAGGAACCGCCTGGACCATGCGTGCCTGACCACATTGCTTATCCAGCAAATATCTGGATAATTGAAGTCCCCCATAAGCACCAGCACCTGGGATTGTGACGCTGCTTCCAGTTGCTTATGGAAGGCCTCATCAACCTCCTCCTCCTGATCAGGGAGTCTGTAATACACCCCCACAACTGTGTCAGCCATACCAGGCCACCACCTTGATTCTCACCCAGAAGCTCTCCACTGCTACACCACTCTCCCCCAGGTGGAGTTCAATACATTCAAGCTGCTCTTTAACATAAAGAGCAACTCCACCACCCCACTTCACCGACCGATCTTTCCTAAAAAGCACCTAGCCCTCCATGACAACATTCCAGTCATGCGAGCTGTCCCACCATGTCTCTGTGATGGCAATGAGGTCCTAACGGTAAAGGAAGGAGTGGGATTTGAATGCAGTTGGCCTAAAGAATGCAAGACAGTTTTAACAGCAGCAGTGCTTCCTCCTGAGCTTTACAGCTCCTCTTGGTGGATCAAGAATCATGCCCTTCAGACTGCAGTGATCAAAAGGGATGCACAACTAAAGGGTTATGATGGACTCTTCCAACTGGATTTCTCCTGCACCAGTTTCTACTTAACTGAAACATGAAGTGTTGTTATGGTTAAGCCAAAAAAGTGTAAAAAGACAGGTCACTACCTGTAATAGAAAAAAAAGGGAAAGCTCCAGTTTCCTCTTTCCCATAGTCCACACAGTAAATTTTTGTCATTCTTTCATCTCTATTACAGATGGTTTGACCTGTGCTGGGTGCTCTCTCCCATGTGGGTCACCAACAGGTATAAGCACTGGTGTGCTGACCAAAATCCCCCGTTTAGGTTGGAAATGAGAAGCATTCTGGAGACGTAATGTCACTTTTTCTTCTTATACCCAGGTCACTTTTATGGCTACTCCTGTCAAAGAGAAAGGCAAATACCTCTCCCTCCACATTTGTTAGCTTACTCCCCATACAACACTCTTCCCATTTTCCAAAATCTAGTTTTTCCTCTGCAAAACTCTCCACTCTGAACTTTGTAACCAGGATCCAAGTTTCCAAAGTTTCTTTCAGAGGTTCTTCTTGGTGGATAGGGCCTTGGCACTATCTTCAAAAACAAACAAGAACAACCAAACAACACCTGGACAGCTGATGACAGCCTCGCTCTGTTCATACACAGAGGTGACAGTTTTCAGAAGAGCAGCTAACCACTGGCACTGGGAAGCTGGACACTTATTGAGTATTTAGGAAATACCACATCTTAACCAGCTCCAGTAAGATGTGGAGAAATATTGGAAATGTCTTCTGAAGTCTGAATGTTATTAGTGTGAACAAATACACCAGGGACTGCAACTGAACTACCTCAAAAACTAACAGAATTTTAATGCACACTGAGTGCAGAGGAAAGGCTGCCTTAGTCCCTTCATCTTCTAAGAGTCAGATCATTGCCTTGAAATCTCTGTGGCACGGGAGCTGGCCTGAGTTATGTGGTCCATCTTAAGAAAACCCTAAGAGAACTTTGCTTTAAGGTGTCTCAACAGTAATCATATGGCTCTTTTGCCTCAGCCTGCTTAGAATAGGTATTTTAATCCTGCTTTACAGATCACCAGGGCTTGAATGAAAAAGGAAGGGGTGTGCGTTATATCTTGTCATGCTGCCAGTAAGGTAATATTCAGAGTTTGTGGTGGGGACACGGGAAGGCTAAAGAAAGGCAGAGCTTATCTTTGTGAGACTACTTTATGGCAAATGAAAAACAGAAAGGCAGGGTTTCAAAATAAAGGAAGCAAAAGGATTTGGCTTGTTCCTTACACAAAAAGGTAATACCCAGCCTGAAAAGCTGTAATTGTGGAACAAATAAAGTAATTGTACAGAATCTAAGAAATAATAAAGGAGTTCAACATAGCAAAGTGCAAGGTTTTGCACTTGGGTCAGAATAATCCCAGATTCATATACAGACTGGGAGAAGATCTTGAGAGTAGCCCTGCAGAGAAGGACATAGGAGTCCTGCTTGATGAAAAATGGAACATGAGCCAGCAGTGTGCTCTTGCAGCTTAGAAGGCCAATGGTATCCTGGGCTCCAACAGAAGAGGGCTGGCCAGCAGAGTCAGGGAGGTGATTGTTCTTTTCTATTCTGCCCTTGTGAGGCTCCATCTGGAGTACTGTGTCCAGGTCTGGGGCCCTCAATACAGGAAAGATGTGGAGCTGTTGGAGAGGATCCAGATGAGGGCCACGAAGGTGATCAGGAGCACCTCTTCTGTGAAGACAGGTTGATGGAGCTGGGCTCATTCATTCTGGAGAAGAGAAGGCTGCAAGGAGATCTCATTGCAGCCTTCTAGTATTTAAATGGGATTATAAAAAGGAGGGAAATCAACTTATTACTCGATAGTGATAGGACAAGGGGGAATGGTTTTAAGCTCAAGGAAGAAAGGTTTATGTTGTTTGTCAGGGAGAAGTCCTTCGCAGAGAGAGTGGCAAGGTGCTGGAACAGGCTGCCCAGAGAGCCTGTGGATGCTCCGACTCTGGGGTTGTTAAAGACCAGGTTGGATAGGGCAGCCTGGTCTAGTACCAGTTCTGAATGTTGGGGACCCTGTCTGTGACAGGGAGGTGGAACCTGATAATCCTTGGTGTCCCTTCCAACCCAAGCCATTCTATGATTTTATGATCCTATTATTGTATATATATATTTTTTAATATCTGTTTAACTTCAGTAGTTAACATAGTGAACGATAGAAACCTTTGTTAGAAAGCAAAAAATGGTGTCTGTGAAGTGAAAATGTGAAAGTTCTCATTGTATGTGTTCTGAAGAAATCTAAGGAAACAAGCAAGTTAGTTCACCATGATGTGTTTATAATTAAAGGGTGTTTTGAAAGAAAACAACTGCAGCAACAGCAAAACATTTATGTTAGAAATATAACAAAAATCAAGATGCTTATGATTAGTTCTCAGTGCTTACTCTTATAAGAGGTGTTAAGACTGAAAAATTTAGCCTTACTATCTCTTTTATGTCAGTAAGCCTCAAATACTGAAGGCTTATCAAATACTGGAGGCTTATCAATTCCCAATCCATTATCTTTAGAAATAGATTGAGAGCTCGTTGGAAAACTTACTGAAATAAAGAGGAAAAATTTCCCAGAAGCTGCAGTGGGATTAAATCAGGTAAGAAGTCTTTTTGGAGTCCTTTGTCCCAAGTCTTTAGAGCTGGAAACCTTGTCTTTTCTTTGATTTCTATGAGGAAAATATCAATGGTGAGATGAAATTAAATACAATAGAGCAAACTGTGTCTGAACTTTGGCTGGGCAATGTGTATGCCTTTGGATAAATGCAAAATAGGCTGTAAATGAAGAAGAGATAGTAAAGTCAAACAGTTTTTCCATTGATAGCAAATTGTTTGCAGTGCAAGAAGAGAATTCAGGTTGGGGAGCTTGAGAGACTAATCAGAGTAGTAACAATGCCTTTTATGAGTTGCTAAACTGGTTTCTTAACCTGCAGTTTTGAATTCCACGGGAATCCTGAGGGAATGCTGATGGAAAAGTGATTTGTTAGAAAATGTGCCTGTAATAAGGGCACCCACATAGTGAAGGAGGCCTGACTGGGTTAGAAGAGAGCTGGGAATGTGAAAGTGATGCAGTATAACCTAGCCCGTGTTTTGATTCACTAACACTCTCATGGAATGAGCTGAAGTAATTAAATTTCACATAGTATTACAGTCTTGCTTGTGTCTTGTCTTCATCATGCAAAATTATTTCAGCCCAGAAATAAAACATTAAATCAGAGAATGTAAAATGAAAAATAAGAAGCAGAATACATGACTTTGGACTAGATTAACTGGCTGTAAAAACTGGGGTGAAGAAGTTGAGGTTTACAATTATCAAAGCTCTCTTTGCATTTTTTTTGCACCACTTTCTTAGCCACAAATATGCATTCCCATACAAGACAGTAACAGTGCTTCTTTGTAGAGGTATCATTAAGTACAGCAGAATGCCAAGTGAATATCAAAGCTTTGAATGTAAACTGTTAGTGTTTTCTTTCCTTCCTTCCTATGAAAAAGAAAATGAGAGGTTTATTTGAATTATACGTTTTTAACACATTCAAATCACAAAATAATATATTCTACACACACATTGCTGAGAATTTCTGTCACTAAGATTTTTCTGTAAGATCTCTTCTTTTACATGGAGTATGTATTTGAGACCTTCAGAAAGCTGAAGAATGTTTTCAGCATAGAAATGGTGATCTTACTCGAATTTCTCTTTGCCTGACTGATCTGACTGAACTTTCTTACTCACCTGAAGTGGCAGGAACATGCACATAAGCATACTAACTCACAGGGCTGAGGCAGTGATAGTTGACTGAGAAGTAATATTGCATATGTGGCCTGTTTCAGTCTTTGCATTTTTGGAGGTCTGTTAAGTTCCTTCTACGTAATTAGATTGTTACAAGCACACGGTGGACGAAATGTAAACATCACAACTCCATGTAGGACTGAGGTTATGTTACAAGAAAAGTAAGTTATGTCTCCATGGCACAATGCAGCGTTGTGTAGCTGTGCCAAGTGAGCTCTGAGGACCAGAAGTATAGCCTTGTGAGCTGCAAGTATGGTATGCGGCAGAGGAAGCTTAGTAATGCAGGCTGGTGCAAAGCAGCCACAGGCAGGGACACTGAGAGTTTGTGTAGCCATGACTTTCCCTCCTACTCTTTGACTCACACTGTTTACTTCATTGCCTGTAATCATAGAAGGTAGTAGATGTGCATATGTTCTTTCCACACTAGTTGTAGACTGCAGTGCTGGAATTGTACAGGAATGCTTCAGGAATGTTTTATAATGCTCAGGAAGAGCATTCTCTGGATTCGTGGCCTGTGTTCCTCAAAGTTACAATGCGTGGCCCTGGCCTCTATGAATAGGCCTGCCAATTGGTGTTTCTTTCCCTCCTCAACCAGCTGCAAAGTTCAGAAAAGTATTGTCTATTTCGAGCAGTGTCTGCTTCTGCTTTATCATTAGGGTACACATGCAGTCAAATTTAAATCTTTACCCTTTTTTGAAGTAATATTCTACTGGTGCTGAAAAGGAAAGAAGAGAACAGACTCTGTAGCAGGTCTGTGGTGATGGAGCACGGGGAAATGGCTTCAAGCTCAAAGAGGGTAGATTTAGCTTAGATATAAGGAAAAACTCCATTACAGTGAGGGTGGTGAGGCACTGGGACAGTTGCCTAGTGATGTAGTTGATGCCCCATCCCTGAAGGCTTTCATGGCAAGGCTGGGTCAGGCTCTGGGCATGCCCCTGTTCACTGCAGGGAAGTTGGACTAGATGGCCTTCAGAAGTCCCTTCTAACTAAGGATTCTATGATTCTATGAAAAACCTGAGCACTCTGTGTACTGACGAATGTGCAGTTTTATCTAACGAAACTGTGAACTGCCTCACTGGAAAGTAACCATTTGAGGAATTTTTTTAAAGTGTCAGCTCTCATCTGGAAGATTTTAGAAGAGGATTAATCACTTCCCAATTTTATTGAACCTGAAATAAGACTTTCTGACTGAAATGCACGTAACTTAATTTTCTTGTGGCTGAATGTAAAAACCACCAAGAAATCATGCCATCCAGGCAGGATACTTTTATTTAATTTTAGGGAAGAATAGGCAGTGGAAATACTCATGCAAAAATAAAGCAGTTTCTACCCCTGATGCAGCAGGCATATTTTAATTTCAGGAAGTATGGATACTTTTGCAGAGGTTCTGAGAGAAGATAAGATCAGTTGGCAACAATCAGAATCTTGCTTTGTCAGTTTTGTGTTGCTTGCAAGGAGAGCAAAGGCAAAAACACAGCTTGAGCACTGGAGTGAAGTAAATTATGTAATTGCAAGAATAGGTATAAAATAAGAAAATTAGCATTTACATTTGAGATTAGAACAAGCAGAACACGTTGAAGTTTCCCAGCTACCTTTCATCTTACTGTCTGGGCAGCAGAGAACTTTGCTTCTCCCACTGCTCTGAGGATGTAATGAGGAAAAACACCAGAAACATTGAAACAAACTGTCACTGCTGAAGTTCTCAACTTGATGTGGCACACGTTGCTGAAATGTGCTGAGATACTACTTATGCTGTAAAGCACACTGCAAACCACTGAGAGCTCTCAGAGAGCAAATTTTTCAGCAATAGAAAGTCAAGAAGCTTCTAAAAGCAAAGCTGACCAACAGTTTCCTATCAAAAGATTTTTAAAACTAACATAGACTATGTTTCTAAACAAGTGCTTTTGTAGAACTTGTAGCTTCTGTTAAATGCTTCTGCTTTTTCCAAAGCATTTTTGAGGAAAAAAATAATCCAGGTTTTCTAAAACATTCAGTATGTAATGTGAAAACATTTTCACAAAAAAAAAGGGTAAATAAATAAATAAATAAATGGAGGGCTTTAATTTATCCTAAAAACTAGCAGTGAAAATCATGATAAAATTGATTTTTACATATCAAATTTAAAATAATTTCAATATTTGAGCTTTTTCTTGTTACTGTGTTCTGAGAGTAAGTCTTTATTTCATCAAAAGTATAGTGAACAGCAAGTGTGTGATAAGGTGCCTTGCAAGCAAATAAGAAATAGTTTGTATTTCCGGATGACATTCACAAAACAGCATTTTAAATAAGAAACTTTCAGTGTTTTTACACAATGTGGCTGCTTCCATAAGACCCCCATAAGATGTCAGTAGCTCAGTTTCCATTTCTTAAAACACTGCTGGGATCTCTGTTTTTAGCATTCATGTTATTATGGATGTAAAACTTTGACTCAAGCAAAGTATCATGTTAAAGTATTTATGCATGTAGTGTCGTGTCAAGTGCAAATATTGGCACTTGAACCTAACATTTTCCAAACTGACAGCCAAATGTCTATTTGGAATGTCTGGCCACAAACACATAAATAGCTGTTCTTTTTCCCATTCTTCTGTTGTTGCAGGTTGCTTTCTGTGACTGATTGTTCAGCTTATTTAGCCAGCATGAGCATTACTTATAAAAAGTTAAAGATTTGAAATAATTTCTCTGTTTTATCCAAGTAGGAATTTAAATATCTGAAATAAGTGGCTTCACAGCGTGTTGTATATGAGAATAATAAATTTAAATGTCATAAAATTTATGCCTAATTTGAGATGTTTGAAGAAACTTATACCAACTTAAAATGTTGAAAGTGATCAGCCACCATGAAGCTGAAAAACAACTACATCATTTCAGAAACTCCTCATGTAAACCTTTGCTTTGGTTTGCTATGTCTTAGCCTTGAAAAGTCTAACTGCAAAAAGATTAATCTGTGCTCTTGGATATTCTATGCAGTAAGTGTGTCAATCAAATAGCACTTTTCAAACATAAATGAACTTCTATTGCTCAGAATAACCATGGTTGAAACAGGAACAGTGCACATGTATGCAGGGCTTATAACTTGTAAACTATTCCCCACGTGTAACAAACACATCAGTGAACGAGTCAGTGCTAATTGCCACATTTTTATCAATTCAAATTCTCTTTTTAATGTATTTTGCATTCAGCAATGATAGCAACTTTGAACAATACAAGCAGATCAGGATCCTAAAATAAGATGCCTTTCTAGGCCTCCTTTATTGCCCAGAACAATGCAGTGTATCATCAGTGGTCATGTTCAGTGCAGATTTAAAAGGTTTGATGACTGAGCTCTCAGTCAGTTTGTCACCGTAGGTCAAATAGATTGTGCTGTCCAAGATGTTGAGCCACTTCCCATCTTCTGTGTTAATGTGCACCTGCTGGGTTTGTTCTGACTCTGTATGAAGGCATTTGCTATGTTTCTGGTCAAGTCTCTGGATGATGTTGGCTCTTCATTTCAAGGATGCAGTAAATGATCACAGAATTATAAAATGATATGTAGAAAAAAAAAAAAGATAACATTCTGAATACCCAGGGATCTCAGCTGAGTTATGTGGATGCAAACAGATAGACATCACTTTGCTTGCTCACTGAACCTTTTCCAGAGTCATGTACATACTGGTACTATTTATGTGTGATATGAGTATTATTGTAAATAAAAACCAACACTTAAAAAGAGGATTGTTTATCTTGTTATATGACATGTGATGAACAGAAGCCTCAAATGCCTTTACGTAGAACATTTGTGTGTGGCTTCCTCACTGTGTTAAGACAAAACCCTTGCATTTCTAAGCACTTTACAGACATAAGCAGGAGGGAGTATTATGTGTCTGCCTAATTGCCTGAAGGAGGATGATTACAGCCACTATAAAGAGGTGAGGAAATACCACTGAAATTTTCTCTGCTGCAATAGCAGAAGCATGAGGTTGCTCATCATATTTCTTCTACAGTTGGTCCCTAAGGGAGATAAGTGTGGTCACTTCCCAAATCTGCTAATTCTGACACACATGCTTGGAGAGAGGCAAATTAAAACGTCTGCAGGGAATGGAGACTGCTGCTGACAGTGCACATGGCTTGCATGTGAACCTGTGGTCTTGCTGGGATTTCAGAGCATTCCCCACAGGGCACTGAGATGAGCCAGCCAGCCCTCTTTAGGAGGGAGCTGAAAATATTTGTCAGACTGTTAAAAGGCTGCAGAACAACAGAAAATTCTGTGGATTACAGAATTGTAGGAGTTGGAAGGGATCCCTAGAGGTCATTGACTCCAACTCCCTGCTAAAGCAGGCTCCCTACGGCAGGTCACGCAGATAGATATCCAGGTGGGTCTTGAATATCTCTAGAGAAGGAAACTCCACAACCTCTCTGAGCAGCCTGTAAAAGTTTTCCTGGCATGTTTTCTTCATAGGCCCTAGTAGGTTTGACAACCTACACTCAGTCCGCAGGAGGAATGGCAACATGCTCCTAGCACCGTCTGCCTCTGGGTTTGTAAACTTGTGCTACAGCCATTAGCTGAAGATGAGGCCCCTAAAAATAGAGGGAAAAAAAAAAAAGCCATAATAAATAAATTTCTTTTTTTCGGATACTGCAGCTTCCTGATGGAAAAAATGGAACATTAATTAAGTGATACAAAATTGCTTCAACACCTAGAAAATATCTTTGTCTTTTCTTTGCTGGAAGCATGTTTAACATCAAATTAAATGTTCATGGCAGTTCACCACAAGTTATTATATGTTATTTGCTACCACTGCTACATTGCAAAAAGCCTCAGTGGTGGCAGAGTAGTATGAATTCATAGCATTTAATAAAAAGAGTCTCTCAGAATAAAGACATGCAAAGATCTTTAGCTTTTAATTATTTAATTCCTGTCTTCCTCTAAAGAGATATATTAAATGAATTAATCTATTGATCCTCGTCAAATCATTTCTTGCTGCTCAGCTTTGGAATTTTAGGATATTAAGAAGCTTATGAGATAGAGGTGTTGATTGCCAAGTCAGTGGAAACTTTAGAAGACTGTGTCAAAACTAAACTTGTTTGACATGTGGAACCAAAATATTTGAATTTGTATAATGATGAGAAGACTTTGGGTTTTGGTTTTATTTTGGTTTTAGTAGTTCTGAAGTAGCAGTTCATGTCCTGTTTTGCAAGACATAGATATTAGAGTGTTCTGATGTGGAGAGAAAACTGCGTGATTTCTTGCATTGTAACAGCAGGCACAGTTGTTTCATGGTGATGGACAAACAGTAATGAAAACTGTAACAATCCAACTGTTGGTATAGAGGTCTCAGGCACACGTTGCTCACAAATGCATATGTACAGCTTTGAACTATAGATATCCCACTGCTGGTTGTAGTATGTGTGCTGCGTGTCTATGACTCACAAATTCCCGTGTGTTGTCTGATAGCTGCAAGCTGGGACTAACTTAGGTATGTGCCAGTTCTTCAAATGGATTACCTAGCCTCTATATTTTTAATAATTACCGTGTAAGTCTTTATTGACATGCTAAGTCTTAAGGATTATTTGAGACAGACCTGTCACCAGGAAGGCTTGAAGCTAGACTGGTATTGGCACGATACCAGATAACTCCACTCTTGGAAATTTTGGCCTATTTGGTTCAATTTTAAAATGCATGCTTCTTATTCAGTGTAAGATAATAAGAAATTAGCTATTGTAACTGCTGCTGTATGTGTTCTTGCACTATCTGTAACAACAATGCAAACCTAATACTTACTCCAGGTGACTCATGTATATATTCCCAGGGAGAGATGTTCTGAGTGAGGGAAATGAGCAGTGGTTTTTGTTACTCTGTCTGTTTTCATTGTTTCAAGAAATGCTATATTTAGAGATGTGTGATTAGTCGGATTGTGCTGCTGTCTCCTGCAGCAGCCTCCCCTCCCTCCCACCTCCTAATGATCCTTCCCTCGGTGAGAGACTTGTGTGAGAGAATAGACAGATCTATACACAGCATTTGTTCCTCTTGGCAGCAATCAGCTGTCGATCCAGAGAACCCAAAGGCTCCTGCAGAGCTCCAGTTAGTGGTGATGGGAACAGAGGATCCTGCGTACAGTCTTTGAAACATTAGCCACAGCTCCATGGATTCTCAGAAAGGAGTCCTATGCTATTCTAGAGAGGAGTAAATCCCATCACTGTCAGCATCAAACTGATTAGAAACCTGCAATATAAAGTGGCAGAGATATCTCCAGAAGTGGTATTTCAGCCAGCAGAAAATGTATGGTCTTAAATAAGCACTTCAGATAGTTTGAATAAAGAAAACAGAAGTCTTAATTTAAGCCAGTTTAACTGCTTTCAGTCAGGTAAATAGAAGAAAAGCTTGGACTCAGAAACCCTGTGTTCATTTTGCTCTCCTGCAGAATTCCTACGTGACTTGGAAAAATAATTTAATCTCTGTTTCCATCTAAGAAGATCCAGTTATAAGACTCCTTTCCTCTGTTTTTAAATTACGAAGTTTGAAAACAGGGATTGTCTTTTCCTATTGGGAATACAAGGTATTCAGTAGGAGGGAACCTCATTTCAGCTGAGTCTTTGTTGTTACACAGGTAATAACAGTATCTCTGAAATACAACGATCCAATTATTTAAGTCAAGATTAAAGGAAGAAGTTACATATAGGCTCTGAGGTTTTTCAGGTTGTCAGGGGATTTCTTATACCTCCTAGAAAACTGTGTTGTTATGGAACCGGCTGGAGGGAGAAACTGAGAATCTGGAACTGCCCGAAGAGGAAAGGGAGATCATAGACTCTTACGTTGATAGAAATCCTGTCAGAGCCCGTGGGAGAGTAAGGGAACTGCTGTGCACACCAGAGCAGGTGAACTACTGAATTTGGGGCACGACTGAAGTTATGGGTAGATCACAAGCTGCCTTCCTTTCATGTTTTTGGTGGTAAAGGCAGCCATGATTTCAGTGTTGTTGCATGCCTTTTGAATGAATACAAAGAAGCAGGCAGACGGCTCCACTTAGTTCTGAAATGAGATGCAATCATATCTGTGAATCAAGCAGTGGCAAATCACAGTAATCTGCATTACAATGCCTCATACTGCTGCACTACCAGACTGCAATGCACTGCAAAAGCCCTCCTCGCTGACCCGGGCTGTGTGTGCGTAAGGCGTAGTGCCATCCTGACACAGAATGATACAAAGAGAAATTCTTTTTGCTATGGCAAAGAGCAGGTCTTAACAGGAACCAAGTCTTACTAATCCAGACTGGTATTGTTTGTTACATCTCTTGAAGAGTTTGCATCTCGTGGAGTTCCTACTATTGTTGTTTTTTTCCTGAAAATAGCCCAGTGTTCTGTAAGTTAGCTATCTGAACATGACTTTCCTACCAACTTAATGAGCACAGGGTGTGGAAAGATGCTACCTTAGAGCTAACGCTTTCAAAATAAGTTCCATGTCTCCTGTATTAGTTGCCACTTCTATTTCTGCTGTCCTGATTTTGCCTGATCAGCAGTAGGAATAGGATCAGAAATCCCTTCCTCTTTTTAGAACATTTATTCTTATTCATATCATGAAAACTACATATTAAAGTCCTTTAAGAAGAATTCAGCTTTCACGAAAGCTGGGTTAATAGCTCATGATCACAGTCTAGCCAGTTTAGAAGTATGTGCTCTTCTCATCACTACTTCTCATTTTTCTATAGGATAAGATGGTATTTAAGTATTAGGGCACAGGCAGGAAGCAAACAAAATATCCAGCTGATGGCAAAATCTTGAACTCTATAAATAAGAAATTCAAGTCCTAATAGGTAGGGAATCGGTTATAGAAATCTAGAAGAAATCTGTTCCTTTCTTATCCTTAAAAGAAAGATGTTTTTGTTTGATTTTTCTCCACACTGAAGACTGGATAGAGATTTTTAGTTTATTTTATTTTGGAATTAAAATAGAATTTGAAAATTTTATGTGATTAAATTTATTGGAACCACAGGATTTTTAATTCTCTAGGTTTTTTACTAACTAGCATAGAAAAGTAGCCTTTGTGCCAAAGGATTCTCATTCTAAAAAGTAGCATGTAAGGGAAAATTATGTATAGAAAAAATTTCTAAATAAAATAGCATATGCATTTATTTTTAGAGATTTTAAATTAAACTCTACTGTGAAGTAGCTATAGAAGTTCTTGCATTTGGCTAGGTGGTGGCTAGTTAAAGCAAGGGAAGCATGGTTAGTGAAGTTGGAACTGTTCCTGTGGCAAAGAGTACAGAAGATTTATTTGACCATGAGTAGCAGCCCTTCTGGGTTTGGGTGCTAAGTAAATGCCTAATATTTTTAGAAATACACTTGTATTCACTATATTGACGATAACTAGCTCTTGATTTCTTGCCTTCAAAAACTCCTGTTTAAACAAAAGAAGATGTTGCTGTCAAGTCCGGAGTCTTCATAGTCTTTAGTCCTAATGCAGCAGCTGAATGCAAGTTCACCTTTTCAGTGTCTTGTGTTAGACCATACTGAGCCCAACACAAAGCAGCAAAGGTGTGGTGGCATGGAGTGCTGATCATGAAAGTAGAAGGAAGGAGTACCAGGCCAGCTGTGCTGGATGAGCTTTAGATGACACTCTGCACTTAGGTCAAATGAATGGTCTGTGCCAAAATCCTCAATTGCTCCCTAAAAGTGCAGCACTGACTGCTGGTAGAAAAACAGAGGAAGAGTAGATGGTGACAGCCAACAGCATGTGACTTTATGGCTTTTGGTATCTATTAATACAGCATCTCAAGCTTGTACACAGTTGTGTCAGACTGTTGCAATTCCTGTTCCATTTTGTCACAGTGCGTTCAGTGCTGTAGATGTTTGAGTAGCACCCTGGTATAGAGCAGCTGTCAGTTGACAAGGGCACACACTTCTACCATTGAGTATTTTTGTGTAACAGAGCAAACAACTATTTTATCTGTTTAACTACACAATGCAAATGCCTCTTGCCCAGAGCCTGTCTTCTCAGTTTAAATGTGTGTTAATTGAATAACAGACAATATTTGTCACAAGGGAGCAATATATCTCAAGGATGTCTGCCGCTGGATCCTGGCAAATTTTGCAGAGCAGTGTTTTTTTAAGCAGCACATCCTTGCTGCACCATGTGGGTTCTGCTGCGGCTATCGTTCCAGACAGGACTGGCCATAACCTCTGGAATAGATCAGCAGTGTGAGCTTTGTTTTGTTATTGTGGTAACTCTTGTAACTTGAGAAGTCAATAGCTGGCTTCTTTCGTTTAACTTATCTTATAATACAGAAATGGCAATGTGCTTCTGGTAAGGAAACCCAATTCTGTTTACTTTTTTTCCCAATTCATAAAGAAACATTGTGTTCACCAAGTCTTACTGGTGCAATCATTTTGAGACTGCAGTTTTGAGATTATGCCCCTGAAAACGCCTAGGAAGGATTTTTCTGTCTAAATATTCTCGGGAGCCAAGATAATTATTACATGTTTTAAGTGCTTGCCTTCTTCCAGGATATCAAGTCACTAATCTTCAAGACCTTTTGGAATCAGATTGTAAGACATCCTGAGATCTATTAAACAAGTTTGCGACTCAGAGGATGGATACTCTAACTTACTAAAATCAGTTCCTTTCAGATAGATCAGATACTCAAAATCACTAGTCAGTTTTAAATGATAGAAACCATCACTTAATGTTTTTCAATGATGTATTGTGTTGACACATGACTTGTTTTTTAAAGCTCATAACCACTTAAGACATCTAGAATTATATGAAAAAATTTGGACTGAAATTAGAATCAGACTACTCCCGTTTTCTGGGACACATTTTAAAAGCATTGTATCGAATGTGTATCAGCAATGGCTCTGTTGATTTTGATGTTAACTCTTTTTGTACTGTCTGAGAATGCTGAGGTGAATCCACACTAAAATACACTTTATTTGGCCTTGGTAGCAAACTACTCACAAGGCAGTTGACTAAAACAAATAGGACACACAGTTCTTAGGATCCACAAAATGGAGAAAGTAAAATGCTGGAGTTATACAGGCTTTCTCTACAGTGGGAAGTTCTTGCTCAAATTTACCAATTACTGTCACTGTATCACTCATGAGAAAGCTTGTGATGGAGAGTCCTTGTTACTTGAATTGCCTTAATAATTACCGCAGCGATGTGTCGCTTCACCTTTAATAAAGTTTGATGATAGAAACATCAAAATAGAATCACATTCCTGTAGAATGGTTGCACTTCAGTGGTTATAATGGGAGATGGAAGTCTTAGAAAACCATCCTTCCATATATGCAACAGTATCCTGATTTTCATCCACCTGCTCTGAATAGTTCTCCCTTTTGCTTAAAATAATTAGCCACTTGCACTGAAATTTGCCTTTTAAGTGAGAATATCTTGAAGCAGAGCTGTAATTACAGTTAAGGCTGAAGTATTAACTTCTGCGCAAATCAATATTTGCATAGGAATTGGAAACTGTAGGGTTTTGGGGGAAGGTCATCTTTCCAAAACACATTGAAATAATTTTTTCAAACCCTGATTTTATCCAAGGGTACAAGCACTGGGAAGTCTTCGTTGTACTGTTATTTTATTGCAAGCATATTTGTAACTAGAGATAGGCAAAATTCTTAAAGTCCAAACTTATTTTCACAAGGTTGGTTCTAAAATTGGTTTGTACTTACATACCTTTGGTTTTACTTTTTGTTTAAAATGCTTATTGGGGACTGGAAAAAGTGGGCATAAAATCAGAATTGATCTTAAGAACAGTAAAATAGGGAATGGGGAAAAGACAGTATATTGAGAACAGTAATGGTGTTGGAGATACAAGGTCAGAGAAGACCTAGAACAGGAAAACTGGTGTGTGAAAAGGAAGGAACATGGATATTGTCCTAGAGAATATAAGGTACTCTCTTTTCTGCTTTCATGATATCAATAAGAGAATAGTTTTGATATAGGTATTTAAAAATTGTTTTCCATAGGCAAATCAATTCATTGAATCAAAAAACTTAAGCATAGTTTGTGGCTTTTGAAACACAGGAAAAGAAAATAATATTCCTATTTAGTTGGGTGAGCGCTGCAAAACGTGTCTTAAGAATTTCCTCAAATCAGAAACTCAGAGAAGTTCACCCTTATCTAATATTAGGCCTCTGGTTTGGCCCCGACTGATCATTGTTTGTGGTTGCCTGGGAGTTGTGGTTGGTTTTATTTTGTCTGATAAACTGAGCAAGGGCTTCACATGAAAAGTGCAGTGTTAGATAGCAGTATACAATCCATCTTAATGCTGCATATTTTATGTTGCTTCTTTTTGAGACACCATTTTTCCTATAGAGTTGCCTAAAGACCTTAAATATTTACTTAAAGTAATTAAAATATTTCTAGAAAGTGTTATTATTTCTACTGTTTATATCTGGCCCATTCAGAGAAATGTACATTTTAAATTGTGTAACCTCTGCCTTTTAACTGTATGTATTGACCCTAGTAGCAGCAACTACAGACTGGTTATTTGCCTTTACCTTCCATGTGGCTTTGACTGAATACCACCATCAGTAACAATTTACAGCGTTAGAAAATATGAAATAGCTTCAGAGATGCATTAAGACACAATTCCAGAGTGTGTATGTGTGCTGTGTACATATGAGGAGAGGAAAAAACACTGTGAAGTAGCTCATAACATTGCCAGTGGGATGAAATTCAACAAGACCAAGTGCCAGGTCCTGCACTTTGGTTACGGCAGTCTCATACCCCAGGCTTGGGGCAGAATGGCTGGAAGACTGTGCAGAGGAAAAGGACCTGGAGGTGTTGACCTACATTCGGCAGAATGTGAGCCAGCTTGTGGATTAATTGTGCATCCAGGTGGCCAAGAGGGCCGGTGGCATTCAGGCTTGTATTAGAAATAGCGTAGCCAGCAGGAGCAGGAAGTGATTGTCCCCTGTACTCAGATCTGGTACTGCGCTCAGTTTTGGGCCCTTCACTACAAGAAAGACATCAAGGCCCTAGAGCATGTTCAGAGAAGGGCAGTGGAGCTGGTGAAGGGTCTGGAGCACAGGTTTTATGAGGAGGAGCTGAGGGAACTGGGGTTGTTCTGTATGGAGAAGCGGAGGCTCAGGGGAGACGTTATTGCCCTTTTCAACAACCTGAAAGGAGTTTGTAGTGAGATTGGAATCTTTCTCTTCTCCCAGGTAACTGGTGATAGGAAGAAGGTGAATGACCTTATATTGCATCAGGGGAGGTTTGGGTTGGATGTTAGTTAAGAATCATTCGCAGAAGGAGTGGTGAGGCACTGGAACGGGCTTCCTGGGGATGAGGTGGAGTCACCATCCCTGGAGGGATGGTGACTCCAATAATTCAATATTTGTTTAGATGTGGTACTAAGGAGCATGCTTTAGTGGACCATATTGCTGGTAGTTGGACTAGGTGATCTTAGAAATCTTTTCCAGCCTAAATGAATCTTTGATTGTTGTGTGGCAAATGCAGATATAAAATATTTGGAAAACAAAGAAATTTGATTATAATACTAAAATTAAGTAAAGCAGATTAGTCTGATGCTAGGAGTATGGAAAAATAGCTGCATTGCTCTGGAAATAATATGCATGTCCATGGGCAAAGTATTAATGTCAAAAGATCAAATCTTTCCTTCTTTTCCACTGCCTCAAGTTTTTGTTTAGATCTGGGCAGCTATAGAACACTAATGAGAGTTTGGCTTTGAGAGTCTTCTTTTAAATTTTATTATGCACAGGCATTTGTTAAACCTAGAGCCATCTTGCTGCATATTCATATTTCTTGGACTCAATCTGATCCATTTCCAAATGGCTTGCGATAAACTTAAGACTGCCAGTTTGAGCTCAAAGCCTTGCAAGGCGTTTTGAAAATGCCTTGATCTGAGAAAAAGAAAAAAACTGAATCAAGAAACAGTTGCCTTACTCCCCCGACACCGTCTACTGGGCAGTGGTAAATGAGTTTGCTTCCATTTATGCAGTTTATTTATGTGTTGGCCAGTATGGCTAAATCTGCTCTGCAAACTGCCATGGACTATTTCAGAGGTCAGCAAAGCAGGACATGAAATGTAGTCTCCAGAGTGGCTCAAAGGTATTCACCAACTGTTCAACTTCTTGGAGACCCCAAGGCACCAGATCTCATGATGAAGAACATATTGTCTCAAGAGTTTGTCTGTAGAGTAACAGGGAATGTATTTTGTGGAGGAAAAAATAGTTTAAAAAACCAAAGATTTTTCTACCAAGTCAGCAGGGTAATTAATTAGGTCACCAAGGAGTCCACGAAGGGTTCCTTGGCCAAGGAGAAGAGTAGGCTGTGTTGACAAAAGCAGCGGCAGAGATGAGACAAGTGGTCGTAGGGGGAACATCATCTTTCCCCTTCTGAAGTGAGAGCTGCTAGGTTGGCTCAGCTTTAATTTAGATCCTTATCCTTATAAGGAAAAGTAAAACCATGGAGGATGAGAATCAATCGTAATGGAAAAATAATGACTGGAATGGTTGAGATGCTTAGGAAGAGGTGTTTCCTACGTGGCCATGGAGAATACTTGGTGATTCAGGTTAAGGTAATGTCTCTGAAATCGAAAAACATGGACTGGAAACTAAACCTGCAACTAATTTGTGGTGGACCTTTGTCTGCTACTGCTAATTTGACTGTAGACATGTAAAATGATGTGGTTACACATACAAATGGGGCACATGGAGAAAGGAGGTTTCATTCCCCATTTCACAACGCAGTGCCAGTGCTGCCCTGGGGAATTCTCAGGGGTTTTTTTTGGTACTTTACTTCTTTTGACATATAATAATTAGAAACAATAGCAGTTCCTCATTTTGTGGTGAGTTGTGAAAATAAAAGTGGAAGGTGCTTGGATGTGGTGCTAACACCAACCGTACTGAGCCATTAGATGGATGACATGATACTTCAGTTTCTGCTCAGCGGTGAGGAAGAGTATTCATTTCTCTGACTCTTTGAGCTTTTTACTAAAGTATTAGTATCGTCTCAAAAAATATGCATTTGTTTCCATCAAGGCTTTCTAAGAGAAATGATTCGGGGAGGAGGGGAACAAAAAAAACATATTTTAATATGATTATAGATAATTCAATTTCCATGCTAGTGATCAGCAGTTAATTAGTAGCTGAAAACATTAATCCAGTCTGTGAACCACAAAACTACAGCCTATTCCAATGACTCTAAGATAGAGCAAACCTTTGGAGCCAGTTTAGTAATATAAGTAGAGCACAAATCTGACCAAAGTGATCTAATGAAAAAGTTCAAGCGCGACCCAATGGTCTCTAGAAAGTTAGAATTCCAGAATAATTGAATTCAGAGTAATTTCATCCATTTGTGTGGGCTTCTGTGAAGTGGGAGATGGACAAGAGTTTTATTTCATTCTGGCTCATCTAAAGAAATCTTAGACTTTTCCTTACCGATCAGATTACCTTTAGTTTTCAGTATGACATTTTATAACAGCTTGTTGGGACTGTCTGCTATTGTTCCTCACGTAATCTTATGGAAATTCTGGGTAGAAGTAAGCACAATGGTTTTACCACCATGATTGTACACATTTTCCACACTCGATAAATGTGAGTGATTTGCTAAATGCCTGCCAATTACATACTGTAACTTTCCCTTTTTATGCAATTATTCATATAATCTAGAGACTCCAATCAGTGATAGCTTGTGAAGCTGCCTTTATAACAATTAAACCAGTTGTGGTATCAAAATGAGTTCTAGTATCTTCTACCAGCAGCTACAATTTTGGTTAAAAGGATGGTGAATATAATGTGCAGCAGTTCCAAAAGGAGGAAGTACTGCAAGCAAATTCCAGCACGGTTTCTTTTTTTTTCTTTTTTTCTTTTTTTTTTTTTCTGTCTGGCTATTTGCAAAGTTCCCAGCAACTTCCATCTGTCTACCTCTGGCATCCATGTAATAAGTTAATAGTGCAGTAATAGCTGATGAACTGGGAGGGAGCAGAGAAAGCAGCAGAGCTGTGCTAAGAATGGAACGATGTGCCCTTACTATGATAAACTGATTCCATTCCATTAAATCACAAAGCTGTCTCCACTCTTCATCCCATATGAGCGGCTGAAGAAAAAAAATCATGGAATTGCTATAGCTCACTGCAGCTGTCAGGAAATGATACTAATTAGTTTAATTTGCAATAACACAAGCACTTAACTCTCCAAATAATCTAAGTTAGTAAGTCAGTTTTTATATTATGACAATGACATGTTTAAGAGCCTCTGGAGCAGTGATTTCTTTAACCTCTGACTCAAACGTTTTATAAAGGAACACTGCCAAACTCTTTGTCCCGTGTTATTTCAGTACCTGCCTGGGAGAGCAATTACTTGGTAGGAAATTGTGGCAGCAAAATTTTAGAGGAAAAAATCTGACAGCTGTCATACAGTGGGATTCTGCAAAGCAACATCAAGTAAAAAAATCTTATTTCAAACAAAAATGTCTGTCTTATAGTATTAATTGCTGTAAGATGATATGAACAAAAATGATCAGATTGGTCCCTTCTCCTCATTTCCTTATGCTGTTTCTGCATTGGCTGTATTTTCTTATTAGTTTCACTTTTTGAAATGTAGGCACTTATCTTCAGATACTGCATGCAAGTTTCTCATTTTTCTGTCTGCTGATGTTGATGAAACATTTGGAAATGCTAGCTAAACTCAAAAAAAAAAATTTTTGCACCGAATTGACTTGAAAATAATGAGATTTAAACAGTCAGTCAAGCAGACTATCAATAAGGTTGATGTTGTTTATTGCTTGCTTTCAGACCTCGTATTTTAAGCTGGGCAGTCACAGGTAGCTATTCAATTTTGTGCAATTCTCTGATGCAGTCAGCAGCCATTTAGTATAACATCTATGTGCCAGCTTTAGAAGTGTAGAGTAATCTCATTGTGGGAATGAATGGGGTGCTTTATCTAGACAAGTTCTTGTTTCAGACTCTATTCATATTCATATGCTACATTAATTAATGCATTGTTTCTATTGGTTTAGTTTTGCTTAGGAGGAATGAACACTGTTACGGCTTATCTTAATTTTGGGATTAAGTATTAAACTTTGGAGCAGAATTTTTTTACTAAGAGGAATACTTAGCAACAAGTTCCCCAGTGATGGAACCGTGGAAATTGGTGGCTCCCAAAACACTCTGTGAGCTGACTTTGAAGACTTGACTGCATTGACTTCTAAAGGCTTTGGTCAGACTTTCGAGGTCAGATCTTAACAGCTTTTTGTAATAGGTACAGTTTCACTGTACAGAGTCAATCATGCCTCTCCTAGAATCTCTCCTCTGCTTCTTGAACTTTATTTCAAAGCACACTCTTCCCAACCTTTAAAAACCTGAATGCTAGAAATAGCGATAACAGTTCTGAAAGTAGATCTATGCAATTAGCAGTCAAAAAAAGAAGTCTCTGGTATCACATGAACACACACAAAATGAAAAAAAAAATTAAAAAAACCCTGTTTACTCAAAGAAAAAATTGCAGAACTTCCTCTTTGTCCTAGTTTCTTTAAAACTTATAATTCAGTTTATCAACTGTCAATAACCAAATGCATGCTTTTCTTTTCCCAAGAGCTGATTAAAGCTGTGGTCTTGTCCTGTAATTCATGGCATACCATTCTGTTGTTTCTTCTGGAATTTTCAAGCTGAATTACTGTAACTAATATACCACTAACTCTGTACTGCCCTGACCTTTTGAATCTCTCCTTTTTAGCAGAAAATTGGCCTAGAAAATTTCAACACAATTAATCTTTTCAACATTTTTTTTAAATTTCAATCCAGAAATACATATACACCATCTTATTAGGTCAGTTTGCCACTAGTGTCAGGTTGGGTTAGACAGTTCTAAAGATGAGGAGATAAGAAGGGATGAACTATTGCATTTGCAGTGGATTAGCTATAACCAGGAAAAGACTGAAAATGTGGTTCTTTTGGCATGGTTCGTATACCCATATATACTCTGATTGCAAGTCCTGTCAGATGTCCTTTTCCTATCAGAAATACTCAGTTTTTCAGGAGAGAGGTTTTGCAGCGGAAAAGAACATTTATCTGAAATATAATTGTGATTATTCTTTGGACTCAAATCATAGCATTTGCTCTTTAGATCCTGCACAAATGGAGAGTACGTCAAATGACAAGTGCTAAGTATCTTTTCTAAGTAAACAGATACTATCTTCTTGTGGCCAACAGTGCAGTGTCAGGATTGCTACTTGTGATGGAGCCTTAGCAACACATTCTGCTATAAAATGAGGGTGGTGGAGGTTCATGGAGAAGAGGATGTCTTTCTTGGGCTTATACTATGTGGTATTTGGAGGGTTATGAAATAGCGCTCATCTAGGGGTGCTATGTACTTCTTGAATCAGTTTGGGAAGTTAGTGCTGCTTTTGAGTCTGCTTTCTTTTTCCTGATGTTCTAAGGCAAACGTTGGTATTTTTCATGCTGTAGTGTGCTGTTTTTGCACATCCTACACTGAGGCAATAAGCAATATGTTTTGATCATGATGGCACAACGCAAAAAGTGAAATTACCCTTGGCCAGGGACTTTAGTGCTTTCTGGGTAACATCTTCAGGCAGAATGACATATATTTTCCCATGAGTTCTGGCAAGGCCATGGGCATGGTGTGTAGAGGAATAGATAAATGACTCAAACCTCTATTAAAAAAAAAAAAAAAAGCAATAACCAGATAATAATAGTTCTCTGGCTGTATGGAATTGCAAGATTCCTTTGAGAAGTAAAACCTCGTTCAGCAGGTGAAATGGAAACCTCAAACTAAAGGTAAGTGATCTCGTTGCCACAAAAATTAAAATCTTAGTACTGTTGATTAACAACACAAATTCTTTATTAAAAGCAGGACTTTCAAAACAGTTACATTAAACAGTTAAGTATTTAAGGGAAAAAACTCTTTCAGTATTTGAATCAAAGTGAGTAGGTTTTTTAAGGTGGTCTGTTCTCTGAGAACAACAGCAACATAGCTGAATTGAAATATTCTCATTCGTTCTGCTGTTGTTGGGTTTGTTTTTTTTTTCTTTTTTTCTTCTTCTTCTTTTTTTTTTTTCCCAGTAGGTTGTTATATTCTAAAACCATCATGAAAAAGATCTTCTCCTAAAATGTGTAATTACCCTCTGTCACTCCTAAATCTCCTCTGGTTTCTGAGCTCATTTAATAATAGTGAACAGATGAGCAAAAGTTACAAATGAAGGTACTATCAATTTGATACACAGCACATAAATACCTATAATGATAGTGTGCTTGTCAGCTCCATTGTTTCCATTTCTGTCCATTTTCAGCTTCTACAGGGAGCATCATCGTCTTGTGCAGAAAGTGAGAGACAAATAGGGATTTCAGATTATATAAAAAGGGCCTCAAGAATTATAGAGTGTTTAAGATGTTCTCTTTATTCCCCTAGATTTTAGGCTGCTGGATTAAAAACTTTTAACTTGGAGATTCACATCTTCCCTGAGCCAAGACAAATCTGGAGAGATTTGTTTACAAGAAGCAGGTTGAAAGAATGAATCAGGGCAAAACATGCAGACTTATCTCTAGTGTGTCAAAAGCAAAAGCTTGTTTTGTATGCCATATTCTATTTAACTTAACTCATATCCAAGTGGGTGCCACAACGAGGAAGTGTTCAGAGAAGAGCAGTGGAAAGTTCTGAAGGGATGGCTATGGGGAGATTAATGGACAGAATTATTTTGAATGGGAAGGAGAGAGAAAGGATGAAAGTCCAAAGGTATAAAACAAAACAAAAAAAAATCCCTATAAATTCCTTTACATGTATTTTGACCTGTTACTGCTGCTTTGTTCATGCCACCTCTCAGCACTCTCTGGTAGCCATCATAACAAGCATTTAATTGCTAATATTAGAGTAGTGTTTGTGCTCTAGTGGATTGTTCTTCTGACAGCTGTGGGCATGGCTGGCTTGTAGTGCAGATGCCATTATAAACAAAAAGTTGCATGGGCCCATGGAGCTTTTCAGTGACTGTACTGTAATAAACCACACTGTTTGCTGCCTTGTGGATCATATGTGGGTAGAATGCTTTCAACAGCAATCCAGGCTTGGAAGGTGCTGTCCAAGCAGGAGCTCCCAGAGTGTTCCTGTAGTATCCCATTTAAAGCATGCTGGTCTACAGAGGCTGGCCTGGTGAGGATTTTGGCCTCTTGTGTCACACTGGAAGTGCTGGACAGTTTTGGGATTTGTCTTATTTTCAGATGTGCTCAATTTACATCCATATTCCACAGTCTGTTCTAAGAGGAATCTTTAACTTGCACTCAGAGTTTTCTGGAAATAAAGAGACATCACAGACACAAATTTATTTTGCTCATACACTTTAAATCCAATGGGTTTTGTGACAGAGGAACCATAGGGCCATTTGAATGCATGTGCCTGGGCTATGTGACATCCCAGGCCACCCCTGCTAGTAAAAGCACTGTGCCAGGCTTCTCCCTAACTCCAGTAAGGAAAATGTGTGGGCAGAGGAGGGCAGAGTGACTGATTGCAATTCTAGTGGAAACTGTGGGGCCATGTGAGTCTGTGCAAAAAAGCACATCATTTATCCTATTTTTGCTTTTCACTTCAAACAAAGAGAGAATCTGAATCTGATATTTCAGAGATCTGTGCTTGCTACTTTTTGCAGCTGAAGTGTTACTCTGTGCTCTGATTTTAATATATTCATTTCTCAACATTTTAAATGGAAAAAAAAATGCTACTGTTCTGTGTAATATTTCAAACATAAGTATTTACAGTATAAGCTTATCCAAATGGGTTGCACTGATGTTGCCCTAAGAAAGCACAGTACAGATGGGACAAGGCTAGGCTGTGACATTTTTTATGAGCAGTGGGAAAATCCCCTCAAGGCAATCATTTGCTTTGCTACACACAGACATTCCAGGGCAGAATCAACAACAGTCTCTAAAATACCTTCCTCCAGAATACATGCTTGTTATTGTGATGTGAAATGTCGGACTTCATCAGGGCTATATAGGCAGTACTCCTACAACAGAATTTTTATTCAGTATTCCACTGTTTCTCAAGGGAGATACCCCATGTATCTTAACTTTGAAAGGAAACCCAATTGCTACCCAATTTCTGTTGTGGGATTAGAAGGATGTCTCAGTGTTGTTGATAAAACCAGGAATTCTGATAAGAGTAAGGAGGTGACGGATGAGCTCTCCCCAGCAGCAGTACTATTCTTGACCCTCCCTTCTGCTCCTTCTCAATCACTGTGTGTGGGAGCATGGATACACCTTCTGAGGAAAGTGGAGCTATTATGTCTTCACTCACTGTACTCTACCCATTTTAGTTTAATTTTGTGAGGTGCACAAGACACTGATGCACAGATGATTAACTGTTGTAAAAGTTATATTTACATCAGAAACAGTATATAGCAGCTTTTATTCTACGTCTTTGTCTTTTTCGTTCTCATTCCTTCATGTGTTTTTTGTAAAAAAAAATATATATATTCTGTGTGTGCGTGTCATTTTTATAGAACAAGCTGTTTGGCCATTTCTGTGAGCTGGAGTGAAAGTTAAAAATAAATGCTCTGCTCAATGAATTCAGTAACACTCTTTTCCCATATGTGTCTTTGTTGAGACTGGGTCTGAACTCAGTGCCTTGTTGTCCAGTCCACACCAATCCAGGTGATAAATTTCTGATCCTAAGATCCTGAAGTCACAGCCTATGAGTCCCTGCTGCTTTGTAAATATTCCTTATTTGTCTTCAGCTTCCCACCAGTCCTCGTGTTGCAAATTTCAGCTGGGACCAAGATGCTGTCCTGATATCCACCAGAAGGATCTTTCGTTCAGCTTCTGTCCTTGCAGCACCCATGAAACAGCACCAGTGGGCTCAGCTCACAGTGCAAAAAAAACCAACCAGACAGAGCTGCACCAGTCTTTGTTAAGCTATCCTTGCAGTGAACAGGATAAACTGCAGTGCTCAGCTTCAGTACCGACGTAATAGATAGGGTGACTCACTGTGGAACTAGATGAAATAAAGGAATGTGTGGTTTTTTTTTTGTTTTTTTTTTTTTTTATTGATTGAATAGATGTTCAATCAATACAAACCCGAGGCCAGATCTGTGTTGTAACTGAGCCCAGTGATTAGTATCACAACTGTGAATACCACAATCAACTTCTCACTGATTTTATACCACACTTAAAAATAACTTGCAAAACCACAAGGTGATATTACTTTCCTATAGATCTTTCTTCTTATTAGTTTTAAGGTTTAATTATATTCCTATTTGTTCTATATCTCTCCCAGACCTGCCTCCCCCTTCTTGCTCACAAACACCTATGTATGAATGATGTACACAATATATCGAAAGGACCCAGAGGTGCTTTGCAAATTGTGGGCTTGATTCTTTCTTTTAAGCCATTAGCTTTTCGTCAGTGAAGTGATGCGATGAGCAACTAAGCCAGCTGTCAGGCTGTGTCACATAACTGCAGCAGTTCAATCCACTTGAAAGCAAGAGAAAGTCTGGTGCTTTAGGTCTTGATGTCCTTTTCTCCAAAGTATGAGTGTTCTCCATCCTCATCACAGTGATGTGCCTAGAGAGGCTGTTAGAGTTAGCAGCTTTTGTGTGTATGTACGCGTGGGAGAACAGATGCTGATTTAAAAAAAAAACAACACAAGTCTGTAAAAAAGGATTGCTAAAGTCATCTGTTATCTGTTTCAGTGACCTTCTAATTCTGCAGTACTGGTACTCCAGAGGACATTGCTGTCAGTGCCATTTACATCTCTGAACTGAAGGGGATGTACAGCCATGAGATGAGGACACTCATTGAATCATATAATGAAAGAATGGCCTGGGTTGAAAAGGACCTCAAAGATCATCTAGTTTCAACCCCCCTGCCATGGGAACGGTCACCAACCATCAGACCAGGCTGCCCAGAGCCACATCCAGCTTGGCCTTAAATGCTTCCAGGGATGGAGCATCCACAACCTCTTTGGGCAGCCTGTTCCATCACCATCCTCTAGGAGAAAAACTTCCCCCTAGTAACTAAGCTAAATCTTCCCTGTCTTAGTTTAAAACCATTCCTCCTTGTCCTGTCACTATCTACCCATGTAAACAGTCATTCCCCCTCCTGTTTATATGCTCTCTTCAAGTAGTGGAAGGTCACAATGAAGTCTTCCCAGAGCTTCTCTTCTCCAAGCTAAACAAGCCCAGTTCCCTCAACCTTTCTTCACAGGAGAGGTCCTCCAGCCCACTGATAGTCTTAGTGGCCCTCCTCTGGACCCACTCCAAGAGCTCCACATCCTTCCTGTACTGAGGACCCCAGCCTGGACACAGTACTGCAAATGGGGCCTCACAAGAGCCGAGTAGAGGGGAACCATCACCTCCCTCTCCCTACTGACCACCCCTTTTTTAATGCAGCCCAGAATACAGTTGGCCTTCTGGGCTGCAAGCGCACACTGCTGGCTCATGTCCAGCTTCTCATCCACCAGGACTCCCAAGTCCTTCTCAGCAGGGTTGCTCTCAAGGATTTCTTCCCTCAGTCTGTATAAATACTTGGGATTGCCCCAACCCAAGTGCAGCATCCTGCACTTGGCCTTATTGAACCTCCTTAGGATTTAATGGGCCCACTTCTCCAGCCTGTCCAGGTCCCTCTGGATGGCTTCCCTTCCTTCCAATGAATCGACTGCACCACCCAGCTTGGTGTCATCTGCAAACTAGCTGAGGGTGCACTCAATGCCATTTTCTATGTAATTGATAAAGATGTTGAAGAGCACCAGTCCCAAGATCGACCCCTGGGGGACACCACTTATGACCAGCCTCCACCCAGGCATAGAACCATTGATTCCATGGCTTGTCTGTGACCAGTCAACCAGTTCTTAATCCATTGAACAATCTTTTGAATCCACATCTCTCCAATTCAGAGAGAAGGATGTGGTGAGGGACCATGTCAAAGGCTTTGCAGAAGTCCATGTGGATGACATCCGTCGCCCTTCCCCAGTCACCAAAGCCATCACTCCATCATAGAAGGCCACCAAATTGGTCAGGCAAAATCTGGCCTTGGTGACGTCATGCTGGCTGTCTTGAATCACCTCTTTGTCTCGTATGTGCCTTAACAAAGCTTCTAGCAGGATCTGCTCTGTGATCTTCCCAGGCGCAAAGTTGAGGCTCACCGACCTGTAATTTCCCAGGTCATGCTTTTACGCTTTCTTGAAAATGGGAGTAATGATTCCCTTTTCCCTGTCACTGGGGATTTCACTCAACAGCCATGATTTTTCAGATATGATGGAGAGTAGCTCGGCAACCACATCAGCCACCTCTCCCAGAACCCTAGGATCGATATCATCTGGCCCCATGGACTTAAATACACTGTTTCATGAGGAGATCTTGGACATGTTCCACTTTTACAGTGGGATGGAATCAACTCATCTCACCCTCACCTGCAGCTTCAGGGTCCTGGCAGACATGGGGAGCCTGACCACCAGTGAAGACTGAGGCAAAGCACTTACTGAGCACCTCAGCTTTTTCTATGTCTCAGAAAGCCACTTCTCCATCCTCTTTTATCAGCAGGGGAACACTCTCCTTGATCTGTCTCCTCCTGTGTATGTACCTGTAGAACTCCTTCTTGTTATTTTTCACATCCCTCGCCAAGTTCAGCTCCATCTGTGCCTTGGCTTTCCTAATCTTTATGCACGCAGACAACATCCTTGTATTCTTCCGAGGCTACACAACCCTGCTTCCACTTCCTGCACATTTCTCTCTTTCCCCTCAGTTTAAGCTGCAGCCATGCCAGTCACCTGTCTCCTCTGCTTGATTTCTTCTGTTGGGATTCTTCTACCCTTTAAAGCTGTTAGTTGACTTAGTTCCCCTAGTTCCTGCTTGCAACAGAAGAATACTTTTTTTCTCAAAGCATTTGTAAGACCTGACTTTTGTTTTCCTCAAAATATGGAAGCACAAGAGCAAACTGCCAGGTTTCATCGTGTTCCTTCAAAGGCAGCAAGAGGTAGCATTACAGTAACAAATGGCCAGCTGTTCTGGGATGAACACACATCAGCCCAAATTCCTGGCTGGGAGAGAGCAGGGCATAGCTGTGGAACTCTGACCAACTGTGTGATTTGGAGACATGTTCCAGGCTGACTGGGGCTGAGTGAGAACAAAAGCTTATCTTCCCCATGGTAAAACTGTTGCCAGGTGCTAGCCAACAAAATGTGCAAGCAGAAATATAGAATTATGTTTTACAGGTGGTTTCAGCAGTGAATTACATCGGATTCTGCTGAAATACTTGATTTTTCTTTCATTTATGCTACAGTCCTTAGGTAACCCTGTCTCTTGTTACAGAACAGATTCCTCTTGTACTCTTTTGCACACCTTTTTTCAGAAGTAGATGTTTTTTCCTTATAAAGAAATCAGTAATCACATCTTTTGGATTAAAACAAAAGATCATTCATATGAGTTCAGGTGAAGTTTGCTTTATAACAGTCGCCAGATTTTGCGAGCTGAAGCGAGTGTGTTTTCAGTATGTCTGCAGAGAAGAGTCTTACTGTTCAAAGTTCATACTTAGACATCACATCTAACTCAGGGAAAAAATAAGTTTGAGAAATCTCCTCAAATATGGCTTATCAACCAGGAGAGCACTCAACTATCATTTGAAATTATAAGGTTTGTGCAAGTCTGCCTATCAATAAATTATAATACATCTGCCATTCAGGTCTTGTTACTGGGAGCTGGAGTGGAAGAGCATATATTGTAACCTCTGCAGTTTTGCTTTTGCCTGAGGCAAGTTCCCGGCTCCAGTGAAAGCAATGGCAATTCTTGCGTGTGTTCAGTGACAAAGGTTTTCTTCTCTTTTTCTTTTTTTCCTTTTTCTTTTTTTTTAATGAAATTGGGCAACAGGCCCCACTGGCCAACATCTGTCTCAGTCTCCCTAACATTTACAAATTCTGCCTAGCAGGACGAAGCTCCAGTGTATGGAGAAAATAATTCTGCTTAAAGTTGTTAACACTGCAACCAAAGGGACATAGTATGGTGCCTTTCAACCCTAGCAATATATGGATATGAACATGTACTCTGCATCTCACCTGGCCTAAGGCATCCCACAGCCTCCTCTTTAATTTTGCTTACTGTCCCCCTATAATTGAAAGCTGGATGAATAATTAGCAAGGGCTGAGTGTACCAACAGCCCTTTGTGGCCTCAACAGCCTCACTTGGGGCTCTGCTTACACTGCTGCCCATCAGTTCAAGGACTGTGTTTAAGCTCAGCTCTGGCTATCCCCTGCTTCTTCTTGGAAGTAATGTACTTTGTAAGTGAGAAGCAAATAATCCATCCAGAATAAGTAACTGTTCAGGTTAGACTAAAAAATAGAATTTTGCAGTAGTGAATTAATAAATAGAGTAAATTTTTGGACAAAGTTAATATATTCAGTTGAGGCCGAAGGGTAGGTTTGGTTATTTGTTTCCTTCCTCTTGAAACCTTTGATCTTAGGTTTAAATCACTTGCTTTTTAATTTGTTTATGTTTTAACTGGAAATGTATATATATATCAGAATGAGAAGTGTTGTTTGGAAAATGTTCTGAAGAAACATTTATGTCTAGAATGTAAGGATCCTTGTCCCCAGATGCTTTATCTACTGTTTGGGAAGCAGTGTTGTGCAAAAATACGGGTAGTGCATAGGTCTCTTAGATTTTCCCATAACCTGAAGGTTTTTGACCTTCACTCTGCAGCTTGATATCTTCTCTTTTCAATAAATTCTTTAAATGAATGATAGATTCAGCCTACTTGCTTGCAATTTCACATATATAGTATAAACAAAATCCATGCAAAGTAATAGGTCCTCTATGTGAATTTTGGCTCATGGTACTCTTCCAAGTTCCTTGTACTGCTGCTTGTCAGGACAGTACATTGAAGCAACCTCATCTGCTGAATGTTACTAATTATTTTTTGATGGCTTCATAATTCTCTTGGCTGACCATTCTAAAAGTTCTCCACTAGCATCCAAATATTTACTAAAGACACACTGAAAATAAAAAGAGATGAGATGTAAATATGACAAGTGATTCATATGAAATTAAAAATTAAATGCACTTACAGTTTTATTTTCTTGAGATTAGTAGATTTCTGTGTTTCACGTGAGGCTACTTTAGTGGATATTGTTCTTAAAATATACAGATAATATAAAACCAAACCAGTTATGAGAAATAAATTTCTTACAAAAGATGCCAGCCTATAGAAACATTACAATGAACTAGAACACGTTTTTTAATCACAAATAGCCCATACAGCATGCAGCTGCCATTTCTTTTTTAATAATATGTATTCCTAATGCACTGTCAAATGAAAAAGTCCAAGATCCTGAAAATCACTTTGAATAACTAAATATAGTTATGTGTTTAAATGAAATGTCTCTAAACCCTAAAGCAGCAGGATCTGCAAAAGAATAATTCACCAAAAACAGGAGCATTCATCTGAAGGTGAACATCAGACAGAGACTAACAAATGCTGATGAGTTGTCCACGACTTATAGCTTGGTCAGTGGCACAAAAATGAAAACTAATGGTTTCTTCAAGGCAGGTTCCTCAGTACTGCAGCTCAGTCTGACCTGTAGGTGAGCAGTTTCATTTACTACCATATTGATTACCCAGGGACATAAAACTCTGTGTGTCTGTTAAAGAGTCACCCTTTGTAAGTCTTATTCTCAAGATGAAGTCATTCAGGTGATCCTGGGCTCGGCTCATATGCTGTTGCAGGCTTTCTGAGTTTATTTGCAGCTGAAATTTTCCATCTTTCTGTAGATACGATGAAACAAGTTGAAAGTTTCTTCGCTGGTTATGGCTCCCTATTTTTTGTCGCATTGTTTCCAACTTGGGATGTTCTACCATTCTAAGATTCTATGATTATTCATTTTTGTTACATTGATAGTCTTTGACTGGTGTTCATAGAATCTGTGGCCTGTAGAAAGGAATCCATCAGTAAGTATGCCTACCTGGCAAAGTTTGCCTAACATCTCCCCTTACAACTTGGTACTAGCGATGGATTTTTCAATGCATAAGGGCCTAGATTTTGCTGAGGAGAGTTTATTAACTCCTTTGATTCAGTAACAGCAAAAGCAGTTTTTGAAGATAGAATAAAAGTGTAGTCTGAGCTAAGGAGGCCTGGTGGAGTAACCCAAAGAACAACGGAAGATGGAAGGATGGGGCAAAACTTCTATTTTTTGGTATGTTTATTTTTAGGTATTATTACAAATTCTAGTCGACTTTAACAAGATTGTTTTAATTTGTTAGGCTGCACAATCTCAGAGTTCTTCAAAAACAGGATAGATATGAAACAAATCATCTGGAGCTGTATTCAATGTTTGAGCACTCTCTACAGCAAAAGGGAAAGAATTTTTGTGGTATTTATTGTGGAGAAACTTAAAATTAAAGTATATTGGTCCTTAAAATGGTGATTGAATATCAAGAAGTTAGCACCTTTTAGCTTTGTTACTTGTGCAACGGTACAGAAATCTGCTCTGGATGCAAGTGCAGAAATGGGAATTTTGCCATTGATTTTTAAATACATAAAATTCAGCCCTGTCTCTTTAGCTTCTTTCCTGCTCTGGGTTGGCTATTGATCCAGACCAGGTGATGAGCCAAATGAAGTTTTAAAATGTTTAAAACGTGTGAAAGAAAAGATAATAAGCATACACTATTTTTCCTAGGGAATGTCTAGATGTTACTATTAAAAGAGACTGACAAAATATGTAATCCAAACATTTGTGTCCCAACAGACAGTTCAAATTGATTCTAAATATGGAAAGTTTGTAGATCATCCAAAACCAAATGAAAATCTGAGAATCTGGATTCTGCTTTGCATTTTGGAAATGTTTTCCCAGTTTGGGACACAGCCTGGTCTGGAAGAATGCTCAGCACGAGGAATCAGGAATGGCTGGGGAACCTGCCAGTGACCAGCTGCATTGCCTTGGGCAGTCATTCAGCTCTCATCTCGCTTCCGCCTCGCACAAAGTGAAGCTCAGTGCATGCAGAGGGTGAGAAGCTGGAGAGCAGCGGGACAGGGTCCTTGCTGTCTTTCTTGAGCCTGCCTTCATGTGGAACAGGAATGCCATGGTTCTGCAGGCACTTGGCTCCCCCTTGCTTGGGGAAATAGCAAGAACCACACTTGGCAAGTTCAACATTTTAAAAACAAACAACCAAAAAGCCCTTTCAACTGTCAGCAAACTTACCCTTAATGATTTAAGATTGCCTAATGCGTCAGATTGATTTCCTTTTCCAGATGTAGGAAACAGGAGGTGACTTGTGAAGGAGAGCTTCTTGCTTGTGCTTTGGTGACTTCAAAGACTGAATCTGGTAGAAGATGAATCAGATCTGTGCTTCTGTGTCAGTATCATTTCTGAAAACTCCACCTAAGAGATCTCTCTATAGACAGAACTGGAGCAAAACCAAAAGTGTAGCCCGAGCCTCTCAGTGGCCAGGCTGTGCGCTAACTGTCAGACAGGAGCTCCATCAGGCATTAATAGAAGTAACTGCTCGTGTGGAAGTTGTAAGATGGCAATACTACATCCCACAGGACAGTTTCTGTTATTTGTTATGTAGCTTCAACTCTACTAAGCCTAAACCCACATCCGGCAAAGCTTTTCCCAGATTACTCTGGCTCTTGTGCAGGGTAGATGCCACACTTCATGACATTGCAGAGTCTGGGTCATTCTTGATGACTTACAGCTGGATTTCAGCTGGTGTAAGCTTGCTATCCTTAGTGGCTTTGTTCTGGACAGTGGAGGAACAGCTTCAGATTTGTATGTGCCAAATGTATTTTATGTGCTTTTATAGCCTTGGAAGAAAAAATGTCTTCTTGCTGCTAGTCCTTAGCAGATCCTTTTTCTTTACTGAAAATCTGCATTGCTTTAAGTATCTGAATTTTAATCTGTTACGCCTCCTATTACCACCCTCCTCTTCCCCTAGCAACTTCTGGAAACTTTCCAACAGACAATAAAACAAAAAAATATGGGCTGTCAGTTACTAATTTAGGTTCACTGAATGTGATGATAACCCTTAGCAAAGTTCCTCCAGCACTTGCACTCCACCTTGAAAAGGCGCACTGTCTGTCTCTCATGCCAGCCTTTACTCTGGGACACTGGAAGTGCCATCAGGAAGCTGTGCCTCTATCACTGCTCAGACACCATGTAGAACTTTGTTTCTGATATGCTGTGCTTCATTGCAGTGGCAGCCGTGCACTTCCCCTTCCGCTGAAGCTTTATTTACCTTTCTATTGTCCATTCAAGAGCTAACTAGGTTTCACCACTAAAAACATAAAGAAGGTAAAGCACAGACAAAAGCTTGCCTTCTCTCTAATCTGCCTGAAAAAGTGAAAGGGTCAAAAGCAGATAATGAGTGTATTTCCAAATCTGAATACTTAATAATTACAATAGTTATTATTCGGGAATTTTGCTTGTTTGTTTGTTTGTTTTGTTTTTTAAACAAAGTTCTGCTCAGTGTTGTAACTGATCTAACTTCGTGAGGAGCTTATCTTTGCTTATACTCACAGAGGAAGTGGTAGTGAAACATGTTGCTTGAAACCCCAGGTGTTATTCAATGTATTTTAATGGAACTGTGGTCTTTTCTACAATTGGAGAAGCTGTGACTAAGTACTTTAGATGAAATCCTGATGCTGTAGATGACCAAAAAAAAAAAAAATGTTGTTGTTTTGAATTAGATTAGGAATTTACTCCTAGAAGAATGAGAATCAGAATGGTATTCAAGGGAAATAATTTTTTGCTTGTTTGTGATTTTTTTTTCTTAAGTGAGCTAATCTTAGAATGGATCTGTTTATAAAAATCATTTGACTATTTGGTTGCCATGATTGTTTGAATGGTGAGAGCAATGACTAAGGATTGATTACCAAGAAGGCCTTTATCTTTTCTGTTTGGAAAAGAGAAGTTTGTGGGCTCTTCCTGTGTTCTAACCCAGCCCAAAACCACTAAAAAAGTAGCTTTGTTGGTGGATATGTTGTCACTAAAAGGTTACACTGTAGATTGCCCCACTACTGTTCACAGGAAGGGACAGATGTCATAATTACATGGAGAATTAAATATTGAGAACACAACACAGAACAACATTCTGATTTCATTTGCTTTTGTACAGATGAACACAGGCACGTCACAGCAACATTGAGTGGCTGTTTTTCTCCATATTCAGATGACTTGTATCTCTTACACTGTACTGTACATTTTTGCAGCAGTGTGCAGGAAGCTGAAGTTCAACAGCCTAAGCTGATGTTCAACTCATGCTGCTCCATCTTACTCACATGGAGCTGACGGAAGCAACACCTTGTACTGGTCTGTCCGAAGGTTGCTGTTACTGAGGCTAACTTGCCTGCAGCAGTCTGTTTGGTTGCAGCATGTCGAATACAAAACAAGGTAGCCTCACATGAACTGCTTTTTGGGGTTGAAGGGAGGCTCAGGCTAACTCTTGAGACGTGCCCTAGGGCTGCTCCGGGGAGAGCCAGTTGGCTTGGGCCAACACCACATCAAGAATCTGTGCCCTTGGTGGCACAGGCCTTTATGCTCTGGAACCCAGGAGCATTCTTAAACCTGCTAGAGATTTACTATTGGTGAACCTCAAGTGTTACCTGGCACAAAATGTGCCTTGATGAGTGTATTTTTTTAAATATTAAAAACAAAGGTTTCTAAAACCTCCCAACTGTGTTAATAAATGAAGATTTGATTGCAGCAGAGGTGAGCAAATGTAGCAGGAACATCCAAATGTAGCAGGAACATCCAAAAGTGAGTGCTCTCCTGGCAGCCCAGAATGCGAGCGGCTATTGAAGCTTTTGACACCTGAGTTGGTGATAGGAAGAATTAAATGTGCCACTTCGTCGTATCTGCACACTGCCTTCACAGGAGGGGCTGTATGGTCTTTGTCAGGAAAAATAAATGACAGGAAAAATAGAATGGAGAAGGAACGATATTTAATTCAGAAAGGTTTTACAGTGCAAATTATTTTCCCCCCTAAGAGGTGAAACATTCAAATTTTCAATTTTTTATGGTGGTTTGAAATAGGAATTGTTTTTTATTGTCTTGAAAATTGTGTTAAACCAGGAAAACATGTTGCTCTAAGCAAAACACTACAACAAACCTTCCAAAAGGTCAGCAAACCAAAAGCGATTCTGCAGCCCACCAGAAGTTCTGAAAAAGACTTGGTGATGCAGAAAAAAAGTTGACTTTTTTTGCAGGAGAAGTTTGCATGACTGTAGAAGTGATGAAAGATAGCCAAGTGAAGGCTCAAGGAGCTGCAACTGTAGTGAGGGAAGTGGGTGGACAGATCTCTGTATACAACAGTGCTAGGAGATGTGGAATTGCTAAAATAGTCCCTGCCTAATGTAATCACCTTGCAAAGAATGTTTGAGAGGCATTTTGTCAGTCAAGTATAAACAAAGGCTACATTTGAAATTGCAAACTTGTCCAAAGTCATTTTTCCTTCAAAGGTTGTTTCCCCTGCTTGTGCTCATTCTTGTGCTTTAAAAAAGACAACTTTTTAAAGGGCGAGCTATTTTTAATTGTTTAAAAAACAAAGCACAAAACCTTTTACAAAGCAGTAAGTAAAACCAAATGTATCTTCCAATAACTTCACTTTTCTGGGAGCAATAGTGAGTACAATAGAAACTGCATCAAAGCAGTCATTATCCAAGAACTTTTAGGAAATGTCAGCGCTACCTCTGAATGAGAGATCTCATGAGCATGTAGAAAGAGCAGTACAAATACAGGGTTTTTTAACCATAAAAAAAGGCTGTATTAGGATAATAAGATCAGCTCTTACAATGGTTTCCCATTCAAAACCATTCCAGATTGTGTTACAAACGAGTGGCACGATCCCTTAGCTGTCCCCGTGCTAGGATGCCCTTGGCTTCAAAAGCAGCGCTGTGTTCAGCCTGCCACAGGATCACGACCTTGACTCAAAGACAAATTATTCACAGTGCCCGCTTCCACGCACATCGAGAAAGTACTACAGATGGGAAAGGGAGCTACCTGCTTGATAGTGTCTTTATTAGCTGCTGTTTAAGGCAGGAAAATAAAAATAACAAATCATGCAATTAAGCTTATATTGGGAAATGAATTATGGAGGATACAAGTGGGCAGCACTGAGATCAGACTCCGCATAACACTGTATCCATATTTATCTTATAGGATATTCTGTGGTAGTTGTTACAGTCACAAATAACCAGCTCCTCTATCTCATGTCTGTGCACAGTAGGTAGAGCTGCGTATGTTCCGTCTGGTGGCTGGCTGAGCTGTGAGTTTCTTTCCTGCAGGTGGAGCGTTGATGTAGGCTTTGCTCCGTTGATCCTCTATAGTCTGATAAGCTGGCTTTGTCTTCAGGCGGGTCACACCAGGGAGGACTGGCAGAGTGCTCTCCTCTCCCCATCTCCCTATGGGAGTTACTGATCGCCCTCACCTCGGGTCTCCCAGGTCTCTTCTACACGTGGCTTAAATGGCTGCTGAAAGCTTTCAGAGGGAGCAGGGACTAGATTGCAGCTGTGCATTACTTGATTTATAGGAAACTGGAACGCAGCAAAATCAGTCATAGGCACTATTTGCAGACATTTGTAGAAATCTCAAAATGAAAAGTGTTAATTCTTGGGCGCTTCTATAGCTTTTCTTGGTTGCAGCGTATATCACCGAAAAAAAAATCACTGCGTTCCATTGTATTGCGGCAGGCGGCTCCGGGAAGGCACAGCCCGGACCTCAGCGCGTTGCCTTGCTGGGCAATCCGCCCCTATGCAAAATGGGGCGGGGAGCGGGGGGCAGAACTGCGGGGATGCTGCTGCCCCCAAGGGGGAATCAGTGCGCTGCCAGCTCGGAGCTGCACGCTTGGCGACGCCCGGGCTAGGGATCGGGCCCCGTTCTGGATGTGGGGTAGCGAGGTCATAAACGAAAGAGAACTGCAGCCTGGCAGTCGCACGGCCACTTTCCATGCTTAGTTTCCTAGCAGCCTACCGCACGTTTTGCTACTTTATTAGCTGTTGTTTCTCATTTTTGGGAGAGGATCGGGAAACTCGTTTTAGCCGCAATTGTAAACTGTCGTGGCAGAAATGAGGAAACAGTTAAAAGGGAGGAGCCGCCGCTTTGTGCGGGTTACTTAATTGTCCTCATCAAAAGTATACGGAAAAAAAAATAGACCCCGGGCTTCCTGTGCTTTTCGTTCCCGAGCCGAGACTCCCGCGCCAGGCCCGGCCGGTGGCAGCCGCCTCTGTTCGACGCCCATAAAGCAGGGCCTGTAATCAAGGTGGAAACCGAGAACGCGATGCCCTCGGTTCTCTTCCTCGCCACCCGCTGCCGCCCTGCCCCGCGGCGCGTCCCGTCCCGTCCTGGCGGGGGTGGGCCAAGTGGGGGCGGCGGGCGGCTGCTCGGCAACTTTCGATCGCCTGTGGTCACCGCACGTGTGCTGGGGGTTCCCGGGCGGCGGGTCCGGGAGCGGAAGCGGGACCGGCGGGATGTGCGACGAGCGCGCCTCGCCGCCGCCTCGCTGCGAGCCAGCGGCAGCGGCAGCGCTCGGTGCGGGCGAAGGGAGGCGGCCGGGGGGTATCCTGCCGCCGGGGGCCCGGATGGGAGAGCGGGAAGGCCCGGGCATTTGGCACGGGCCGCTGTCCCGGTGTTTCCGCTCGGTCGTCCTTACGTGCGCCGGGCAGGAGGGAGACGGGGCGGGCCGCCTCGCCGCCCGGCCTTTGCCCCACAGCTGGCGGCCGGACACGGACGGTGCTGGGAAGGTTCCGCTCACGCCCGTGCCCTGTCCTGCGGCGGTGCCTGCGGACGGGGGGCTGCCTCCGGGCCCCGTCTCCCGCGGCACCTGTGCCCCGCCCTCCTCCGGCACCACGGGCCGCAGGCACCTCCGAGGCCTCTGCTGCCGTCCGTTCTCCCCGGGCTGGAGGGAGCAGAGCCGCTCTGCCTCATCCCTACAGCCGGAGCGCGGCTGCCGCGGCGGGGGCTTCCCCGCCCTCCCGGTGCCTGAGGCAGCTCCGCGTCCTCTCACGCCTACCGCATCTCTCCGGCGGGGCCGTGCGCGGCCCGTGGCGGCATCGCTGCCCCTCGCACCGCTGCTGGCTCAGCGGGGCCTGGCACGGGGCCCTCTCGGGGCCGGAGCGGGAGGACCGGGCCGCTCTGAGCAAACCCTCGAGGTGGGCGCTCCACACCCTCCCTGAGTCGCAGGGAGGCACTCCCCCGCAAAGCCGCCGGAGCCACCGACGCGTGGCCGCACTTCTGGGCAGCCCTTCCAGGAAGCGCGTTAGAAAAAGAGTGGGGCTGGCAAAAGCTTGGCCGAAGTTGGTCAATTCCCTCCCTGGTGGGCGTAGGGAGAACGAACAGCCCGCCACCACCCCACCGAGCGCGGGGCTGGGTGGGCGCCCGTTCTGGGCACTGGCGGAGCCCGAGCGCCGAGCACGGTGCGGGGCGAGAGGTGCGGGGCTGCTCCAAGGGACGAAGTCAATGCCCGCAGCAAGCTGGCGGCGCCACAGGTTGAGGTTGTTGCACGGAGGAACGGATCCAGTAATCGCTAGGGCTATAATACCCTTATTTGTGCTCCAACATGTGACACAATCCTCAAAATGTAGTAGCTCCGAGTTACCACCTCTTTATTACTTTGACGAGCTAATAGGTGAGGTGACTGTTACCTTCTGTACTTGAAAGAGGCTCAGAGAAGCAGACAGGTAACTCCATGCTGCTCGCTTTTATGATGCGAGGGGTAGGGAAGGGAGAGATCGACCAAAAAAGCTAGAGAGTGACCGTGGAATCTGAGATAGTTAGTAGTGACCGGCTCGAATCTCGTGATTTTATTTTATTATTATTGTTTCTAACTGCGGTTGCAAATATGTCGGAGAATCGAGGACCTCGTCTAGCCGTGTGTGAGCTGCTTTGTTTTGTCCGAAGGGTGATTCGGTAACGGGCGCCTCCCGTTCCGTCACTCATTCGCAATGTCTCCTTAACGGTAGGGTTTTCAATGAAGTTTTTGTTGTCGCGCTTTAGGGAACGGAGCGCGGGACGGAGCCGCGGCGTTCGTTTCCCCCGCGCGGGCCGGGGAGGGCCGGGAGCGGAGCGCTCCTCTTGCAGCCGCCGCGGCGGTGCCGGGAGAGGTGCGGTGTCTCTGGGCTGAGACGTACCGGGCGCAGGGATGGATGCGAGACAAAGTGTCTCGTGTACAGACCTCTCCGAATATTTACAGGTAATTGTGAACGTCAAATCCCCGCCGCGCTGACGGAGAGCTGAGGTGTCGGGACGACGGGCACCGTGCGGGGGCCCGGGCGGGAGGTGCCCGCGGCCGCTCGGAGGCTGACCGGGGAAGATCTCCGCTCCTCCCGCGGGGCCGCGAGGCTGAGCGCGGCGGCCGTGGGGCAGCGAGGGGAGCCCCGTTCCCGCCGCGAACGCGTCGCTTCTGGGCTCGTTTCGCTGCATGGTTTCCAGCGACGGTCTTTTCCGAACCCGAAATTCGTCACGCGAGCCCCGGGAGGGGAAAGGGGCCTGCGTGGAGTGTCGGGCCGGCCGGTTCGGGGCACGGCCGGTTCGGGGCACGGCCGGGAGCAGCCCGTCGCACGCGGGCACGGCGCCCGTCGGGTGCTGGAGCCGAAGCGAGGCCGTTTGCGCAGGGCCCGCGGGTAGGGGCTGCGGGCAGTGCGCTGCGATGCCGTATCGGGCAGCCGGGACCCGCGGCCTCCGGGAGCCACGCGCGGTCCCGCAGCCGGTGCCCCTTCGCAGAACGAGTGTCAGCCCTGGCTCCGAGAGCTCCACGCAAATGTCTGCGCGCGAGGGAAGGCGATATCCTGAGGTCACGGGAAAATATCGCGAGCTGCTTGCAGGCGGCGAGGCGGCGGGGTTTGGCCTTTTCCTCCCCCGGGACCCCATGTGCGTGTTCTCTGCAGAGCGCTGTTGCTGTCAGCACGGGGCTTGCGAAACCTCAAGTGCTTGAGCTCTGCCCGCCGGGCCGTTGCGGGATGTTGGACACGGACGGGAACCGGGATGGGGACAGACAGAAGCCCGCTTCGCGGCGTGACCCGAGAGGCACCGAACTGCCTCACGTTGCCGCACCTGTGCGGTATTTGCTCTCTCGTGGGACGTTTGCTGCTCTTGTGTATTAGGGTGCGTTTCCTCGATGTGTTCGGCGATATTCCCAGCCTTTACAGTTCAATAAAACCTCTGTTGTTTGTCTTCACTCGAAATCCCGCGCCGTGGCTGCCCCCTTTCCTCGGGCAGCCCCGCAGCCCTCCGCTATTTGCACAGAGAACCATAAAGCCGCAGCCCCAGCCCTTCAGCCCGGGCCCCGGCAGCGGCAGGCTCTGGGGGCGGCGGCACCGCACGGCTCCCGCAGCACCTCTTTGTGCCTCGCGGTGCGGGCAGGGAGCTGCGGGTTCCAAGCGCTCCGTGCCGTTTGTTTTACGCGAGCGGGCTGGGTGAGAGGAGCGAACTTGTTAGCACGGGTAGAAGTCGGGATTGAGAACGCAGAGCGCGGTGAGGGACGCGGCGGGACTCGGGAGAGCTCCCTAGGCGACGGTGCCCGACGGGGCGGTTCCGGTCCCTCGAGCCGGAGCCGGCCGGGCAGAAGGGCTCACACGTCGCTAATTGACCCAAATCGTCGCAATTACAGCGACGCGTGCCGCGGGCGCAGGCTCTCAGTGCGGCGTACTGGAAAGCGGCCGCCGTCGCTCGCCCGCAACTCGGCGGCAGGCGGGGGCCGGTAGCGTTCGGGGCCGGGGCGGCTCCGGTTCGTTCTTTCGTTCGTTCGTTCGTTCCCGGGGCCGGGCAGGGCGCCGCGCTCGCAAAGGAGGCAGCGGAGCCCTCTCTTCGTTTCTGTCCGGGATCGCTCTTTCCGAGAACAGCCGCAGGGCACGGGTCCGCTCCCGCTCCCGCTCCCGCTCCCGCCGGTTTAAAATACAGAAAGAGATTTATTTTGGAAAATCCGTACAAAGCCGCAGAGCCACGCACGCCGGCGAGGGTGAGGGAGTTGCCGAGCGGGCATACGGCGGAGAGGCCCGAGTGCGGCCACGTGCGTGAGGGGCGAGCCGCGACCGGGAGCGGACGGAGGCTGGAGCCGGGAGGGGCGGCGGCGGGGCCGAGCCGTGCCCCCGTCGTGCGGCTGCCGGGAGAATTCCTTGACGCGGGAATTCCTTGACGAAGGGTACGCGGCCCCTTCGCCGCGTCTCCGAGGGGAAGGATGAAAGCGAGGGTACGGTCTGCGGAGACGTTACCCTTCCAAAATCACCGAGTTGCAGCTCGGGCGCCTTAAAGCCGCTTTTGGTTCGGTTTTTCTTTTCTGACGGGCACGGCGCGAACCCGCGGTACGAACAGAGCGGCGTCGGGAGCCGCGTGGCCGAGCCTCGGGGCTCGCGGGCTGCCGCTCCGCTCGGAAAGAAGAGGCGTGCGAGCGGGAAGCGGCGATGCGGCGGCCAGCGGTGCGGGCCGGAGCCGGGGCTGTCCCCGCGGGGTGCCGACGGACCCGTCCCGAGTCCAAGCGAGCCTTCGCCTCGGCCCCGCGGCCCGGCCCGGCGGTGGCGGAACCGCGGCGCGGCCCTGGCAGCGAGGCTCGGCGCGGGGCTGCCGCCGAGGAGCCGAGCGAGTCGAGCGAGAGCTCGGGGCCCGCACGCCGCCTCGCCGGGATAACTTCGACGGCGGCGGGGCGGAGCGGCGCGGCGCGACCGGGCCCTAGGCAGCGGGGCCCGGCGCAGCTCGGGAGGGGCGGCCGCTCCCGCGGCAGGTGCTGCTTGCCCTACCCGGCCGCGACGAGGGGCCTCGGGCGGGAGGCAGCCGAGGGCGAGCGGCGCTGCGCCGGCGCCGGCGCCCGCGCGATGGCGCTGTGCGAAGGGGAAGGGGGTGGCGCCGGGCCGAGCCGATCGGGGACGGCGGGACGGCCCGGCCACGGACCCGGCCCCGAGAAACGGCGCGGGGCTCGGGTCCCGGCTGCCGAGAAGGGAGCCGGGAGCCCCCGGGACCGCGGCCGCCCGGCCCCGCCCAGACTACCCGGAGCCGTCCGCCGCCTCCCGCCGTCCGCCGCGGCCCTGGACCTCCGCGCTTCGAGGTTGCGCCCCGCGGGCCGGCGCTCAGGGTAGCCCAGGCGCGCCGCGTCCGCGATGGTGCTGCGCAGAGCCGCCCTCGGGTCTGCGGCGTCCCCGAACGCCACGGTCTACGGAAGACGCGGGGTGGACGGGGAGACCTCGGGAGGCGAGAAAAGCGCTCGCAGACGGGGGTTCGGCGGTCCCGCTGCGGGCAGCGCGTGCGGCCGTCGGTAGGAGCCGCGCGGGACGTGCGTGGGCCCGGCCCGGCCCGGCCCGGCGGCAGCACTGCCGGCCACCACTGGAGCGGTGGCCAGTGGAAACCAAACCTTGCCGAGGTGGCGGTTCTGTTCGTTTGCTTTGTGCAGAATTTTTTTTTTTTTTTTTTTTTGGTCCGGAAACTTCGAAACGGGGAGCGCGGGGCTCGGGGAGCTCACACTACTCACGGCGCGGTGCGGGAGGGCAGAAAGCTCCCGCGCTGCAGTTCGCATTAAAAGAGAAAAAGAGGTCACGGTTAGTAATCAAAAATCCGTTTCTTCTTCTAGCGAGATGTCATGGTTTTATGTAACATCATGTAATGCACCAATAACTAAAAATCATAAAACCATGACAGGAGATCAGGGACGGATGGAAAGAGGTGTTGGGAAATAATCGCCCTTTTTGTGTTTTTTTGTTTGTTTTTGTTTTGTTTTGTTTTGTTTTTTTGCGGGGAAAATAATGGCAACGTGAAAGTCATACGCAGAAGGAAAAAAAAAAAAAAGCGTTTGTAATTTAAACAGAAAGAAAAAAAATTTATTGGAAAAAACTTATCAAAGAAGGCAAACACCTCGTATTCTAAAATCTTTCTGAATTAACGTTAAGGAAGCGAGGGCTGCTGGCCGGGACGCAGCGCTCGGTTCGGGTCCTCGCCGGTTCAATAACAAAACCTTCGCTTCCGCGTCCGCGTTTCCCAACGCGTACGGCTGCCGGCCGCAGAGTTAAAGGAGCATTTCGCAGGGCCGCCCGGCGTGTAACCGCACGGACACACCGCGGACGTGCCGGCACTGCGGGGCCCTGCGGGCGCGTGGCAAAGCGGGCAAAAACCAAAGGCCGCGTAAAGGTGCCGAGGGTTCGTTGCAAATAAAGCGATTGCCACATATATATTTAAGTGTATTTAATCGTATGCATTATTCAAACGCCCTTCTGACTAGTTTAATAATTTAGGATCGATAGTTTTCCTAAAAACTTTATGAAATATTTACACGCTATAAAACATTAATGGATTGACGAGGCGGCGTGCTCTGATCGGAGCTGTGCTGAAGTCCCGGGATCCGCACGGCTCCGCTGCTGGGAGAGATCCCTGACGCCGTGTGAATGGAGATCCTCCGACGGCGGCGTTTATAAAATCGCTCATTAATGGGCTTGGATTGAGTCCCTCCATCCATCCACATCATCAGATATAATAATAGTAACGAATCAGACGGGGAGATCCTGGCTAAACCGTTGGCATTTTTTTTTCCAGAAGTGTCGAAGTCCCAAATTCCCAATTCCGCCAACTTTGCGGCCATTGATCCGCGGGAGTTCGGAGTTGGACGTCAAAGGTAAGAACAGAACATTCTGCGATTATTCGATGCCCAGGGAAAAAGGGAACTTCCCCGCGCGCTGCGGCACAGCGGTGTGAGATTAAAAAAAAAAAAAGGGGGGGGGGGGGGGGGGGGGGAGAGAGGTCGGGTTTTTCAGAAGGAAAAGCGGCACTTCTCCCAGCTACGGGGCTGCTCCGCGACGGGAGAGGATGGGCCCCGCGGGATGCCCAGACCCGCTCTCGCGGCTTCGCCGCGTCCCGGCTTGGGGCAGCGACACGGCGGCGGTGCCCCGCTCTGCCCTGCCGTGCCGGGGGCGCAGCCGCGAGTGCTGCAGCCGCGGTGGCGGAGCCGCTTTTCGGGACTGGGGCGGGAGTCGCGGGGTCGAGCGGTGTCTCTTACCCTGCCGCGGTCCGCCGCTTCTCTGGCATCGCTCCCTGCACCGCGCCGGGACGACCGAGCGCTCACCGGGGCCGTCCCCACCGCTCGGAGCCCAGCCCGGGGCAGCGCGGCGGGGTCCGCCGGCGCCGATTTTTTTCCCCACCCCCCGCAGCCCCCTCTCTCTCTCTCTCTCTCTCTCTCTCTCTTTTTTTCTTTTTTTGTTTTGACCCTCCGGCGCCACCGTAAAAGGCACGGCTCTTAAGGGGGCTCGGTGAGGAGGGCGGCGTGGCGGGCGGCACTCTTAAAGCGGAGAGCGGAGCGGTGAACGGGCGAGGGAGGAAGGCGGGGGGCCCCGGAGCCGTCCGCCGCTTTTCTCCCGCGGCCGTCCGCCCGAGCCTTCCGGCGGCGATTTCCCCGCTCCACCTTAACGCGGGGCTCGTTCCGCCGGTGGCGGGCGGAGAGAGCTCGGGGCGCGGGGCTCCGGCGGCCCCGGGCCGGGCAGGGGGCGCTGCGAGCCCTCGGGGTGCGCCTGCGGGCACGGCCTCGCCGGGCGGCGCCGCACCTTGCACCGGGCCCGCACCGCGCCCCGCCGGAGCCCCGCCCGCTCATCCCCGCGCGTCTTGCGCTGCCCGCGGTTCCGCTGTTCAATAATTCAGCGGCGGCAGCAGCCGCTCCCGGCCGCCTCTCACCTCCTCCCGGCCCCGCCATCAATTATTCAGGGCTATTCGGTAACCGCCTGCAGCCGGGCGCCGGCGGGGCCCTACGTTGGCCGGGCCAGCCGCTGCCGGCCCCCGGCTCCTGGCAGAGGGGTGGCGGAGGCTGCGTGGGACCGAGAGTGCGCCGGGGCTGGATGCCGGTGGCAGCTCCGTTCCTGCCCGGTCGGTCCCCGCTCCTCAACTCCGGCTTATCCTCTTCTCTCTCTCTCTCTCTCTTTTTTTTTTCTTTCCCTTTCTTCTCCTTCTTCTCCCGGCTCCTCCTCCACCCCTGCCCCTCGGCCCTCCCCCCGCCCCGCTGCCCCGTCCCCGCGCCCTCCTGCCCCGCTCGACTCCCGGCACCCCATCCCGCCGTTCTGCCCTTTCCCCGCTCCCTCCTTCCCCCCGTCCGGCTCCGCTCCGTTCTCTGTCCCCGCGCGCGCCGCTCCATGCCCAGGCGCTCCGCTCCCCGCCAGGTGGGTCTCTGCCTCCCACCGGCGGCCGCGCCGCCGCCCGGGCCCGAGCGAGCCCCGCGGCGCGGTTTTTGCGGGGGGGCGGGCAGGGGGAGGGCTGTGGGGGCGAGGCGGGGTGGCGGTGTTTGGGATGCACAGCCCTGGGACGGCCGCGCCGCGCACACACACGGGCAGGCACACGCACACGCGCGCACACGCACCAAATCCGAACGCGAGGACGGCCCCGAGCGGGACTCGCTTCGCCTCGATGATTCAACGCCGCCGATAATTCCTCCTCCGCTCTTCGCGGCGAGTCCCTCCCGCCGCTGCCGTTGCCGGCAGAGGAGGGAGAGATTGAAAGCGACGCCGCGGGGTCGCCGCTTTCCGCGCCGCTCGGGAGCGGCTCTGCGGGGCGCCGCGCGCCTCCCGCCCTCGGCGCTCGCCGCTCCCAACGCGGGCGCGGATCCGCCTCTCTCAGCCCTCCGCTCCGCACCGCGGCGGCGGCCCCGCTCCTCCCCGCCCCGCGCCCCCGCCCGCCCGCTCCGCTCCGTTCCGTCCGCCGCCCGGGACCGGCCGGGAGGGGGCTTCGGCCCCGCAGCCCGGGGCGAGGGCGAGGAGGGGGCTAGGGGTGGGGGGAGCGGGAGAAGGGAAGAAAGCGGCGCGCGAGGAGGAACCGAGAAAACTTTCCACCCTGGATTCTCTACTTTTGATCCATGGACAGAGCCCAACTCAGCCAACTTACAGCCAGGCTCTAAGCAGTAAGTACGGCGGCGGCTCCCGGCGGTCCGCGGCGGGCGGCGCGGGGGGAGGCTGCTTCTCCCCTCCCCTGCTCCGCGGCACCTGCCCGCGGGGGCTGCCCGGAGTCCGCCCGGCCCCGTCCCGCCGGGAGCCGCGGGGTCCCGGGAGGAGGCGGCGGCTGAAGCCCCCTCGTTTCTTTCGCCCTAGGTCCGTGCTCCTTCTACTGCGACCTGCCAGCGGGAGCCGCGTCCCCGAGCATGGAGCGGAGGAGCGAGAGCCCCTGCCTGCGGGACAGCCCCGACAGAGGCAGCGGCAGCCCCGATGTCAAAGGGCCCCCCCCCCGGGAAGGTGGCCAGGCTGGAGCAGAACGGCAGCCCCATGGGTACCCGCGGGAGGCCCAACGGCGCCGTCGCCAAGCCCGTGGGAGGTATAACCGTGCTGCGGGGCGCGGGAGCGCGGGGCGGGGGGGGTCCTGCGGGAAAGCCTCGGCCCGGCCCCGCGGCGCCTGGCTCGGCTTCGGGAAACAGCGGCCGGGCCCGAGCGGGGCGGGCGGCTCCGGGTGCGGCTCCGCGCGGCGGGCACGCGGCGATCGCGGCTGGGAGAGCCCAGGTGCTGCCGGCTGCGTTTGGCAGCGCTCGGCGGGGCGTAAGGGGGACGGGGACGCACGTGCGAGGGCCGGCTCTGACAGCTGAACTCTCCGGCGTTACTTCTGCAGCGATCCCGCAGTTCTCTGCGGGGCCGTAACTTTCATACTCTGCTATCGCGCTACCGGTCGGTTTCGCGTTCAGAGAGTGCTTAGGGTGAGCCTGAGTAACGCACGTGGTTGCTTTGCTTTCTTTTCTTCTAAGCAGCCCGACTTTCTAACATGTCCTCTTTTCCCGACCGACCTGTGATGCCGCTGTATTTATGCGGCGTAGCCTCGCGTTTAGAAAGTCGTATTTAAAAGTCCGAAATTAGCCGTGTGCTGCGAGCAGGGCGGGCCAGCCGTAACGTTACCTTTCTTCTAAAGCCTCTCCGTATTTGTATTTAAAACGGCGCGGAGAGGGAATACACAAACGCGGTTGTTTATACACAAAGAGTTTGTGTAAATGACATTGCGAGAGATACTTCGCGCTGGCCGTCACATGACTCCCTGCTACGTGAGATTTATTTAGCGATTTTCCATTAGATGCTGATTTAGACCTCTTTGGCTCAATAGGCGATCTAATTGCTGAGGTTTGCTAAGGGGCTGCAGATCTTATTTTCTTTTATTTTAGAAAAGTAGGACTCATTTCTGTACCTAATGAAGGGTAAGAAACCTCTCCGGTTTTCTCTTTCTTGGATCACTGTGTGTCTGCTTTTAAACCTCTTAACTGTTTTCTTCTAACCTAGAGGAGAAGAAAGCTTTGCGATGAGAGACTTGTAGCACTAATCCACTTAAGAATTGACGGAAAAATAATTAATGAATAATTATAAAAATCAACGAGTTAATCATATACAAAGCTCTGGAGTAGTAATGCATGGAGTTTTGGATGCCTTTGGGAGACTGAGGCTCTACTGCTGCTCGATTTTACAGGAAATTTTAGAGCTGAATCTTTTTGCTCGTGGGCCTTACTGAAGTACTCTTACAAGGAACGTTTTTCAATGTTTTAGAATATGTATACTGCTTGCTAATTGCTGCCGTGTTTGCTAAGAAATTCCTAGGGCTTTACGATGATATTGGTGGCTCAGATTGAATCTGGCCTGTTGGCTCAGGGAAGGTTTCTCACACGACAAAGACTCATTTCTGAAAGCAAACTTTTAAGAGCTTGCATTTTCATTCATTACTCTTTGGCTCATTTCTAGCGTTGATTTAGAGTGGAATGTACGAGTGTGGGGCAGTAGGTAATGCATGAGAAAACGTTTTTCCTTGCTGGTGTTTTTTAAGCAGTCAGAATCCCTTTAGTTTTAAGCAATTCATAATAAAGTTTATTCATTACTCCGTATCGATACAGAAAGCAAGAAGAAAATTATTCCTGTCTGAATACTTACCTAGGTTCTATAATACTCAATACTAAATTAGTTAAGGCAGATCTCTTTAATAAGATAATGGTGCTGTTTAAAATTGATTTCATTTTTTTCCTCTCCTGGAAATGCTCTCAGGATAAATCGACGGCTGATTTCCAGATATTTTTCCTCTGCTCTTTTTCAAGTCTGATCTCTAAGAACCTGTGTGACCAAGCGATCTCTTTCTGGATGCTGATCACACTGTTTCAGTATGTTTGGAAGTCTGCATCTTTGCAGTGAGTGCTGCAGCATTCATAATTCTTTTTCTGCCCAATTGTGAAACGTGGCTGTAGGCATTAGCGAGAGGACTTCTAATTTACTGACAAATTAGTATAAAACTTCTCTTCAAACAAATATTGATAAAGGCCCTTTTAGTGCTGTTCCTGGTTTTGATAAAAAGGAAACTACTGAAGGATGTAATGAAATGACATCCGGGGCTTTGATTGTCAGTCTTTCAGTTTGTTCTTACATTTCAACCCTAAAATAAGTGCTAAAATCAATGGAATGTGAACTTCAGGAAAAAAATGTGAAATACTTTACTGAAGCTAGAGACCATTTTAGTTTGGATTTTGTTTGTTATTTTTTTTAATTCTGTAAAGTGTATATAAAGATTTGGAAAGCAAAGACAGATACTAATAGTTCTTTTGGGCCTTAGAGATGTACATGGTGACATTCCTTCCTCCCTGCCAAGTGTCTTGTTGGTCTGATTCTGTGTGTTCCTGAACAAAATCCCTGAGAACAGAAAAAAAAGCTCTAACTAACTGGTGCTCTGATGAGAACGATGACCTTTGGTAACAGGTTTTATAGTCACTGTTACGTTTGCTACCATTTTCTTTTTAAAGGACTCCCTGAGAAATAGAGAAATGTTATATTGCTGTAGGTATTTGTCGCTTTTTGTCTAGGTTTATGAGTGGAGAAGTGTATAGATATCAGCTTTTGTAGTGCAGGCAGTAGAGGAGTTCTCAAGAAAAATTTTGTCTTTACGAGTCTCCTTTTTTTTTTTTTTTCCATGTTCCTAAACTGAAGGTGCTTAATTCAGAGGCTGTAATAAACTAGCAAAGGTCAGAAAAAGATAAACAGGCTCTTAAAGGCTGCAGTTAACAGGGGCTTTAGAAGTTCTGGTGCTGTTCACAGTAATGTTAGTGTCAGTCCTACGTGTTAGAGTCCAGTTCTTGTTTGCCCTGAGCAGCCCAGTGCTCTGCAAAACATTTAAGCAGCTATCCAACTTGTCTGTTCTGTAACTCATATACAAGGAAGCACAAGTGTTCAGATGCTCAGGAGAGGCAGATTTATAAAGGTTCCTGGGAAGACAACAACAAAAAAGGCTAATATTGCTTTAAAAAACATATGAAGCCTGGGAGAGAGTTTAAAGCAAGTAAGAGCACCGTGGTGTTGACAGCTTTATGTCTCTGTTGGGTAACATTCACTTACTAGAATTGGCGTCTCCTTGCAGTTAGTAATTCACTCCATAAGGATTTAGGGGAAAAAAAATCATTAATGGTTAAGAAACTTATATTTGTAAAATTGTTGACCACAGTACACGAACCTGTTTGTGCGTAAGTGGATGTGCGTACGCTTTTATGGGTTTGTTAGGAAGAGCCAAGAAAATGAGCATCTGCAGCCTCTGAGCGCTACTTACGGTGCCAGGGTATGGGCAGAGCTGTTCTGAAATTTGGTTTGCTGAGGTAGAAACATAGAACCAACATACTGCCAAGGAACGCGTTCAGGTTTGGGGCAGGAAATGACTGCAAAAACATTGCCAGTGAAATTATTTTGATGCGGTCTGATAGTAATAACAGTTAAGTGACTCACAATCTATAATACAATTTAATTTACTAAATATTAACGGAGAAAAAACCCAGAGACACTTCACACTAAATGATGCGATCGGGGCGCTGGTCTGCAGCGTGATTCCCGTGCTTATGTGGAGTCGGGTGCACGGGTTGTATGGATGGTGGCTCTCGCTGAGGTGAGCACCTGGAGCCTCTGCTGTGTCACAGCCACGTCTGCTCAGGTATAGAGAGAGATCTGTGCCTGAAAGTGCCGACCAAGGATGGTTAAAGAGTTGTTTGTCAAAATCCATTCTATTTCTGCAAAAAATGTCATAGGATCTTCGCTGTTGTCTGTATCCCTTACGAGGATTTAATGTACTTTAATAGACAGCAAAACTCACTTACGTGCAGCTGGAAGATTAGAGCTTGCTCAGCTCTGCTGTTCTGCTCTAAGCAGTCAGGTGGCATTAAGCTCTCTATGGAATCCTGAAAGGAGCAAGGAAGCATGTTTCAGTTGTCCTTACAAATTGAGCAGGAGGGTAGGTTAAGTTTCAGATGGTCTTCCTACCTAGATGAGGGGTATCTCCTTGCTGCCAAAAGGAAGCACGTAGCTATTTGGAAGAATTGAATGTTTTGAGATACAGAAGCACGAGAGCTGCGGATCCTTGTTAGTTCCAGAACCAGCAGCGCGTGACTGTATTTTCTGTTGCAGAATAGTTGGAAAATGTTGCCTTTTGTTTCAGTATGATTCACTAGGAATTACGAGGAAATGTAAATGCGTTTCTAATATGTAACAAGGAAGAGACTTCTGGTTTAACCTGAAGCTTAAGAAAAGCAAGGCAGTGATTTCTTTTCCACGACTGATGCTTAAAAATGGATTTCTTTTCTTTTTCCCAATTTCCCCCTCCTTTTCCAATCAGCTTATGTCGCTTAAATAGAATAAATAGAGCAGTCGCTCCTGAGGGGTCACGTAGTGTATCAGCTGTATTTCTGCTGAGGTAGAAAAATAGCCTCTCTTTGTGTTTTCAGTAGTCGGCCTGTTATTAAAATAAAGACACGGTCGGTTAAAGTATATGTGCAATTGAACATACACATTAAACAGAATATAGGGTATCCACCCATTCGGTGACCTAGGCATAATTTGATGTTTAGAGTAATTTTGGAACTCTAAGTTGTATCTGCAGAAAGCCACTGGCAATTTTGAATTCGAGATTTAAGATTAGCTGTAGCAAGATTGTATTTTTTCCCACAACAGTTCCTAAGTATTTAGCGTCATCTCCCCGCTTCCTCCCCACACCAGACACAGCCACATCAGTTAACTTGATGCATTGTCCTCATCGTGAGCAAAAGGAAAGAAAAAGCAACCATCTTTGAAGAAGTCGCCATTAATTCTTTCTCCCTTCCCTGTGTAAGTCGTGTCCTGCCTTTCCTTTCTGTTGCTGGGACAGTCAGAGTAGATTCACTGTCAATTATTTATAGGGCGCTTGTTTGAGAACTCTTGCCAGAGTGATTCTGTCAGTGGCTGCCCATGATTCTCTTTTTGCCTGAAGAAGATGGCAAAATGATACTAAAATCCACCAAGATGCCGGCGAAGAAACATACTTTTGAGAAATTTAGTTGCAATGTCTTTTTCTTTCTGAGAGCTTATATTAAGTATTTGAACATCAGAGGAAAAAAACAGTTTTAAACTTTTATTGTTACGAAAAAATGCTTACAGATGAAATTTAGAGATTTCTTTCCTAAATACTTAAGTTTTAGGAGCCTTTATATTCCATTTATATCTTTTTTTTTGACTGCACTGAATATTTTGTCTAGATTAAAAATGGAAAAAGCCCAGCATAGTGTAGTTGTAATCACATTGTCATTTCGGCAGACTGCAGTTGCCCTTGCAGTTCCTAGCTTGTAGTAGAGGCTTTCAGATGGTATCAGGTCATACCTTAAAATGCCTTAAAAGGTATTTGGGTTTAATGCTCCTCATGGAGATGCTAGCCTGAATAATTTTATGGTTACTTTCATTATTACTGCTTTCCTGAAAGCTGTCTGCCTGGAATGGGCAGGAAAGAGGCCACAGTAGCGATGTGGAGCTGAAGTGAGCTGCTTGGGTCAGTCAGATTTTTGTCACTCGGCAGGGGCACAGAAGGTGGTAATACGGTGGCAACCACGGTGGTGGGAGCTGAGGACAGCTTTACTGCAGGCATGTATTTATATTCACCAAACAGATGTGTGACCTGTTTAGGAAAACTCTTTTTTGCTTGTGTGATTGAGCAGTCCCCAACCCGCTTTTAAATCCTATTTTTAAACTTCTTAAAATAGCTGCAAATCTGTAAAACTGAGGAAGATTTTTTTTTTCCTGAATCCCAAATTGCAAAGCATAGATAAGTTAGGCCTTTAATTACCGTCCTTCATGGTAATCTAGTTAAATTAGTAACTACTGTTGTGCTTTAGGATTAAAGGGCCAGTTGTCCAAGGTATGAAGCATTACCAACTCCCTTTGAATTGACAGGTCAGGATTTGTTCAAGATAACCCGTGCCTGCTGCTGGCCCTGGTGACTGCCAGCACAGCGTGGTCTTCCTGGAAGCATGCGGGGTTTCAGGCCTGCCCAGTGTGCCAAGCGAGGGATCGGGGACCCATCTACCTCTGGAAAACTGTCCTGTGGTAACTGGTTGCTCCTGTATCAAGCGTGCTGGGTCACGGACGTTGATTCGCATGGTGACATTGTCACTAGTACAGGTTTAAGGAGCAGTCATAGCAGACAAAAGGCACCTGAGCAGCTGATGGCTTTTGAGAAATATTTCCTAGCCTCTAGCCATACTAAACAACAATTGCTCCCGACAAGCTTAGTACTTGTTGCAGAACACTCCTCAGCAACATACCTGCTCCTGGGTTACATACAAATCAGTTAAAATGGTAGAGAGCAGAGCAAACACGCTTTGCCATTTAATTCGGGAAGAACCATTAGCCCATCTCAATGAGGCTGTTGTGGCCATTCACAGCGAACTGACGGCTTTAATGTGCACTGTGTTCTCTGCCAGCCAGTGTTGTTGCCGATGCTGTTGCAGTTGTACCATTAAGATTTTTTTTTCTGAATTCCATGTACAGGAGCATGTATTGAGGCTGTTCTGCGTACTTTGCCTCCTGCCTCCATTCGCTTTGATCCAAGTATTGGCATGGGAGAAAGATAGCATTCTGTATTTCCAAATTTATTGTCTTTATTTTGCTATTTTCTTTTTTTTAACGTAAACTATTATTTTAATTATTTTTGTTGTTGCTTTTCCATTTTAAATACCTGTACATGCTTGCTGATAGCACCCAAGGATTTAAAAATATACTAAACTTTCAGCATTCCGCTGTTAGCAGTTACCTGTATTCAAGGCTGCTGACAATGTGAAACCCTTACAAACAATGTTTGAAATTCTGTGGGTTTTTTAAAATGTAATTCTTACTCTGACTTTTAAAGATGTGAGCGCTGATGTTGCTAATGTCAGAGGACTTATTTAAAACCTTCCAGGAGTCTTTTTTGCTTGGAGTAGGACTACACAAATAATTTACAGGGTGGCTTAAAAACTGAGCAAGAGCCCTGCATTGCTAGTATCGTAATCCTATTGCCAGGGCAGAGACTGCACATCTGAACTGAAATATGTTTTAAAGTCTCTATCTAATGCTAAATGCAGAGGTGGTAGGGAAAAGATAGGACTGTTGTAATTTGTAGTAGCTTTATGGAGAGGACAGAAAGAACTTGAGAAAAGAGTCAAGTAGCTCTAGATAAGAGTTTAAGGATGTGACTTGTTTTCTATATACAACATTTCTTGCTTGATAGTTTAAAGCTTGTCAGTAATTTTGCTTTGCCTGATGTCCTTGTATCCGTTGGGCATGCAATATTAAGCAGAAGGGCATGCAATATTAAGCAGTCTAACTGTGTGTTGTTAGTAGCAATGCCAGCAAGGTAAAAAGGCTCAGAAAATGTTTAATAAAAATAACCTGTCAGACTGCTTTATATGAAACTGAGGCATCTTGTGAAATAACCGCACACCCACTGCATTTTCATAGCTCGGGAGAAGTGTCTCCCACTGAAATACACTCCCTTATTTATTTCCAAAGGCGCGCAGTGAGATGGAAGGGTGCTGTGATGCTGTTGACAGTGAACTTTCTCAAAAGTGCAGAATCTGGCCAGCAGTGAGGGAGCGTTTCTTCTATTTGAACCATGATTTGTATCAGTGCACGCAGCCACAGGGTTACCTTCTTTCTCTCTCTTTTAAGATGTCCTATTTCTACTCGTATTTTGTTGAGGTGCTGCAGGGTTAGTCTGCCTTTACTTATACCTTTACTTATGTATCTCTGGCACTGCACTCTCTAGAATCTGCTGACTTTTTCTACACTTGGACTGAAACTTCAGATAAGTGAGGAAACTTAAAAATAACTATTTACCATCCTGGTAATCTAAACTCAGAGAGAGTGTTTTGTCATAAATTTTGCTGACAGTCATATACTGGAAATGAAGCTTGTCATTTTCAAAACTATAACCGAGCTATTTTTCCAAAGTAATATAAATTCATATTTTGAGCATATCTTGGTTTATATGCATTTCCATTATTTATATATTAAAATTAGATGTGCACAATTTCCAATCTTATTATTTTGAGTGGTTATTAAGAAATGTAGTTATAAATTATGAGTTATACAATACTTCGGTGTAAAAGGTGATTTTCATAATGTCTTTTCCCAACTTACAAATAACTTTTCTGCCATAACACAAACATGCTAGCAGAGCAACATGATAGATGTCTCTTTAAGTATCGTAGTAAAAGAAAATGACTTGTATTCTGAGGCTGTGGATAGTTTATGTTGTTTTGGACCCATTTCCCAAGCAGTGATCGAAAACAGATTACAATAACAATTATACAGTCAGAAGATGCAATATCCATTTCTGCTTTAATTGAGTGAAAGAATAATAAAAACATCATTAAGAAAAATGAGGTGGACCTGTCATACACTTTACCAATTTTTAGACTTGGAGAAAATGCAGAGTAACAGAAGTATGGGCTTTTTTTTTCCTCTCTCTTTTTTGAGTTTGTAGCTCAAGCTCTGTATGAAGCTGCTGTGAGTGAAGGTGCAGTAAGTAGGCTTGTTGCTTGACTGCTCTTGTAGGGCATTATCTGAGAGCCTGGGCTTGGCTTAACAAAGGTAATGCTTCTGTCGTTGCTTTGAGTCTTACTAATTATATTAATACTCTCATGGTAGTGTTCTGCTCTGCCAAATAGATGGGCTCAGAGGATGCCATGGAGAGGAGGAAAGTAGTAAAACAGACTTCTCCTTCAGAATAAAGTGCTGTGCTACTAATCTGCTGTATTTTATTTTTTTTTTCCTGTGGGTGCCTTTTTTTTCTTCTTTTTCCCCCCCCCCTCACCTAATTGTGAACCTGGTTTCCAGTAGAAGTACCAGGTCTCTTAAACCATTACCAGTTGAGACAGGTTCTTGGGTCATCCTTTGGCAACCTCGGTGTCTCGGGCTGTAGCCCTGCACACGTTGAGGCACTGTGCCAGGCAGCATGTGCAGCTGTGCTGCCCTTGAGGTAGGACCTGGTCATAGTTGAAGGCCCAAGGCCTTGGGAACCTGGCAAACAGTTTTCTCCAAAGCCAAACCTGGAGCTGTGAGCCCAGTGTCTGTTCAGCTGTACTGTGTGTGGAAAGGGATCCTTGCTGCAGCAACCTTGTCTGTAGTCATGCACCATGCAGCTTTGTAAATCAGCATTTGGAGTGGCATCCGGAAGTGAGCTGGGAGCCAACTCAGCTTTTGGAGAGCAGATGTAATCTGCTCCCTTTGGCTGACACCTCTGAACAACCACGTGCATTTGCACCAGCAGGAGTATCTGGTTCTCTGGAGTAGCTTTGCATACAGTGTTGTAGGAATTTAGCCTGCTGAGCCCCAAAAGCTTGGATTGCTGGATCTCAGCCAGTGAACCCATGCATGGTAGGCTGGCCTGACTGGGTCCTTTGCACTTTCTCCCCAAAATATAGCTTACTGGCTGAACAGATGAAGTGTCCCATGTACTTGAGAGCGGGGGTATATCTGTTGACTCTCATTCCTTGACCTCATGACCCGTTTGGTGAAGATGCTATGGCTTTTAAAATCTGTTATACTGTTGCCTGACAAGATCTGACAGAGGCTTCTGAGGTGCCCCTGTACCAAACAACTACCATCTGGTAATGATGTTGCTGTAGCATTACTTGAACCCCTTGCTGAAAGCACAGCCGGATGAAGGGCTCTGTAAGTAACCACTGAGTTTGGTGTCCTTTGCTTTTAGTGTGTAATGTGGTTTATCCTACCTTCTGCTTTCTTCTACCTTTTGTCCATAAAGGGTTCTACTGTATGTAGCTTAAAAATGATCTTTTCTAATGCCACTAGTGTCTAAAAGACACGAGAGAAAGAGGCGCCGATTACAGATCCGCGGAGCTTGTCTTACAGCGGGAGCAGCCTGTAAAAGGACTCGAAGAGGGAGATGTAGCTGCAGTCTCAGTAAGCTGTTCGTCTGGTAACATGAAGGAGGATGATAATATTTCTTCTTGTCAGGGGTTGTTCACAGAGGGATGGACGTGAAGGGGAAAAGAGCTTGCTGGTGAGTCCCAATGGAGATCCCACAGCAGGCCTAAGCACGCTGCACAGCTCTTCTCCAGAAATAAAACCTCAAACCAGCTCCAAAAGCTTTTCTGTTACATTCCAGGGGACTTATCCTGGTACCAGGAGACTAGTTAATAGAACCTTCATTAAAATGCTTTTGCTCAAAGATGTTTTTCTTTTTGCTTTAAAAATTATATAATATGGTGGCATCTGCTAGCACCACCAGTTAAGGGCTTATTAGTGGTTTCGGTTTTCAGGGTTTTAAAATGTTGGTCATTAAAATTAATTCTGGGTGGAACTCGGCTTAGAAAGTCTTATCCCGCTTGCTTTTTTTACATAGTTGAGAGAAAAACAAGAAAAAGTGTCCTCCCCCAAACAAAGGGGAAAAAAACAAAACAAAACCGTCCTGAACCATAAACTTTTTTAGGTTACATAAACCAAAACCTAAAACTTATAGAAAACAAAGAGTTTAAGATGACTAGGGGGAAAAAAAAAAAAAAAAAGCTTAATTTGTAAGTGTTTCCTTCACTGCTTTTGAGTGAAATCAGTATATTTTCCATTAGTTCATATTATAAATTATTGCTGTAGGGTATTTTTTCTTACTATTTTAAGTGGGAGACACGTAGAAGCCACTGAGCTGTTTTATTTAGGAAAAATGTAGCAGTAGTGTCCTTGCCTTTGCCTTCCAGTGTGATCTGGAGGGACTGTGCGTGGTTCTTGGTGAGCATACAGGCCTGGTGCTGGCACAAGCACTTCTGTTTGTGTTTGGGGCTGGCTGGCAGGGAACTTTCAGCTGGAACAACGGGGCAGTTGGCTGTGCCTTCTTCTGCCTTGAACTCCTGTAAAACAGTGTTTTGACATCTGCGTTCTCCTTTGCTGCTCATTTTGGTGGCCGAGTGGAGAGCTGGACGTGCTTTGTTCTCCTGTTTAATTGCTTCTGCCTCCTGACTGCTCTGCTGCAGCCTTAGCCTTGCCCAGCTTAACTGGCTGCGTCAGAGAGACTGCGCTCAGAGCTCAAGCAGCTACTCTCCTTCTCTTAGACCCAGGCAGGGTGGCAGGTCCAAGCCGACACCCAGTTACTGTAACTGGTTCAGCAGAAGTAGGGAGCTGCCAGGAGCAGCTGTGCCTCTGTCACTAGCAAAAGGCCTCATCTCCCTTGAGTACCAATTCTGTCCCAGGCATACAGCTGGGGAGGCTGTGCTAAAGGTAAATATTCCATATTCCTCTTTATTTCTTGTTTCTCCTTAGTGTAAACACATGCTGCACAGTATGTGCACATACTGCTTTTTTCTGCTTTTTTTTTTCTTTTTTTTTTTTTTAAAGAAATTTGAGTATTATCAAATCAACTTATGAGTTTCTTAATATGTTTCTGTGGTGGTGGAAGAGTGGCCTGGAATATTTTGTGTCAAACAGTAAAGCTGTTATTTCAGCTCAGAGAAAGATTCTTTGGCTAGTTTAGCTGTCAGAAGCAGGGGACATCTACGGAGATGTTAGTGACTTCTTTATAAAATTTCCTGAGAGCTGGGGTAGTTGTGATGGTTGGGTGACTGAAGCCACAAAAAGGACTGGAAGCTGAAGAAGGATGTAAATAATATCTTGTGGTTTGCATTCACCATTGGCTAAAATATAATATGTAGAAATGCATTTCCTGCCTACAGATTTATTGAATATTTAAAGCCAGAAAAAATAACAGAGGAGGAGAAAGATATTGTCCTTAGTTTATTTCCTCTGGCCCTCCTCAGAAGAAAACTTCTACAGTGTAATATTATTTAACATGATTTTTTTATTTGTTTGTTTCTTTGACAAACATTGTATTAGAATCATCTGTGGACTGAGTTCTTCTTTACCAAATTGCATCCTGGAACAAATTATTTTCAACAGGCTTATAAACCCTCAAAGAGTAGGAGTTTAACAGCATCACATTACTGCCTGTGTACAGAATCAGATATCTCATGTTTTGTCTAGAACACACTGGAGGGCAGAGGATTAGCAAAAAGCAGGATTCTTCTCTCTGAACAAAACTTCTGATTATACTGAGATGCTTGGCACTTTTTTTGTATAGGGTTGTACATCTGTGAAGGTGCTGGTGCTGTCTCTGATATTTGACATACAGATTTCCCACTGTCCTCCTCAGTGCACCCTGAGCTTTCTTCGTGTGTTTCCAAGTGCTTGGAGACAAACAACTGCAAAGTGACTCCTCTAGTCCCCAGTAAAAAAGATTTACAGTGGAAGAATTCCCAGCTTCATAATGAGGCTGTTATAAGTTGGTTCTTGATAGAAGGCTGAAATACAGACCATTTACCCAAACTGTGCATTTATTGCAAGTTATGTGCCAACAGCACGTATTTTGTCCAAGGTAATTATATTTAAAATTTATGAAGTAGCTTGAAAGTGAGCCTTAATGGATGTGAGTGACCCTCGCTGAGATGTGTGAGCTCCAGCTCATCTTCCTCTTTGCTGGGCTGCACAGACACAGGCTGTACCCAGGATCTGCTTCAATCCTGATCCTTCCCGAGTGTGAACAGTCATATGTGCATGTGGGAATGGCACAGACGTGCCTGCTCGGCCTGTCATCGTGCATCCTATATCTGCAGGCCTTATTTGGACTCTGTAGGATTTTCTGGGTTAGATCTCACATTACCACCAGCTAGAGCTGTGCTGTGATTTATGTAAAAGCGGTGTTTAGATCAGAACAGCGTAACTGTTTTTTCAAATACTTTCTGGTTTTGTTTCTTTTGAGGAGAAAGAAAAAAGGAATGCAGTGGATCTTTTCTCATTGTAACTTCTTCTCTCATCGTATGTTTGTTCGTCTAGGTGAGCCTCCTGATTTCTGGAGTACACACTAGATTGTCATCTCTGTAAGCTGCAAACCCCGATCCCTCTTTTGAAAAAGTGGCACCCTGAAGCTTCACTTTTTTTTTTTTTAATTTTCTTCATGATGGTGTTTTGTTTTTCAGAATTGAAGTATTAATAATAGAAATATTTATGTTGTGCTTGGCTATGGGGCAGACGTCTTTCATTCAGAAATGGAGGTGTTTCTGAGTAACCAAAAGCTGCCCTACTTGTCTGTTTTTGCCCTTTCAGTTAGAGGTGCAGGGTGCTGGGAGCAGAACTGGCAAGCCTTTCCTGTGCTGGGTGGACATAATTTCTCTCTTTAAAGCGGCTTTCTCAGTTTAGGTTCATTTTACAAATCTGTTTAGAAGAAAGGGAAAGAGCTGAGTACCAAATGGGTATATGTAAGGTCAGCTCTATAGCAGTGCAAACAGATATAAATAAATGGACTGTTTTCCCACCACTAGCGTTCGCTGAATGAAGTGTTGTCGCCTGAAGAAAAGGCAGAAACGGATGAGGTTCGGGGACTTCTGCACTTTGATTGCTTCCTGTGGTTACTGTCAGTTGTGTAAGCGTGTTTTATTGTTAAGTGTGTGGAGTCTTCACCCAGATAATTTCCTCAAGATGACCCATGCTTTAGTAGCAGAGACACAGTCTCTGTTGCAGGGAAGGGCTCTCGTATGTGGAAGCCCACCTGAGGTTGCTAGTATTTTAGTGTTTTGAAGGCATTCTGGATCGAGTCTCAGTGTAGATCAAGTGCAGACTGAAAATGCATTGGGCAGTTGGAGATGGGGAACAACCTGCTTTTAGCATGCGGATGAGATTTTTATTCACTTCAGCATCCTTTAGAGTTTTTATTTTTACTTTTTTTAACACTGGACTTGGAGGTATGTATGTAGATGAACATTTGTCTATGCTGCTTGCTTTTTCCTAGGTTTGATTTTTTTTTTTCCCCCTATTGGAATGATTAAGTTAGAGAATGACCCGTGGTACAGTCACTGCAAGGGAAATGTTTTCTGCACACAGTAATGAAGAGTTTTCAGTAGTTTATGAATTTTTGAATAAATGTCCTGATTTCCCAACCATGTAAATTTGCTTTGTCTTGGAGAGAGATTGCTCTGTGTGTGTCTCTGTTAAAAAAACAAACAGCAATCAAAAGCTCCAAGCGCAACGGCAACAACAAAAACTTTATTTTCCACTTTCTTCATTTGATAAAAATCTCTTCACTCTAGAATGATTTCCTTTGGGTTTGACACCACCATTTGATCTCAGTTTTTAATAATTTTGGTGGGTTTCACTCCCAGAAGAAAACATGCTTGTGCTATGAAGTATTCCCACTAGAAATCTGGGAAGTCTTAAACCCTCGTGTTACTCAGGGCTAAGAACTCGCTTCTTTATTAATTCTGTGCTAGACAACCCCTGTACAGTAAATCTTTCCATAACACCATGCTGTTGAAATTAATCAAGCTGATGTTTGGAAATTGTTCAAATTAGATTAAATTAAATAACACCTAGATGGGGCTCACAACTTGCGCTGATGGAAACAGATTTTAATCTAAAAAGACACAAATTTTATCGGTGCCTCTTCTTATTGGTTGATCTTCATATTATGCTTATTAGGATGAGCAAGCACTGCTTCTGATTTAATGGGCAGCAGAGGTGGGTGGCTGTAATAGTTTAACCTCCTCTGCAGCTTTTCTGTCACCTTTTCTCCTTTGGTTTAGGTGCTGTGCCTGGGGTGGTCATGTGGAAATTGGTGATGTGTAGAGGTTTGACTGCTGGTAGTGCCTTTAATTCTCAATCTGAAGCACTGGATGAAGTATATGATTTGAAAATGAATAAAAAAAATCAGTGCAGGACTTCTTAAAGATCTTCCCTGTCTTGTCCTTTACTTGACTGTTAGAAATTAACAGCTTGCATTTGCAAATCTTGCAGCTCAAAGTGTTTTCCAGGGAGCTGCTTGGCTTCAGTTTGATAATATTTTTAACTGGCTTCAATTTTTATTTTTTTTTTTAATGAATATTTTGTGTGGTGGAATGTCCAGAGTTTTCACATTTTAGACGGCATACCTGTTTTTTTTTTTTTCTTCATTTTTAGAATGAACGGGAAAATAAAACTACAGAGTGAAACTAGCAAGTAGGAGAAAAATGTGCATTTGGGCACAGATCGTCTGCATATTTAATTGCTTCTTGATTTTTCTGCTGCTTAGATGAGTCTCAGCTAAAAGAAATGCAAGCAAATGTACAAAGCCTTTTCTGTGCATCACAAGGTCTCCATGAAAGCAACCACAGAACTTAACTCCCATTTCTGATGCGTTTTAAAAATATTTGGTATACAGAGTTACTGATCACCACCAACCATTCTGTTCTTCTGGAAACACTTTCCATGTTCTCTTCCATGGAATACAGGGAATTCTTGTGTACAGGTGCTCTTTTAAAAGGTTTTATGTGGTCTTATTCTATGTTCCTCTAACACTTACTGCTATCTATATGGGGTTCAAAGCACTGAGAGACACTGAAGAGCTGTTTCTAAGCCAGCTAAATGAAGTAGTATCAAGTAGAAAAAGCCTTTTGGATAATTTGTGATCGTTACTGATGTTTTGTGTGCAATTCAGCATATTGTGCTCCTCCTTTGAGAAAACAAAATGTTTTCTTTTCAGCCCTCAGATTACCCCTTGTTTTCTCGATGTGTGAAACTCCACGCCGTATGTTATCCACCGTGAGTTACACCACATCATTCACTAAAGCATCTCTCTAAAGCTGGGAGAGCAAATGTACAAGAGTTTTGTTCAAAAGGGATCTCAGCCTTTTTTGTGTGTACACATGAAGAGGGAGGATGACTAGTTCTGGCTGCTCAGGCACTAGAGAAAAGAGTTGAGAGCTTTTAGGATTTATAAGTTAGGTTTTTCTTACTGCATGCAAGGCTTCGTTCTGGACGCTTGGTCTCCTGCTTTCTTGAGTATCGCTGTAAGTAAGTTGTTCAACTGGAATGATGGTGAGGATGGACTGGCTTGCATCCCTCTTCTGTAAGGGCCCTCCAGTGAGGTGGAGGTTCCATTTTATATACCTATGAGCAAGACGTCATGCATACTGGTGTGTAAAGACTGTGCTGGTTTTAGCTGCAGATGGTTTTCCTTCAGGTTTTCACGTACCAGAGGTATGTCAATTTATATTCAGATAATATCAGGAAACAGAGGAGTTCACAGTAATAAATCCATTTGAGATACTATAGCTTAGCTCTTTCCAGTGCAAAATAGAGGGCAGAGCAGATGGGATTTCCTCAGAGTGAGGTTTGCTTGGAAAGAAGTTGGATGACTTGTTTTCTAGGAAAGCAAAATTGGTTTTAAAACTCCAGCCACAGCAAGAGGACCATAATATGTTAGCAGTGGCAGATGTGGTAACCTGCCCTTTGCTCTCTGTTTTCAAGGTACTAATGGCAGCTTATTGTCAGTTATGCTGGGTCACTGAGCTTAGAGGTATTTTAGCAAACGCTGTTTCTGTAGCAGGACTTCTGTGATCCTCGATGGCCCAAACAGGCCATTTAAAAAATAATCATGGGCAAGCTTCCTGCAAGTCTATCACGCTATCCATACAGTAGTGTTGTGACAACAGTATTTCTACCAGTTGAGGTCCTGTTTGCACTAAGACAGTAAATTATGGGCATAAATTGTGTGGAGAATAGGTGCTGCTTCTGTACTGAAAAGGTGGAAAGGCAGTTCTGTGACAAGGAAAGCATGCAGCAGGAGGATGGAAGATGCTGCGGCATTCTTCTCATCAGTTTGCATTCACTCACTTACGCTGTCTTGCCAAAATGTGATTTACACAACCAATATTGCAGCCTTAGCATTTGGCCAATTATCTTATTCTTTTGCTGAGACATTAATAGCCCCATCAGAAGTGCTGTGACAGACCGTATGTTCGGTGGGAAGGTATGTTTGTTACTTACAGGGGTTAAACTTCATTAACTAGTTAAATGATTTATGGACAAACAATTCAGCTTTTAGCCTTGGAAAGAAATAACAATTTTGTCACTGACTTCAGTGGAACAGAATCAGCCACGCTCTGTCTTCTCAGAAAAGCACCCGGAGATATTTTTCACTGTATGTTCCTGAGCGTGTTAACATTTTTTTACTTGAACTTGCAAAATGCGTTAGTTTATCTCAGAATCAGTGGTAAAGAGGGAGCAGCATCAATATGATGCTGTAACCTACTTACCCATTATTGAAGATGTGATTTAAAACAGAATGCTAAAACCTATGTACTGGATATTCAGCCTTGTAGCTACTGCTGGTCTGCAGTTAGAATGTCCAGTTGGGAGCTAATCCCTGCCAGCTATGGCACTAAATGATAAATGTGTATTTAAAATACATTTTAAGTAAATCTCATCTCTGCAAATTCAAGCCTGGAGGATTCAAGTCCCTTAGCAGGTGTTACTGCTATGACTGTATCTATTTCAGGGCAGGGTGGTTCCTTTTGAAGGGATATTTGACCACTGGTTTGCAGATATTAGAACTGCTGATAGATGATCTTAATTAATTGGCTTTGTATAGAAAGAGAACCAACATTTGGCTTTCTCCTCTCTTTCCCTTATGAAGTGCCCAGTCCAGGAACGCCGTGATCTGTATCTATTCTTTCATGAGTATTTTCATAGTAGTTATTTTCATATTATTTACATGAAATTGTCATATTTATTTCTGAAAAACAGGATTGAAAAGCAAACTAGTAGACTTTCAGGCAAGTTCTACATAGCACATTTTTGGGAATGGCTTTAAGCTTAGATTTGTCTTTCGCTTAAATATTTCATAGCTTATCTAGGGGGTAACAAATAGTATGTATAAAATTAATAAATTTATGTTGCTGGAGGTAGTGATTTTTTCCTTTGCCGCACACTTCATGGCCTAGATGCAAAATACGCAATAGCAAATGACGGAAATAGATGTTCCAACGCAGTAAGTTTCCTGTGTTTTCCTTTCATGCTTTTCCCTCCATGCACAGACATGCAGTACTATAAGGCCATGTTCCACAAATTGGCTTGTTTCTGGCCTGTCTGCAGTACTGGATCCCTTTAAGTTCACGCCTCACAGTTTATTACCAGAGATGACTTGATCTCATTACCACAAAAGTACATTTACAATAAAAGAGAATTAAATTGAATCCAGAACGCTCCCTGAGTTTTTCACTTCTGTGATTCACCCTCACACTTGATCCTCTTTATAAGAGAGCTGTTCTCACTCTCTTTGTACATTAAGAGGGAGAACACTGCTGGCTTCTCTGGGACTGCTGGTCCATTCACTCCCAACACCACCAAACCATAATTTTCAGCAAAAATTATGCAAGGATGTTTGCTTTGCAGAATGAGTAGGGTGGCCATGGTCTGGAAGTGTGTGAATTAACCTAGCCAATCCAAGAAGTGCATGTGGGACTAGCCCCAAACAGTATCTCCATGATGGTCACTGTGTGGAGAGAAGCTGGAGAGTGGTATCAGGTTCTCAGATCTCTGAGTGAAGAGAAGCCCGGACCTGCAAGAATATGGCATTCAAGGAACTGTAGAAAATTTCATCAATATTAAGCAAGTCTTAGTAGAAAAATCTCATTTGTCCTCATGCTGACTGTTATTTTGTTCCTAAATTGTATTCTCTGGGGCTTTTAGTGTGGTTTGTAAATGAGTCAAGTGATGAGACTTCAGTATTTCCCTTGAAAGAAAACAAAAGCTGTCCCCTGGGGAAGAAAGGCCAATATCCACTTGTGATGAGCCTTCTAGGAGGTATTTTAAATGAAAGCTTTTATCAGAGATGTATGACACTTTTTCTTGTTCCTCTCTCACAGACTTCTTTTTTTCCGTCTAGGTTTGATGATTCCAGTCTTTTGTGTGGTGGAGCAGTCGGATGCCTCACTTGAATATGATAATCGAGAAGAGCATGCTGAGTTCGTTCTGGTTCGCAAAGATGTGCTCTTTAGCCAGCTGGTGGAGACAGCGCTCCTGGCTCTGGGGTATTCCCACAGCTCTGCGGCTCAGGCACAAGGTATTCAGTAAAGTTCTTTTCCCTCTTCTCTGTGTTGACTGAATGGTGCACCTGAGGCTGTTCAGTGCAAGGAGCAAGCAAGAAAATTGGTGGGAAATCTTGGAAGTGTTTTAATCCGTTGTATTGATTACTTTATCTTAAGGTAGGTGTTGTTCTACACCTGTTAGCCTGCCTAGAAAGCATTAGCTGGATCTTGCTGAAGTGTGAAATATGGTGATAATGAACAGTCAGCGCATTCATGACACGTTTGTTCTGTATCTCAAGGCAGGTTGCAGCTTTGAGGAAATCAGCACAGAAGAGCAGGATAGAACCTCTAAGTATAGGGCTAGATAGTATCTGGTACTTCTTTCTATCAGGGCCATTTTGAACAGCGTGCTATAATGTTTCATTTTTGAAACAGTGTATTGAATACAATAAAGTTATATATATGTGTTCTCTTAATGGCCAATAGCCGTACTGCAAAATGTGCAAACTGATTTTTGTTTCTGCCTGTCCACAGTACTGCTGCAAAGTGCTTTGTAAATCTCTACCATTCCTTCTTTTTGAGAATGATTCTCCAGAAGGAGCAAAATCTTAAAATTAACAAAGCTTTCCTCTCTATACCCAAAATATCGGCATGAAACCTACAGTTGTATAAATGGGGGAAGCAGGCAGGAGATGGGGGAGCAGGAAAAATCTTTCCAAAATGAATTTCACATTTCAAGATATTTTTATGCTGAGGAGATTATTTCATTGTTTTCTCTTTTGGATGAGAAGCCTGTGACTTTGTTTCATCCTCATGTCATCAATTGGACCCCTGCAGTTTAGGGTAGTTTAACAGTAGCTTTGCCTGGGGATTTGGATTTTATCTGTTGGTTTTAGTCACTTTGTATAGCTAAGAATTTGAATGTGCAAACAGAGGGAGCAGCGGTAGGGCTGAATGCAGGAGTTGCAGACAGCGGTTAATAGCGCAGCACTCTTTGTACAAACTTCTCTCCAAGCAGGGTGATAATGATTCATTTCCTCTGTCAGCCTCTCTGCTCTGTGAGAGAGGCTCAGGATCTGCTTACCGGCAGAGCTCATGCACAGATCTAATGTATTTATTTATTTACACAATGCAGCAATAAAAGCTATAGGAGAAGGTAGTTGTTTTGTTTTTTAACAGGAAACATTTCGTGTCGTTTTAGGGACACTTTTTTTTTTTCTTTTTTTTTTTTTTTTTTCCCCAATAAATGTGAAAGGTCATTGTATTCCACTGTTTCCATCCTGGTGAGCCAGCTTCCTGTTTGACAGCACTATCCATCTCAGTTAACACAGTTGCTCAATATGTTGTGAGCTAACATGTGGAACACGCTGCATTCAGTAGCCAAGATTTCAGTCTTGGCACTTATGAAGGGGAATGGGCTTTGCAGGAAACCTGCTCTGAGGAGGCATGCCACTCAGTGCAGTGATCCACACTGGCTGAGCATCTCACTTGGGGAACCTTGCATTTGCAGCATTTCTCTGCTGTGAGAATACCAAGGAGTAGAGACAGATTGAATCACAAAGGAAATTAGTCACTGTGCAGGGAGGAAACGGCCACTGCGTTTTTAAACTACAGACTTCGACAGGGAGCAGGTTCAGCTAGTAATCTGTCATTTGGTGTTGTGCTCAAATAACTCGTCTATAAAATCAAAGTTGAACCTCTAATTGTTTCAATTAGTCTAATAGAAAAGACTTCACAATTTTTGTCTTTAAGGGATTAATTGCCTCCCACTAGAAAACATCGGGTGGTATAATATTTAGAAATGACAGAAATTACTTCAAAGATCTGTCAGGAATAAAATCTCTTCCTTGGTCAGCATGCTTACCTTCATACCAAAGGACCAATTCTCTGAAGACTTTTATGCTTCCTGGGCAAATACTATAGGACATGCTGATTTTAACATACAAAACTGAAGTGGACAGCATGTTCTGAAATAGCTTGCTTCTGTACTATTGTCTGCAAGCAGAGAGATGAGGTCCAGGCAGAAGCAAATTGGTGGTATAGGTATCTGAGATTGGCTAGTTTCGTGAGAAAAATTCTTGAATGTTGGGCTATAATCTGTGAACCAGTGTTTACAGAAACATGTTGGTAAGTACTTTAGTAAAGGATTTATTTGGGAGCACGATTTTCTGATATGAAAAAGAGGAAAAAATATAAGGCTACTTGCTCTTTTCGTTCTGGATAAAGGAAAAGTCTGCTTCTGTCCCAGTAGTTGGAATTGATTTCATTTAGCGATACACGTTGATAAACAGCCACTTAGTTCTTCTCTATGCTTTGTGATCAGCTGAATTACAGGATCTGCATGAGAAGCTAAAGAACTTCAGGTGCATTTCTAAAAATGGTGAAGCTCTGTGCATTTCAAGGCATCGTCATGACTAGGTGTCCTCGTGTCCTCTAGGGCAAAGTAAACGTGAGATTGTCAAAGCTTTGTTTTGTAAAGGCTGCTTATGCAACAGTCTTAATCTAGCATGTAATAGTTGTCACCTATTGAGTTAGGAAAATGTCTATTTCTTTGGTTGACTCTCTAAAGGAGATCCACTGTTCACTTCACCTCGCAGGACACTTCTTGTGTTTGTGCATTCTAAAGAACCATGTCTCCAATGTCAGATAAGAGCTACTTGTGGGGGGAAAAAATGGAGTTGTGGCAGAAGAGAGAACTGCTGTGCAATTTCACACCGCCTTCGCCGCAGTTCACCACAGCATTCGCACAGCCCTGCTGAGTCTCAAGCAGGTGGTGCGTGATTTGTGCGTAGGGCCCCATCTCACATCGCCTACTGTACTGCAGAGTCTGCGTGCCAGGAAGAAGACGTGACATGGAGGGGAATGTGTGTCCAAGGAGGCCCTGCTGTGGCTCTGCCCGGAGCTGCTGAGCTCCCGAGGGAGTTGAGGAGTCTTAGCGTAGATATCTTGAAACGAATACATACTGGGGGATGTACATGACGATGGCCCCATGCCTTGCTGGAAGAAGCTTTTTATTCCCCCACAGTTTGGGCAGAACACAGTTATTATTACACAAACATCTGGTTGCAAACATTTTTTGTTGATGGTGGCAAGAGCAGAAAGTTTTCCAGCAAGCACTGCCCTCATGAAACTTCCCTTTTCTGACAGGAGCTGTGAAAAGTCTTCTGGAACAGAATGGGAATTTGTTAACAGCTTGGCACTGGGGTGTGAAAGTTGGTGGTGTGAATGGCAACAAAGGTTTAATCAACATTTATGTATTTTTCTTTCATCACTTGAGTCTACACCTGACACTAGGGAACCTGCTACATGTGCCTTCTGGTAAGAAAAAGAGTCACTCTTTAAAAGGGCACCTGTTCCATGTCTAATTTAATAAAAATTACATACCCTCGTGCCTTTCTGAAAGTTATTTTCTGTTGTTGTTATTTTTTTTTTATTGTTGGGTGTGGTACTCTAAGTGAGCTGCGCAGGAGGGGGGAGCTGGTAGGGACTGAGTGCTGAGGCCAAAGCAGTATGAAGTTAACTGCAATCTGAAGTACTCTGTGAACGGTCTGAAGCTTTGGATCTGCCGTGAAAGCTGACTCTCTCCCACTGCCGAGTTGAGGAAGAGCAGTGCTAGTCTGACACTTCTACCAATTTATTGGAATCCATATGAAAAATAGTGTTTTCTCTTTTGACTGGTTCCCTGCTAGCTGTTGTGAGCATACACAAAACTGGTGTACATTGTCTACAGAGCCTCACAAAGCTTATTGGCCCATCAAAGTAGACTTTGCCTTTGGTTCCAAGGTTTTTCTGCTGGGTATGCTGGCAGGGCAAAGGAGTGCCTGCCCTGACTGTGTCTGGGGGTAGCATTGCAGGCAGTACATCTTGAATATTGTTGCTGTGCAGTGTTACTTGCTGTGATCCACTTCTCAAGAGCGAGGCTCAGGGAAGACCCAAACAGAAAGTTAATAGGAAAAGATCCTGTGAAATATTCCCATCTGTGCTGCCTCTGGGACCATAGTAGTTTCCAACTGAATGTCAGGTGAAGACAGAATGTACCGAGGGCTGTGTTGAACACATGCAAACTGATTTTATATTTCTCTATCGAGAAAGGTACAGAAAAAATGTAACGAAACCCTGCAAAACGTGTGCTGCTTGTATACAGCTAAGTTTGCTGCAATTGGGAAGATAAGTTGCTTTTTAATACAGGCGCAACATAGAAGTATGGGTGAGATGAGAGGAAACCTGGGTTCAGGTATTTCCTGTGCAATAAAGGGTGCTATAATCCAGGATTTTCTGCCTCCTTAGCCAAGTACCCAGTGCCAGTTGTATGCTTGAGCTGTGGCTCCCTGTTTGTATAATAAAACGTCTCTTAGTGTAGGGTTTAATGAGTAGAAAAGAAACCAACCCAGTCCTCTTCAGGGCTCTGTTCACCAGTGTAGTCTTGTTCCATCCTTAGCAGCTCTTTATTCAGCAGTCTCCTTTTGTGCACCTTGCCTGGGGATGCTTCTTGTGGATAAGCTCGCCTTTCTTGTTTCTAACTTTGGAGGTGAAACTGTGAAAGGCCCCTACATAATCATTTAGGAATAATGAGCATGTGAGGTACAACTCTAACAGGCATCCTACAGTAAACTCAGACATGACATTTAATGACAGATTTGTCTGGGTTTGCTGAGCAGACTGGATTTCTTGCAGTAATAATACTCAGCCATTCAGATCAAAGTGGTCCTTTTAAAAGCAGCTCCTTCTTGATTTGTGGATTGCTTGAGTTGTGTTTTTTGTCTTTCTCTGATGTTTAAAGAAATTGGTCTGAATACTGCTCAAGTATTTATTTATTTCCCTATATTCAGATGCTTACCAGAAAATCGCTGTTTTTTCTACCCTACAAAACTTCATGACAACTGCAAGTGACACTCATTTACAGGAGCTGAGAGGGAAAGTCAGACTTCATTGAGAATGTTGAAAGCCTCTTCCTGCTTTGTTTTTCAGTAGGCATTACAGTGTATAATGGACGTAGGATTTGAAAGACACTTGTTAAAGGTTCAGCTTCTCATGCCATTTCAATTATAGCCCAAGTGTTCTCTCTAGATACCACTTGGAACTATTAAGAAATCTTTAACTATTAAAGGAGAGATAGAGACCCACGCTGCTTGTATTCATAGGGTCTGCTTAAACTATTCTTTTTTGTGACCGAAAAGGAAATGCTATGATATCATATTAAAATATGTAATTAAAGGAATAGATTTCATGTTTTACTTCTATATATAAGAAATATACATTCGTAATTTAGATCTATAGTGTAAGTACATATAAATTATTTTATACATGTAAGTTATATATACAGATAAATATTTCTGTGCACATTTAGAAACAGAAGATCGGATCCCAGTTCTCAAGTTGCCACCCTCCTTGTCCACCATAGCATTAAATGTGCATTGCCTTTCTTTGATAAGCTCATGATGGAAGTTCTTAACTTTTCAACAGTGGTCAAAGGACTCTTTCCTTTTTCTTCCCACCACCAGCCCAGTACTGATGTGTGCCATGTGGTATTGGCTTTCTGATCCCAATATATTATTTACAGGATTTTTGTGATGGAACAAAACCTTCCACAAATAATAATCTATTTTTCTAGACGGCAAACATCTGGGTAGTATAAGTAAATGGGTAATTTATTGGTGTTTGAACAGCTTAGAGGCAAGTACCCAAACTGAGCCCTGACCAGCTCAGCACTTCTGACACTGCTTTCCATTTCATTTGCGGTTTGTGCCTGGGTAGAGCTTGGCTGGGAAGCAGGAAACAGGGACAGGGAGAGGAGACAGAGGGGACAGAACTAGCTTGGGTGTCACAGGGAAGCCCCTTACCTTTGTGTCCTGCTTGCCTGAGGCTTCTTTTGCCTGTGAGGAGCATTCTTGGCCAAGTACTTTGCAATGTGTCACATCCAGGTGCTGGCTTTGGGCTGTGTTGAGCTCGTGGCAGGGAGCGCCCGTAGTTTGTTCCGTACTCAAAACTGGTAAGTCTCAGATTGGGTTGCAGATAGAGAGGAACAAAACATTTAATGATTCCTCTCTCACTTTGCTTTTGAGAAACATTGCTGAGGTCGCAGCAGCAAATCCACACCTCTGTTTTATGAGGGCCGTGGTCTGTCGTGCTTCCCACTTGCTGCGGCTGTAGGCTCTGTGTGAGGGTATCTGGGCAGCGCTGGAGTTTCTTCATGCGTCATGTCTTAGAGGTCATATTTTCATATGTTCTGCTTGTTTTATAAACCAGTAAGGAATTGCTGGGGAAATTGAGCCACAGCTCAATTCTTTTTAAAAATTATTTCTATTTATTTATTTACTTATTTGCCCTGTCACAGCAACCCCTGTAATAATTTGGCATAAAATAAAAACTACACTCTCTCCGAAAGGCCTATGTACTCAATTAAAAACTCAGACCAGCTTATAATAAATTCTGATTTTTCTTGGCCCCTTCTCAACCTCTCAGCTAAGACCACAAGCCCAAGAACCACTGGTAATTTTGAGGAAAATTGGGAAATGATGTTTATTCATTTTAATTTAAAACAAAATAATTGTCTTTCTTGCATGAATTTGATAAAATGCTGTATTTAAAAATGGGAATAAATTGGGTTAGCCTAGGTCTTTCCCTGTCAGGAGAAGGAAAATGAAGTGCATTTAGCAGCCTGGTAGCAAAAAAGCTAAATATACTTCAAAAATTCAGTAGCATATGAGGAGAGCAGAGCCTGGTGGTGCTTCACACAAGTTAGGGGAGCTTTTTTTATATTTGTTTTTTCTTTTAAGATATTCTTGTCTGCTGAGATATTGCTGCCTTTATCTAGAGCAGGGCCTGGAAAACATTTTAGATCCATGGCATGAAGAGGATGCTTTCTGCACAGCTGCAATTGGCCTTGCTCCTGCATTCTCCTTGTGGACTCAGCTCCAGCTGCTGCCTTCCTTGCCTTGATGGGGCAAGTCTTGTGATCTGCATCCTCTTTGGGGGTCAGCTCTGACTTGCTTACCACCACATAGGAGCACTGTGGAAGAGATATCTATATATAACTTTGGTCATCCTGGCCCTACCCAGAATTGTCATGAATGCGATGATAGATAGCTATCTTTACATTTGCATCTTTTTTGCCTGTAGAATTTTATATAGGGGCAGTCTGTCCTCCTGCATTGTTTGTCATCAGTAATCTACAGGAAGTGAAATGGCTAAATGTACAGCATGAAAAACCATTAGCAGAAGGTGGTTCTGTTTGTGACCTTTTTCCAGACTGGTCACTGAGACATCATTCCAATTAGGATGATTAAAGATCCAATTAATGCTCACATTCCAGCTTGAGCTGAAAAAAGCAGGTATGCGTGCCCTCCTTTGCCCACTGAGCTGCTTGGCTGTTTGCAGTAAGACTCTCCTCCTTTCCCTGCTGCAGGGCTTACAGAGGATCACTCACACTCTGTCTTTGGTGGTCTGTCAGTGACCACCTTTGGTTTTTCCAGGGGAAGAAAACAATACATTGTAGGATGAAGTAGCTGTCAATTAAACAATAAAGCTATAGCGGTGCTGGGATCTGGGGTCCTCTTTTCTTAATCTCTTTTCACAGCGCAGTTGTGTTTTGGAGAGAGTGTAGCTTTTATTTTATGCCGAATTATTATAAGGGCTGCTGTGACAATTGTGTATGTGCAGCATTTTCAACTTCACCTGTTTCTGCAGTTACCAATAAAGAGTTAAATTCAAACAAGGAAGCTAGGAAGAGAATGTGTGTGCCAGTTAGGATTCTTAGCTAAATTGCTTTCATACTTTGTTTTTATAATATATTTGCTGCTTAGCCACATTTTGGCCTTTTTCCTTTTCCTAACAAAAATCATTATGTGGGATAACGAGTAGATAGTTCCTACTTCCACAGTGACAGCTTCATACTAAAAATGTCCCTTGGCATCGGGATCGCTAACTGATGGCAATTTGTCTGCCTATCTGAATAGATTTTTTTTTTTCCCCAGCATGAGCTATAGGATCTATGAAATAGTCTGTGGGTGAAAAAGTGTTAATTTTGTATTGAAACTGAGAATGGACCAAATGCTTGAGGAAAGGAACACATCAAATAATGAGCTATAGATAACACCAGATCTTTTCAACATCCTGGAAGGAGATGTTTAGGCAGAATTGTACAGCAGTCAACATGAAAAAAATTGACATTTTATTTTATATTCCATAGATTATGTTTCAAACATCACTATTTATGTATCCACTTATACAGATAGCATCTATTACATATATTTAAATGTTGATGATGGGTCTAAAAACTGTGTGCATTACGAAAGGAAACTTTCTTTTCCTGTGGCTTGAGTGTGGAGAACACGTGTTTTTCTGTATCTGAATGCTGTATTTATTTGCTTAAAAGAACAGAGAATGCTATTCTTTTGGTAATATTCACAAATATTTATTAATATATTGTCATGGAACTTTAATATAGAGGGCAGCACATGCGAATAACTTTTTTTTCTGAAGTCTCTGCTAAAGGAGCATAGCCACACCATGCATTTGCATTTTCTGATAGCTAAAAATCCCCCCTACCATAAATGGCATGTGAAATTGAGAACCTAATTAAAAGATTAACAGCATGTACAGTGCTTTACCCAAAAGGCAAGTGTTAATTTGTTAAAACACTAAAGATTTTTATGCTGCCTTTTTTGACACGATCAAAATATTTTCAGTGAAACTGGTTGAACCTAGCCTCTTTATTATAAATTCTTCTGCAGAGTAAGATGACTTAATTTCATATCTGATTGCATAAAGAATTATAATTTATCGTTTCTAAGAGACCTATGACACTAAAATGCAGAATGAGCAAATAAAACTGATTTGTTCTAGTACAAATGAAGATATGTGACTGTATTTTTATTACAGGCACCATTTGTTTGGTTTGAGTGTCTGAATATTTTCCAATAAGACACAAAGTGCTCTTTGTAGAGCAGTCATTCTAGCAATGCATCTTGAGGTGTTTTACAACTAATTGCCACGAAATGAAGAAACCCAAGTCAACAAGAAACAGCCACTTCCATAAAAATAAAACCTCTGCTGAATGGGATAAATCTGTTCAAAAGGAAATATGCTGTATGTGCATTCATGGAAACAGTGAAATCTTGGATCAAGAATAGAACTTTTATTTTGTATTCTGAGGAAAGACCTGTTGCTCTCAAAAGTGGTTTTATCTCTGGCAAAGATGACTTGCTGCATCAAAAGCAGTATTTTCCAGCTAAGTGAAAGATACCACAGTCTAGATCACAAAGGTGCATCATTAAAAATCTGGCTGTAGTGGGAAGGCGTGATTGATGTGTAGGATGGTATAGTTAGGTGAGCATTTCTGTGATGAAAAGGGAAACAAAGGTGCTGCCGTGGCCACGTTAGCCCTGCATTAGGGTCCACACTGCGATGCTGCAGTTTGGTTTTCCTTCCCTCCTGAAGGCGTCTGTAGGAATCTTCCGCAGTTCCTATTTTTATGCTCTCCTCAGGTGCATCTGCCTGCAAAACACAATCAGGAGGTATTTTTCTGAAACAACTGGATATTTATCAGCAAAAAGTATAATAATAATAATAAAATAATAAAGGTAATTCAATATTACTCTTCTGGAGGAATTTAGTAGAAACTGGCAGTTGTTAAAATTTGTCTTTTGTGACTGTTCTTGATGGAATTTTATTCTGTCACTAAAAGTTTAAAATGTTTTATATTAAATTTACCATTTTGTACTGAAATGTGTTGGTGCTTGTGCCAAGGCCATGAGAACGTTACTGAAGTTGTAGTTAAATAGATTAGATTAAACCCTACTAACTTCTGGAACAAGTATACTGCTCATAACAGGAAAAAGGATTCTAATGCCCTCTTAAGGGTTAAATTAATACATTTATTACAGGGATTAATTTTATATTGTATAAATAGAGATATTGTTTTATTTGTCCAGAATGGCTTTTATCATCAAGTTTACTGACGGAAAGCTGCTTCTGCTAAGCTGATTGTGATTCCCAGATTCTAAAATACCGACGCCAAATTGTTGAAATCCCAACGTGAGCTTGTGAATTTTTTTAGAAGGGAGCCTGAAGGGTGTGTGTGACTTCATAAAAGCAAGTAGGAAAGGGATGTAATGACTTTAAACTAGAGAGCTTCCACAGTCTAGCTTGGATGGTACGAGAGAAAACTGCAGCATTTGTGGTGAACAGTGGATTATGCTTTAAAAAAAGGAAATTTGTACACACACACACACACACACGTCTTTATGTATGCCTTGCAATCAAGATTTATTTGAATAGCAAGGATAAGGCATATTTATTTCACCGTAAAAACATTAGATTTTTTTTTCTTCACCTTTCTGTGACTGTGTAGGAAAATTGCATTTTGCAATGGATTTCATTGCTGTGCAAGTATCTTGTCTGTGTGGTAAGGCAGGGAAGGAAAGAGCTAAAAAGAGACAGCCAACAGAGCAAATGTTTCCAAGCTGTTTGTGACCGTGATGTCATTGTTCTGGGAGTGGTATAGTTTTATATCTGATGCCACGTTAAGCACCTGTGCCATCCCAATGGGGTGGGGCAACCCCTGCCCACTGCTTTCCTTCCCCCTGAGTGAAGCACAGTTGGGATGGAGGCCCGGGCTGTGCTGCAGTGCTAAGTGGCACGCTGCTGCCGCTGGTAGCAGAGTGGATTTTGTTGAAGGAGAGGCTGTTACACAACAGAATTGCTGTAGTGCATCTTCATGACTTCTTCTGAATCCTTTTCATTTTACTTGCATCTCTTATGTATAAATTCTGGTTTGCATATAAATGTGTCGGAGATGGAGAAATCTTAGCTGCAGATGGAAAGAAAAACACGCTGTCTTGATATTTAAAAAAATCTAGAATTAGAAGGAGATAAATTTATGTAGCCTTTGCACCATAATAATGTGGAAAGACCTGACATAAAGCCATAAGGCTTTTTTCACAGATTCAGTTGTCTAGAAATTGTGCAATGTTGTTTAAATGGAATGACTTTTAACAGTTTGCAATAAATTTGAAAAAAAAAAATCATGTTTTCACCTAGGATTACATGATGGCAGTGCTAACTCCCATGCAATTAATAGACACTTTGTTTCCTTTGAGTGCTTAGCATTTTGTCTAGATTTTATTTAGCCATGTATCCAGGAACTGGCCGTGGATGCAAGCTGCTGCTGCTAACTGAACTGCATTCAGAACTATTGCACCACCCCATGGGCTATGTGACAAGATCTATAGCTAAATTAGGATTGTAACAATTTGGATGCAGCGTGTTCTCTAGGAGATAGGCAGCTCCTAGTCCACGTATGCACCCTGTCCGTGGTGGGGAGGTTAGAACTAGATGATCCTTAAGGAACCTTCCAACCTGAGCCATTCTAGGATTTTAATTGACTTATGACAGAATAACTTACCTCCGTAGCATTTGTCTTTTACAAAACAAGCCGTTAGTTTCCTGCAGCAGTTGTGAGATGCAGTTTGTGACTTCACAGATCGATAGGTGGAATAGGTTCTAATTTTGGCTCAGGTCATTGGCCCTTTGAGTGAAGTCTCACGTTGCTAGTGTTCCTTGTAGCTCCTTGTAGAAGAAGGCTGGTCACTGATCTCAGGCACCTACTGAGTGTCGTTTGACATGTCTCATTTTGTTGTGTGGTGTTGAGGGGGGCAAAAATGCTGTCTAATTTGAGAAGCCACGAGTTTAAATCTGGAAGCAAAGTACTCAGTTATTTCCATGTATGTTTCCTCGTTTTAAACTTCTTATATAGCACGTCTTTTAGAAAAAGGGCTACGTTTGCACAGGAGGAGGTGCCAAAACACTAGTAGAGGTGTAATAACTCATCTGGTGGGTGGATCTGACTTCTGCATGCTATTCTGGAATAAAATTAACCGTGGGGAAGTATAATACCTAGCATTGTTAGTTCTTGACATTTCCATTTTCTTCCCCATACTTCTGGGTCTCTTGATGAGATCAGCTTCACATTTTCTTTAAAAATGCAATCTGTAAAGGTAAGAAAATCTTAGAGGATTCCATTGGAAGCTTGTGAGCATGACCCAGTCTTTGGCATAAGAACGTGGAAAGGAAAAGAAAGCAAGTATTTTAATTGGCTGGGGACAAAATGAGAAGCTGTTTGGTAACTTCAGGATATTGTATTGCTATCTGAAGCACATTACTTTGTGGGCGTGCAGGCATTTGATGGTGTGATCATGCATGGATATGCGTTGGTTTCAAACATGCCTGGGGCCTTCTGTGACTCTTTCATTATTTTTGAGCCTTTGGCACTGAGTGTCAGTGGGGGATGTGCAGAAATGGGGAAAGTAAAAGAAGCTGTATATTAGAATCTAGTAGCAAGTTTAAATTAAGCAGAAACCTCGGTATGTTATAAACTTGTAAGACTATATATACACTATGGCATGTGGCTGGACCATAGTCATGCTCAGCAAACCACTGAATATTATAGGACAATTCATATGTTTTCTAATTCTTCCCAGAAAAAGAAAAAAAAAGAAAAGAGGATCTTGGTATGGAGCAGCGTCTTATTATTCCGTTTCTACTATCAGCAGCACAGTAATTTGAACTTGCAAAAATAGCAGATTAGATATTTGCCTGAAACTACATATGCAGTTTTGCATCTTGCTGATACTCTGGCAGGACATCACAGGGTCTGAAGGAAAGTGGGGCTGAAAGAGGCTTAGGGGAGCTACCATAGGGTAGCAAAGGTTATGGAAAAGTAGAACTTGTCATTAAATGTCCTATAAAGCATTGGCTGTTTAGGCAGAAAAATGCCAATGCGGGAAGTGCACACCGTGAGCACAGCTTTTTTTTGCTGAGAGGAGTCAAGGCTGACAGTTCCTTTGGGGCTTTGCTTCTTAAGGAGAAAGAACTTAGAACAGAAATGAAATGGCCATTAGTGGTAGGTCATGTCCTGAGCCTTTAAATCATAACATAAGTTGCCTTCTTCAGGGTTGACTACTCCTTTCAGTGGTGGAAACTTAAATACAGTTTTATGGTACTGCTGTAGTAAGGTCAAAAAGGGAGTTGGAAGGCTTTGTTTTGATGTCAGATGCAAAGATAAACAGGAATCCAGTTATATTATGTGTAATGTGTCAGTGCACAAAGTGGTGCTGGTGTTAATAATTTTTCAAGCTGTACTTCTACAAGGGATTCTTTACAAAAAAGGTGAAACCTTTTATGGTACAGCGATGTAAATAAATCTGAATGATTCTGAAGTCAGTGGAATTTTTGTTTACCGCTGATGCAGTTGAGGGCGGAGGTTGAAACACGATTTTTATTTCTAGGTGTAACTCAAGCTGCATTTCAAATCTTGTTTTTTTTGTGAAGAAGTAACCAACCTGTAGAGAAGCAGGCTGGTTACAGAGTAGGTAGCACAACTTCAGATATATTTTTGTATAGGATCAGTAGCCACCAATGATACTTTGCAGAGGGCTTGTTTGGGCTGTTCTGTCCACATAATTTTTCAGCTGTGTCCTAATACAGAAAAAACAAACAAACAAAAAAACCACCCTAATTACAGCTATTCTGAGGAGAGTTACTTAGCTACATAAGGGACAGGCCAAAGCCATTTAATACAGGACATTTTTCCTTATATGAAGGTCATCAGTCTGCAGGATATTTTTGTCTAATGGTCTACAGATTGTTTTGGTTGTTTCTTTTGTAATATATCATAGAAGCTTGTGTTTCAGTTCTTGCTTGATTATGTGAATACCCACGTAGATGTAAGTACATTTAGACTGGGGCAGCAAAATAGACATTACTCATAGGAATCCTACTTCTGTAGAGTCACAGAGAAAGATTACCTGTGTCCTCAGAGTGTGGGATTGCCAAGTTTGAAATCTGGGAGACATGTTTGGTTTGGTAAATAGAAGGCTTGACCTGATTTCTAGTACTTTCCTTACGAGGAGGAGGGAGAAAGCCACAGAGAGCAGGGAGATGCATGAAGTCAGAGGTTGGGAATCTCACAGCAGGCTTATGGCATTACTTCAATTGAGTGTGTCTGACTGATGGTGAGGGTGGCAAACATCCACCTTTTTGGCAAGGACAGATAAGTTGGTCTTTAGCTTGACTGATATGTATGCGTATGTAGCAAAGTTTTAAAAGAAGAGAAAAAAAAATTGTTGTGCTTTTGCACTATTTATGGTTTAAATATCATAAAAATTTAGTTGAAATGAAGGAAATGTAGGAGCTCTGGAAGCAATGCTTCTTGTTGTTCATGATGTCAGAGGTGGATGTTGGTGGTATGACAGTAAAGGCTGAACCTTTTCCCCAGTATTCTGTTACACTTTGTTGCTGTGCAACAGGTGGCAGCAGAGGGGCAGTCTGACCAAATGGCATCTGACACAGAAGGGCGTATGAAGCAAAGGTGTGTCACTGAATTCCTCCATGTAGAGAAAATGGGTCCCCAGTGATGTTGGCTGATGCTTGCTGAATGTTTCTGGAGACCAGACAATGGATGTGAGCACAGTGAGGCGATGATGGTGCATTTCAGCAGTGGTAACAGCGATGTGAAAGGCAAGCCACATTCCAGATGACCATGCAGATTTTTACAAGAGTGGCATGCAGGCTTTTGTTCCTTGCTAGTGAAAAAGCATAACTAATGATGGTGACTGTGTTGAAAAATAAGGCTTTGTAGATGAAAATCTGTTCTATTAAATAGTGTTATTGTGCTCTTAGTAGTTGCTGTAGTGTCTGTGTAAATAAGTAGGAGGCATTACTTTCAGAGCAACCTATGTTCAATACTTTTCTTTTTCAGCGAACCTGTTAGAAATATTACTTGAATTTAAGATTCATAGATTTTTGTGAAGGAGGATTTTTGTGAGGCTTTCATGTAAAATTTGGGTTCCCTGTGTAACAGCATCCATAAATCAAGACAGTGCTTTCTTTTCTTTGGAAGTGAAGGTAAAGTGTTTTGTTTGTAAAGCTTGGGGTGGTTAGTACTTGTCTGTAGACCTGTAAACGGTGCATAAATTCACAAGATTTTTCTTTGATTCACTGTTTTTTTTTCCCATTTATTAACAAGGTGGTTATGTGGGACCATTCATCAGAGGCTTTAGAAGTCATAGGAGATTTATGATGTCATATGATGTCATTACAGCAGTGTGCTGCATTGTAAAACTTGAGAGCAACCACTGCGTACCAGAGTGAATAATGGAGCATTCATTCACTTCTACCAAATCCCAGCGTAAAATATTCCACAGGCTCTCTTAAAACAGAAACGCTACCCATAGGAGCACGTAGGGCGAAGTTAGGCCCTGGAGGGTGCAACCCGAGTACAACACAGGCAGTCGTAGATGCTTGAATTCCCAGCAGTTCCGGTGCTAAGGCTGCCCAAAAGCTGGAGGCTCTCTGAGGTAAAATCCCTCCAGAAGGAAGTGGCTGAAAAAATCTTGGCTGGCTCATGAGGAGCTTGTGAGAACGAGGACTAGAGGCCAATTTCTGCCCTGTTACACCATCCCAAGTCTGGAACAGTGCCAGGGACGAGTGCTTTCCCTGCTGTGACTGGGCTGGAGGGAGCACAGCTCGGAGGGGTTGAAGCAACCAGTGACTCTACTCTAAACCACACATAAAATGAGTTTAGCAATCTTGGACTGTTGAACAATGATTCATTTTATAATACGACCACAAAATGTAGCTGACTTGGTAATGATTGCTTCAAACAGCTCGAGAAACTGAATGAGGAAGGAGTCAAGATTATCCTTAGCCCTACTCAGTGTCCTTGTAGGGCTGGAGGTCAAGGCTTCCCGGCACAGCTTCTGCCTGGACAGGCAAACAAAGGTCTCATTCTCCAGCGGTAAGCAGGCCTTAGCAGCCACCGCTGCGTGATGATGCCCAGTGAAAGGAAAAGTTAAGTGTGCTGTGTGTTTCTTCTTCAGGATGTTAACAGCTGTATGGCAAAACCTCCTGTAGTAGTATATGATGAAGAGCCAGAAAGGTATAAGCAAACTTTTGCGGTCATCCTTTCATATCTGTAATCACATCCAGACTTAACAGCACTGTCATTTCATTTTGCCAAGGAGTGTGGCAGCCCTTGAAGTGCGATTTCTTGGTGTTCCGTTCCATCTCACAGGGTAGAAAAGGTCCATTGCGCCCTGTCCTGTTTTAAAACAAGCCACACTGAAGTGTACAGACGTGCTCAGAGCCCCTCTTTTTATAGACTACTGCCATTTGTTGTAGGGGTTGCCATGGCAAACAAGGGCAGAAAATCCTATCTTGCTGTTCAAGTGAAATACTTAGAAATCATAAGGAGACAGATTTTGAGAATATAAATTAATTAAATGGCAGTAATTGCATTATCGCACTATCTTGCCAGAGAAATAGCTATTCCTGTGAGAGTCTATTACTGTGCTAGGTCTTGGAGCAGAGTGTAATTTTTTTTAAGTGTTTCAGATTTTCCAAGTATGGCTTTATGATTTTATTCTAACTACTGGTAAACAGCTGCTTAACCCAGCAAAAGTGGTCATCCTATATGCTTGAGCTGTTAAGGTTGTAGGAAGTACTTACAGTTTGGGCTTAAGTTGTCAGAAGTAAATAACTGTAACCTCACAAAGCTGGCTACTGTAACTGCTTGGTAGCTTGCCTTGTTGGGATCAGAGTTTTTGGACCAGGACAGGAAACATTAGGTTTCTTCCAGATAGCAGACCGGCAGTTGTCTGGTGTGTGCTTTGTTCATTGACTGCTGGAGGTGCAAAGCGTCAGGGAGGCAGCAGACATTGATGGTAAGTTTTTTTTCTTTGCAAGAAAAAGAAAATACTTAAACCTGCCTTATGTTGCTTGCCTTATTTTTTCCCAGTGTCCTTACTAAAGACTTAACATTTATGACCTTACTGTGGTACTGTTATCCTTCAAATCCCCAGTGAAAGGATGAAGAGTATGCTTCAGAAAATGAACTAAAAAAGTGGGTTCTGCCTAGCATATTTTTAGTCTGATTTAACGAGCTGCTCAGAAATATCTTCTGCTTTTAGTGCTGAAAACACGCAGTTCTATGTCTTTACATCAATAATAGCTATTCATTAGAGTATTTACTTGCATTTTTAAGTGGATCTATGTTATGTCTCTTTTATTAAAGTATGGGAAGAAGTGGAGACTAAAATGTCCGTTTTGCCAGTCTCAAAGAGAAATTTGTATATTAAAGGAGAAAGAGATCAAGATAATACTATATAGAAAAAGAAATAAGATATGACTTTAGTAAATATTTTATGTGGAGCCTTACTCAGTTGGCTCAGTGAGTGACATCTTTCCATTAGGTGAGGCAGATGCTTGGCATTCTTTGAGCATCCTTGATCTTTGCTCACTTCATCTGGGCACTGGTAAAGCCAACTTCTGCCTGGTTGAATGTGTGCATGGGTCATTGGCTGTGCACTCATTATGCCAATATTGGTGGCCCTAGGAATTGCCTACCTGCTGTTCACTTTTGTCTGCACATAAGAATTGGGCAGCAAGAGCCCAGGCTTAATGCCTGTATCGAGGTTTGGGAGCTCTTGAATCTTCTCAGTTTTGCCACTGCCTGTTTGTCTTTAAGTATTCATCTTTAGCTGGTGCTAGTAGTACAGCTTGGTTAAGTTAGTCGCACTGGTGAGAAAAGTTAAATATGTACTCTTGTTTAACTTCCAGAGTTCATTTTAGTGCACGGAGAGTGTCATCTTGTACATTCCACTTATGTTCCTGAGCAGGCAGTAGGCTGTTCTGTGTGTCCAAGGAATGTAATGTAACAAAGCTTTTACTTTGTGCATTGACTTGATATTTTTGGGAGAGGAAACAGCAACTTCCCAAGTGTTTATAAGTAGCTCAAGTAAGCATCCTCATCTGGAACTGACAAAGTCTGCTTCAGGATGCTTTTAATGTGCTGCAGTTGCCAGCTGCTTGTTAGGCTGAGGTATTTGTAGTGATATAAGAGTTCAACTCTGTTTTACAAAAAGAAAGATGCCTCTTCTGGAAGACTGAGCCAAGTTGGTTCCTCATTTAATATTACTTGAATCCACTTGTTTTCCCCGTATTTTGCATACAGTTATTCTTTCTTATTATGTTTATCATTATTCAGTTGGGAGGTTTTTTACTGTGTTATCCATGTCAAAATAATTTCAATAATGTTCAAGGCTAAAATTCAGGAGTTTTGAATACCATGGCATTCTGATTGTTACTGGTGCAGAGATCAGATGTAGATGACTGTTTTGAAAGGTAAGTTCACATCCACTTATAAGCTTTTATTACCTTTATAAAAATTAACAAAGAATACAATTTTTTTTCGAAGTATGAAAAGAGTTAATTCAAACCTACTTTTGTATAAATGTTGCAATCCTTCCTTATGGGTAAACACATGTATAAAACACTATAATTGCACCCACAACATTCATCCTTATTAGATGAATACACTTTTTTGTGCTAACTCTGCATGGTAAGTGAATAATTTCAATCTTAAATTCTACATTTTTCCTCTCTGGTTACAACCAAAATTATACAGATTCCCCATGTGGAATTATATCTTCAACTACTCTACTCCCAAGGTATTTTTAAACTTTTCTCCTAAATAAGGTACGTTATTTTAATTACAGAACGTAACAATTATCTTGAAGCTATTGGTTGTTTTGTCAGTTTGAGGTGCCACTTAAGTCCTTTTGTTCTCACAGTTAACAAAATAATTGTTTCAGAGGCGGGCTATGATATGAACCCCGATCAAATACTAGCAGGCATGTCATTATCGTGGCAGAGGAAAGCAAAGGAGCAGGTCTCTCCATGGGTGCAGCCATCAGAAAGAAATGGGTAGCTGTATTTCTTTTGGCAGGCAGAAGCTGTCTTGAGCCCAAAGACCCAGCCAAAGCCGAGTGAGCTTTGAGTTGACTCAAGCCTTTTATCAAATGTTTTTGTGAACACTTGCTTTTTTTTTCCCACATTGTTTTAATTATGCTTCTCAGTGTTGTGAGAGACACACTAGACTTACTCTATTTCAGGCTTATTTGTGAAAGGATTTCTCATCAGCTAATAGCCTTAATTTCAAAAAAATCCTCATTGTTTGGGTTAAGATCTGAGCTCAGATGTGTGATCACATAAGGGAAAATTCCATGGAGATTTGAAGTGGAACGTAGCCCCCTCCTTAATACTTTTGTCTAACATATGTCACTGTATTAAAAATAATTACTTTGGTTCCTTAGAGGGGAAGTAGAAGGTGTTGCTTTAAAAAAAAAAGCAAAAACAAAAACCACACACACAAACTTGGAATTCTATATGGAGACAAATAAACTCCTGAGACTGCTTTCATTTGAAAAGCATATTTTAAATTGTACCTTTTACTTGAATGTTGGCCAGTTTAATTTAGATTATTGCTTCTGACAATTAACCTCATGTTGGGCTGCGCTTGTCTCATTAGCAACGTGGCAAGTGATGAACTTGGATCCGTGAGGGCTCACCCCTCACCTGGGAAACTCACCCACCAGGGCTGCGTTGTGGCTCTGACAAGTAGCAAACCACTGAAGGGCAGCTGGGGAAGGGCTGGCCTTGGGGGACCAGGAAATACAGGAATAGCCTTATTGGATTTATTGAATTCTTCTGCTGGGAGAGAAAGTTAAGCAGCAGGGCAGGCATGGGGCATGGAATTTAAAAATATGTTGTCTCAAATTGATCTAGTCTTGATTTTTTTTTCCTCTGTCAGATTTTTCCTGTTTGACATAGATTTCAAAGGAGAAATTCTACTTTAAAAACACAGTTTTTAAAAATAAAAAGAGAATAAAATAATAGGGAGTAAGGATGGGGCTAAATAATTAAAGAATAAAACTCTTACATTCTCTTTGGCCATAATTCTTCATCTGCCAGGAAATTATCGGTTGATTTGTTTTTCTTGTAAGCAAAAACAGTTATGCAAGTTGTGGTTTCATGAACTGACCGTCCCCCCCCCCCCCCCCCTTTCTCTCTTGGATTTTTGTCCACTGAAGCAAAATATCCGTTATTTCCAGAGTCCACTCATCTGTGCTACACAGGGAGTATTCAGCAAAACTGTTGTCTTTTGGGGGTGGTTTTAGGAACAAAAGGATTGTAGGTAATATTTGCAATAGAAGTAATGACTTTACCAACTTTGTGAGTCTGAAGACTTGTTTAAGTCATCAGAGCACGACTACTTATGTTCAAGCTCTGAGATAAAATACAAAGAATTTTCTGACATTACTTGGAGAAAAAAATGAAGAAAAGAAATTCTAATTTACTTCTAAAAATATTTTTCCTTTGAATTTACTTTGTGTTTTATTGTATCTGCTCCTTACAAGTATTTTACTACTACTGCTGTGAAAATCAGTTAAAGGAGTATGACTTAAACAGACTGCTTTGTTCTCTCCCACTATATGGCTATGTATATAATATTTGCAGCCACTTAAAAGGCATTATACATGTTCTATAGAAATAATTATTCCACCAAGTGTTTAATAATGTACATGTAAAACTGGTCCATAAGAGACTACCGGAAAAAAGATTTGCCATGCCAGTTAAGAGGGTTATTTTTGTGGAAAAATGATTTGGTTTTTTTCTTTTTGATTGCAGGGAGAAATGGCAGTCAGCCTGTGAAATATGTAGTTCATATGCATGTGGACAGCTAACACTGAGGTGCAAATGTGACTGGCAGGCACCGCCAGGGCTGCCTGCAGTGTTCCTTGGGATAACATAGAGAAGCTGGGCCTTGCCCCCTCGTGATAGATTGAAAGGGCCTGGTAGCAGGACCTGGGCACATCAGAGAGGGCTTTTAGGGAGTAGGCATCCCTCGCTCATCCCAGCAGACCAAAATCATTGCCATCTTTAGTGATGTCCTCTTCTTGTTTTTTTGATTTGGGTGACATGCATGGGAACGTAGATGGGAAGAGAAGTCATGACTCAGGCAGAAGTGAGAGTAAGTTATTGTCTTGGGTAGGAAGGGGGGATGTTAGAGGTTTGCGGTCTGCAGATTTATTCCTGTAGAGCTTGTTGGTGGCTGGCCATTGTTCCAAGACGAAGCAGAGTGACATGGGTGAGAGGTCAGAGGCGGCAGGGATGTGGCCCCAGGGTGGGCGGCAGCAGGAACTGACTGGCCAAGCTACTGCCATGCGGGAGTCTTGTCTGAGGTTCAAAGCATCTTACGGGCTATTCTAGCAGGAGAGAACAACTATTGATGCATTTGTAAGCTAAAAATGAAAAAGTGTTCGCTTCTTACAAGAGACCTAAAGGACTGGCAACAAAATGGAGATAATTTTCTATCCGAGGAAATGAATGGTGACTTTTTCTGTCTCCTGAGTTCTAGTAAGAGTGTGTATCCTATCAGCCTGGCACATCTACCTATTTCTTGTGAGATTTTGGTTCTGCAAATTCCCCTTCCCCCTCTGGCAGAAAACAACTCAGCCATAATAATAGCGTAACTTTGTAATTCTAGCAAGATCTTCCTAACATTTGAGTGGTGACATCTTGTTATATTTGCTAATATTGTCCTTCATTATAAAATTTACTCAAAAGGTGACATGTGTCATACTTAAATAAGAGGAATCATGAGACACAGCTAATAGACTATGAAGCCTTTTGTATTTTACATACCTGGATGAAAGCTGCTAAGGCCTTTGTGTCTTCATTTTGGTACCTCTGATTTGGGACTGCTAAGAGTTTATGTTACCACAGCAAGAAGACAGAGTATCTCCATTGCAAACCGTTATAATTTGTATCAATTAACAGCGTTCTTTAGATGTTCCCGGGTGAGGGAGCTCCAGATCTTCAGTTCTCCACTTCAGATATGCAGCAATAATATTTTACCTTGGAATAGGTAGAGGAGGTAACAGCAAGGCCAATATTTTGGACCACCAGCAACAAAATCACTCTTCTAGAATCACAGAATCATAGCATTGCTCAGGTTGGAAAAGACTTTAAAGATCATCAAGTCCAACCGCAACCTAACCATACTACCCTAACAGCCCTCTGCTAAATCATGTCCCTCAGATTCTCTGGGAAGATGGGGTAGAACTTCATTTACAGCAAGATTTGATTAAACAACTTCAAAACTTCTTTGTAAGCAACATGTTAAGTCTAGAAGGGTGTATCTAAAGAAGCCATTTCCTACAATAGCGTATAGATTCATCCACTGCTTACCAATTTTATTAAATATTTAAAATAGTTTTCTCCTATATTATGCTTTTCACACTGTGGCACTATTTTTTATCTAGAAGGTGGTGTTGCCAGGTCACACTGACTGGGATCCTTGTTACAAGAGCTTTGCAAATTAGTTATTCTGTGATAAACTGTAAACCAAGGCCATGATCTGGAGAACATGAAAGCTGTTCTAATGATGATAGGTTCTCTGATGGAATTTTCATGCCCTATAAACTCAAATGTGAAATGGAAAAAGGAGAGTATTTCTGAGGCAGCAGATATTTCCATGTGGACAAGATTTGGTGACAAGCAGTGCAGTGGTCTTGACCCCACAGTTCTGCTAATCAAGAAAGCTTGCAGAAAAGCTCAAATTAACAAATAAAGACCTGTTCTCTGAGAGCTGCAGACCTGAAGTGCTGGAACAACCTCTTCACATATACTTCTCTCTCTCTCTCTCTCTCTCTCTCTCTCTTCCCCCCTCCCCCTCCCCCATATTAATTAGAAACAAGTTTTGACTCGTTTTGATGTGTGAATTATTTTAATATTTCAGGCATCCCAGAATTTCTGGATGATTCTTTAGTAACAGGGTTTCTACTTGCTCAGAAAATCTCCCATTCTTTGTCATTTATACCTGTCTTGAGGCACACAGTAGGAAACAACTGATAATATTTACTCTCCAAATGAACAACGGGCTTTGGGGGAGTAAAATAGACTTCCATTAAGATGCAGATACCCGCAGTACAGCCCACATCCCGCCACCTGAGTGAGTGCCAAGAGCAGGGAATAGGCACTGGCTGTGGGAAATGACTGTGTCGGCAGAAACCAGATTGAGGCTTTTCCTCAAGGGTGACCTTTGAAATCAATCAGATTGTGAAAAAGGTAAACCTCCCAAAGCTTCCTCTTCATTTTGTGCTTGCTGTGCCTGCAGTGCTCCCTCAGTGCTGAAGTTCACTCTGGTTTCTTGTATGCACGAGGGGAGTGAATATGTTTGGGTTATTGGAGAATTGTTCAGCTGTGTGTTCAGGAGTCCATGTGCGTGCAGTGTTTTCTTCTTTCCATATAAGACTTTGGGAAGTATTTATTTGTGTCTTATTATGAGTTTTATCTGCAGGATTATTAGCTAAATTCCTCAGTCAGTTACTGTGTATTTGTCAAGTGGAAATAACTGGCAGCAACATTATGATTGTACATTATGGTAGAATGGCATATTTGGTAGATCCCAGAGATTCTTCAGTATTGGTACCAGGTTCTGAATAGGGCATCATCCCACTGTATCTGTATTTAGTATTCCCCAGAACTGTGGTCAGGCCTCTGGATTTCCTTCTACTTAGAAATGTAGAAACTATGTTGGTCCAAGACACCCGGAACTTTTCGAAAGGACTAGAAGTGACAGTTGTTTTGCCTTTTTCACTTGAGATAGCTCCATGATGGATTACTTAGTCCTTCCCATTTGAGCATGAGATGTAGTTCAGGAAAGAGAAAGAAGTGGTGGGAGCACTGAGTTCTATAGGAATAGGATTCTGATACAGAATTTGGTTTCATACAGGAGTTTTGGTATTAATCAACAGTTTTTTTCTCCAGAATACCCATCACTGGGCCTGTTGTGATAACCTGTGTCTTTAGATGTCTGCAGTGCCACAGTAAAAGAGGCTTTGAGGGTGCTGGTGTGTTGCCTTCAAGCATGGGAATCAATTCTTTGAAAGGGTAGATAACAGCAGAATAAAGGGAAATGATTTTAAGTTGAGGGAGGGAAGATTTAGGTTGGACGTCAGGGAGAAATTCTTTGCAGAGAGAGTGGTGAGGTGCTGGAACAGGCTGCCCAGAGAGGCTGTGGATGCCCCGTCCCTGGAGGTGTTCAAGGCCAGGTTGGATGGGGCCCTGGGCAGCCTGGTCTGGTATTAAATGGGGAGGTTGGTGGCCCTGCATGTGGCAGGGGTGTTGGAGATTCATGATCCTGGAGGTCCCTTCCAACCCTGGCCATTCTGTTACTGATGGTGGGCATGAAGCACTGACAGCTGCTTCCTAGAGAATGAGTCCTAGGAGGTACTAGAGCTCTTCACTCTCATGTAGCTGTTGATGGTGCTTGAGACTTCACTGAGGCATGAAGTGTCAGTTAAAGTCTTCTAAACTCCCCAGCTTTTAAATGCTGTGATTTCTTGGTAATCCTAACTGCTACATAAAGAAGCACTAAACCTCTGGAAATATTTTAAAGTATGATTTGCCTGTGATTAAGGTTTCAGATACAAAGTGTGAATAACTCTTTCTAGTCTTTTCCACGTGCACTGAGTTTATATTTGAAAACAAAAACCAAAAAGCTTCTTTCACTCTTTTACTCACAAATTAATGTGAGGGTGAAAATGCTAACAGGGTCTGAGGGAGGATCTTGTGGCTTTGTAAGGAAATAGATTCAGTTCTAGGAAGATGTGGGCTAAGAAAACAAATCTGGGTTCATCTCAGCATGATGTGGGCTTATCTATGGTATAAGGGGAAGCTGTTCTTTTCAAGTCTGGTAACAGTTCCTGCTCACTCTGAGTCATCTCCTCTAGTGGTAAAGGATAGTCTTTTTTTTTCTTTTTTTCTTTTTTCCTTCTTTTGTTTTCTGCTGGTAGGAAGTTTAGCATAGTTTGGTAACCAGCACAGCTTTATTTAAACTTATCAGAAATGCGGAGTTGTTTTGCTCATCACTGGAATAAAAGAGGGAGATGAAGAACTTCAGAATCAGGTTATTGAGAAAGATGGATGCCAGTAATGGAAGAATTTGTATTGAGCTTAATGTTATATACCTGAACTTACAGTGCTGCTCCAGTTAGAGACTAGTATTGCAACCTTAAAGATAATATTCCATGTCTTTCTCTAGTAGGTCAATTTGTAAAGAAGGGGTAAAATTTGATCCTTTGCTTCTTACCTCTTTGTGAGCTATGAAAAAGGCCTTGGCTTAAAGGTGAACAAACCTTCAGTCTCTGGTATACTGCACATTTCAAATATGCGTATGCATGCGTGTTTACATATAGATAATCTTGCTTCCATATCTTTTATTGTTTTAATATAAAAAATACTGAAATACAAGGCTTGTCTTTCTTGTTAACCTGCTTCATGGTGAAGCCAGTTCTTAGCCAAATGTTGTTAGAGATGCTAGAATTAAGCCCATGGACATTGCTCTTACTCAGAATAATACAACTCCAGAGAGGAAAAGAGTTTTGGGTCAAAATGCAGAGGTAACAGCAACCAAATTTTCACATGTTGCATTTATGTTAAATTAGTGGAGGCAACTGTTCTTTGGGGTTTCCAGCTGAAATCCTCAATCCCACGTTTTCCTCAGCAATTCATGTTTTCCCACCCTGCTAGTTAGATTCTGTCCTACCACTCCTTCTGTTGTTCTTGAGTTTTGTGTGGAAGTCAAGAACTGAATTCATAGTGGGAGGAAAAAAATACGAGGCAAGCCAAAAGTAGTAATTTTGTAAAAAGCTGTTCTGGTAGTTCTGTATACAGTATAAGGAAAACCCCTCAAAACCACAAATTTTAAACTAAGAAGATTAAGCTGTTAAACTGTATAGGCCAAAATATGAATCTGCATTTAGTTTAGGGATTTGTCTGTGCAGCATAGCATGCTGTGTCTCCTTATTTTTTCTTTGGACTTGAGACCCATGAATTTTCAAATCTACTTGTAGTTGACTCAACACAAAAACGGTTGGCTACTGTATTTCTACAGTCTGAGCCAGATTTCTGTGCTCTCTGTAGTTGTGTTACTGTGAGTAGGCAGGATATTCAGATTCATACAAGGCCAAACAATGTCCGTAGGCTTAATTCTAAGCCTATTAGCCACTACAATGCCCTATTAGCAATGCTTTTTTATAACCTTTAAAATGTGTTTTATTAATTCAATTTCAGTGCCACGTTATTGTGCTTTTTTTCCTGCTCAGTGGGCTGCCTTGCCATGCGGAGTGCATAGGCGAGCAAAGAAGCTGGGTGAATTGAAGTAGTCTGGGGGCACTTTGATCTTTTTTAAAAACAGATACAGGTTTGCTCTAAAGAAGGAAAACATCTTCTGGATCTCCCCATTTGAAAGCCCCACAGTACACAATCCAAGAAAGGTTTCTGGAGGGGGAAGGCTGAAAATGATCTCAGAGGTTGTCTGCACAGATGCCTTGTACCTCAGCCTGAGGCACGTTGGTGGTGATTGTGTTATGCTGGCAGGAGGGTATTAAGAAGGTTAGAAAGCAAACCTTTTGTGTGAAGTTCTAGTCTGTTTATGTGCGCTCTGCCTCTTGTAGATCATGGGGTGGCTACACAGTTACTGAGTCCAGAATTTCAGGCTAGGTGATCCAGGCATCATTTATAGCTGCTGAAGAGGCAAACTGTGCAGAAGAGAAAAGCATCGACTGTTGAGTATGCTTGTGTTCAAGTTTCTTAGTAACTGAGGCCAATATGTTACAGTTGCAGTTTTCAGCCTGCAAGGCTGAGATAGTAAACATTGCAGGTACCTGGCAGCCCATGTTGGCCCTCTGGGAGACAATGAGACATACACAGGGACTGTGGTCTTGGTGCCAGGCAGGGTGGCAGAGAAGCGGCCAATGTTTGTCCAGGGAGGCTGGAACTCAATGGGAGGCAGCTGTTCTCCAAAATCAAAGGAAGAGTGATGGTTTTGAGATAGCAAAGCAAACTTCCATGCATGGGAGCAGCTGAAGAGAGCTCTTTGACCAGGGAATTGCCTGAGCTGTGTTGCTCACGGATTTTGCAGGCATTTAGCAGACACTGGTCCCTGGCTGGAGGTGCAGCCTTTGCTCCCGTGGAGCTGAGCAAGCGCAAGTGTTCCCAGGTTTGATCTTACTGTAAGAGTGGAAGTGGCCCCAGTGACAAAAGTTTCATGCAGAAATGGAGCGTTTGCTGTGTGTTGGGCTTTGTGTAGAGATGGTGTTAGTGAAGAAGTGGGTGCTGCAACCCTACAGGCACTGGGGCTATTGAATAATTCTACTGAGAAAGTTGCACTGTCATGATGGTGGAGGGCAAAACTGAGCTTTGGAGGGACAGCATTATGAAATGCATCTGCTAAAAGCTGCTTGTTGTCCTGGACACAGTAGCTTTTCTGTCATGACTTTTGATGACCAAAAAGACTTGTGTTTTTTTTTTTTTGTTTGTTTGTTTGTTTTTTGCTATGGAAGTGATGCTTAGAGGAGTGGTTCTATTTCTCAGAAAAAAAAAATAAAATAAAATTGAGGTATTACTTTCCTTTATATGTGTATTACTTCTTGCTGCCCAAGTTAAGTACAGACTGATCCCCATAATAGCAAAAGAGAAATGTTATGCTTGCCTAAATACTTTTTCTCAATGGAGATAACAGTTTTAAAAAGCACATAGGAAAGGATTTCAAAAAATACTGTTTGGTAATATTTTGTACCTCTTTTTGTTCATCACCCTCCTGTATATTCATAGTGTTCATAATCTATTACGTAATTTATAAAAAGGCTTTTTGCTTTTTTTTTTCCCCATTTCCTTACCAATTATTGGCTGTTTTTCAAACAGAATAGGGGGTTGGAAAATTAAATAAAGACTTCCAAAATAACATGCTTCAAAAACATTTATTTAATTTGTGAGTTCATTCTGTTCTCTCTCCCCCTACCTCCCTCCACTTTTTTTTTTTTCAAGAAGATCTGTATTAATTTAGTTTAGTAACTTAGTGCCTATATTAAATTAATCTAATAAAAGTCAGAGTCCTCACATAACATTTCCCAAATGTGAAGCAGCATCTATTACACGAGGCACAATCTTTATACAGTAAAATGTGAATCTGATATGTAAAATTACAAGGCTGTTTGGTATACGTTATTTAAGTCAAATACTTGAGTTCAGTCAAGCTGGAGGAAAGGAATGAGCAATGGTATCATTCAAAACATTAAAAACTCAAACCGAGCTTCACATATCAAAGCAGTTTGTATTTGTGAAAGTATTCTAAAGTTCAGCAGTTAAACCTTGAAACACTAGCTCTTTCTGTTGTCAGTTACTCATACCCATGTTTCTATAAACATTTCAATATATAATCACGAGAGTATATAATCTATATAAAATCTGTGTATTGCTATAGATCCGCAAGTCAGAAGGGCTAGATGAGTGTATTTAAATTGACCAACCCATTGCATTGTTGTGCCACAAAATTTCATTCAGTAAGCCCCCTTTTCTTGTACGTGTGGTTTATGACTGTTTTAAAAACAGCAATAGAAAACATCTCCATGCAAGTGGCCTTGTGCTGCCAGAGCTTTAGGTGGCTCAGCCGTGCCTTTCCCTTGGGTGAAGGTCATCCTTTTGTGCAGAGCCCTAAAGTTACGTGAGCTGGGATGGAGTGTGGGTGTTACTGCTGATTTGTGTATGTGTACATCACAGTGTAATCACATAGTTTATTCCTGTTCTCTCACTAAAATGTTTATTATGGTCTGAAATGAGGAAAGGGGGTTTCTTTTGTATTGGCATAAACATAGGATTATGCTCACTGTGTGCTTTCAATCACTAAATCACTGATACGTCAATTGACATAACACAGTCTACCTTGCAGGGATGTTGCAAGGCTTAATTAATTAATGTTTGTAGAGCAATTCAGGATTCTGTGATGAAAGGCGCTTTAGAAGTGCAGAGGAGGATTATGCTGATTATTTTTCCCATCTATTACCCCAATATGTCACTGATTGAAATTCAGTGGAAGAATGTGGGCACCCCTATAATGGCAGGGCAAGGCAGAATAATACTTTAAAAATTATCGTAAGAACTAGGAAAGGCAACTCAGTAATACAATTATGTAATACAAAAATGAATTTGGTCTTTTTTTTTTCTTTTTTTTTCTTTTTTAATTGGTCCTGTTGCTTTTTTTCCTCCTTTCTGCTTGAAAATTAATTCCCTTTGCTGGATTAACAGTAATAAGTACAAATTATGCCTTTATTGTTGTTACAGATTGATGATGTATTACAGCCAGGATGCAGGTTAGAAACACAGGCTGAGTTATTATGTACTGCAGGGTAGTGATCTCCTGCAAACTGATTCATGGGTAAATAATTTGATGCACTTATTACACGGGACAGGCAGTTTTAAATTTCTGTAACAAAGTGCGGCTGAACAAAGGAAAATCACTTACTACAGTATAGGGGCAAGACAGATCTAAAGAGAAACAGATCTCATCAGTGTCAACCCCCCTGTCTTGCAGGGAACCCTGTCAGTAGTGGGTGGTGGGTAAACAACTGAGTTATCCAGGGGTAGGGATCTTAGTGAGTGTTTCATTGAGGTCTTTTGTTTGGAACTGTAAATTAATCAGAAGTGTTTGGATATTGATTCCAAGCTGTAGTTTCTTCTGAGTTCTAGTTGTTTTTTATGAGCTCTGTTGAAAACTAGGAAGTTTAACTAAGACTATTTAACTGAACCTGTGGAATGGCAGCAGATGATGGTTGTGTTCTTCACCCAGCCTTGTGTTTGCAGTCAAATGCTTTCAGGTTGTGATCCTAAAACACAGTAAATTGAACTTTGGAATAGCCATAGCAACATGGGACACAGCTCTGGTCTGGTACAACACTGCCAAGTCAAATTTTCTCAAAACATTTTGAAATGGTAAATATAGCCCAGGAGACCATATACTGGCTTGGGCACTGCCCATTCCCTCAGCCATTTGGAAGAGTGCTGGTTCAGGGTCAGTGAACATGGACTGGAGTGTCAGAAAAGAGCTTTGCAGTACACAGTTTACAACCTGAGCATGCTATCAGTCTACAAGGAGATTGACAGGCACACCCCATATGAGTCTCAGCAGGTTGTGTTTGCTTATGCTTTAGTAGATTTTTTTTGGTGTTGTGCATCAGGAGATCAAATGGTTTGTCAGCTTATCTTTGACAAGCGCTTTTCTTAATCATTCTTGGTAAAGAATTGCTGTTCTCTGCAATCCCACTTTTCTGCATTAGCCGAAGAACACAAAATTTCTTCTTTTTCACTCTCTGTACATACTTGGGCAAGCATCATTTATGATTCATTTTGTAGCTGTCTCCAGAAAACTGTTGAGGCAGTGGTGGTGATGCTGATATAAATGTCCAATTGTTGTGGATGAATTTGACAAGTGAGCCTGCAGAAGTGTGCCACTAGTCTGCTGTGGCACGGCTGTGGGGAAAGGGAGTTGCACTAATGTAGCACTAGACTGCTCTGTCTTATTTTTATGTCTGCATTTTGATAAAACAAATGAATGTGTCTTTGATGGCAGGTGAGCACATTGCTGAGGTTTAAGCTTAATGCAATCCATCTTTGGCAGGACATGCCATTAAAGAACTAATAGCCGACATGAATAGAAAATCTCTACTAAAATATGGTCTGACAAAAATTTCATTTGAGAAAGCTGTTTGGTTTGTTTTTTGCCTTCAGTTGGCTAGCTGAGCTGGGCAACGGGCAGCCTCTTCTAGTGAGTTTTTGAGAGCTGCTTTCATGTATAACCATTTCTTTACCGTGTAGTCTTTGAAATCTGTTGACCTTTTCTTCCAAAGAACTTGTTACAAGATAAGAATCCCAAGGGATCATTGATACAAAAAAGCGAGTGAGACTCATTAAGAAAAGAGTTTTGTGGATTCATAAAGGATGTGCTTTCAAATTTCTAAGCAAGCCGACCTGCTTCTGGAGCAGTAGGCTGTTCACTGAAACAGACAGTGAGCTTGGCTCACTCTTGTCCTCACTCCAGAATCTCAGCTCATGGTAGAGTAAAGCTTGGTTTCATTTATTGAAGTGGTTACATTAAAGCTCTGAGCTGTGCTGTATGGATTCAGTGAGCAGAGCCATAAAAAAGTGCTTGTAGAACATACGCCTTGCTGCTGGGCTGTTCTCCTCTTTGCATTGCTACTGCATTAGCAGTCCAGCAGTCTTGGATGAGAAGGGACCTTCTTAAGAGGGAAAGCTTTGGCCCACAGGTTTTAAATTCAGAGACATGACTTTTAGCTTGCTGAGAATGGGTTTGCTCAACAAACTGGCATCGTCTTCCCAAATGTGGCCCAGGAGTTCCCTTAAATACAGTGTTGGAGCCATGAAATAAACCACCTGTAAAGTCTGCTGAGGAGCTGGATGGAAACCATGGCTTCTGGCTATCATTTGGACCAGCTTAATGTGTTCTGGAAAAAAAATAATTCACACATCATATCGCACCGGCTGAAAAAATAGCGTACATCAGCAGCGCTGTAATGTAAAGGACTTGCAGCAGGTGCTAACATGCAGAGGCACGGAGCATTCTGGTAACACCTGTGTTTGTCTAAATCCAGCCAAAACAATTTCCTCTCCAGTTGTAGAGAAGGATTAAAAAAAAAAAAAAAAAAAGAAAAAAAGAAAAAAAGCCTACCTGACTTCCAGTAGTAGCAGACATTTGCTGTGAAACAATTTGCACAGTATTTTCCACGACGCACTGTGGGTGTGCTTTGTTTGTTTGTTTGTTTGTTAGTTCTTCCTTTTCCTTGAACTTTTTAGTTTGGGGACACCTTTGATAACTTCAGCGCTCCCCTACTGTCTCTTTGTCTCTCACCAGCACTGCCAGGGCCGAGCAGTTGCAGATGGAATGCTCTCTGAGTGCTTTCCTTAATTGAATGAAAAATAAATATTACCAATTTGGATGTGACTTATGGGGCGCATATGATGCTTATTTTTTCAATTACATGAAAACTTGGCATGGTTAAACATAGGAAGCCAAGTGTTCTGTGAAGCTGGTATAGATTTCTGGGTTTTTAGGTGATTTTGCTTTAAATTATTGTATAGCAGAAGGGGATGAAGGAAGTCAGCTGCTAAACTGTGTTTTCCCAGCATGTATTTCACTTGGTGGACCCTTGATGCTCATTTTATGACTGGTATGCACCGTACTATATGCATTTCTTGTTGCCACCAGAGATAACATTAAGTAAACTATCCCCTTAAGAAAAACAGCTTTTCTTGGCAAGTGGAGTATGACTCAAGGAGCCAGCACTGGAGACATACGGTGCTGTGAATGAGTGCTGTGTGTTACTCTACTGGATTGGAGTCCAGGCACTATTTATACTACAGCATATTCAGCACCAGATTGTTAAATCTTAATACTGAAACAGTGCATCATTTAAATGTTTTTGTTCTGTTTATGTCCCATTTTCAAGCATTAGATATCAAGCAATACTAGCTAACTTTTTGTTGCATTTGGACAAGATCTCTGGGTGCCAAAAGTTTTCTAATCTGTTCTTGAAGCATTATCCTGCCTGTACCAGCATGTTACATTGAAACTTTGTACCAATGAAGATAAATCATGTCTCTTCTAGCTTCTCTCAGGACCTGGTGATAGAATACCTTGCAAATCACTGTGTCAATGGTAAATGCAAACAATCGTGTGCTGCAGAAAAGGAGTTATTCTCTAATTATTTTCTCCTTTATGTCTATGAAAGAGGAAAAAAACCTACTCCCTATGAGGTATTTAAAGGTCTCAGGAGTGTAGTATCCTCTTGTGTCTGTGCAAGAAAATTTGTATCACTGTTTCAGATGTGTTATTTATTTTACAGTTGCGTTTTAAAGATGAGGATAAAAGGTCTTTGCCGTTTATTTTAGTTGGATTAATTCCAGAGCTGGTAAAGAACCAGTAGAAAATAAGGTGAGGAGTGTTGTTTCTTGGCTTCATAGCATCCTTCAAGAGAATAAATAGGCAGACCTCAGCTGTTGGGGAGAAATGGGAGAAAAGTGATGGGCATCCTGTGGGGCTGAGCTAAAAGAAGTTATGTGGGAAGAGCAGTGGGGCAATGGCAGCATGGTAAAAGAGAATAAAAGTAATAGTTGTGATGTGTCATATAGTACAGAACAAGGCTGAGCTGCTATGTTTTCATTTAAGGTGTTATTGTGGCTTTTTTGTTTATTTGTTTGCCTTCTTCCTGGAAGTAATTCCTGGATATTAGTCATTGTTTTTGGTGTGGGCAGGCCCTTGGCAGTTGTCTAAACAGAAATAATACCTCTACACCAAATGGTTTACCATTGAAGTTTATAGTCTTTGTGACAAGCACATCCAGAGAGGTGATGATCCCTATTAAAGAATGAACAGAAGTAGAAACAGGACTTACAACATCCCCACTGCTGCCATGCTATTTTGGATCTGTGGTCAGCAGCTTGCAGTTGTTTTTATTTTTTTTATTTTTTTTTGCTAAGAAAAGCAGCTATCTGCATAGTGTGACTGGCAGCTGGGAGTGAATTCTGACTTCATGGATTTCCGGTGCTATCCATCTGCACTGGGAGTAACACCATTATTAGATCTTAACTGTGCTGAAAGCCCACATGTAGGTATTTTCCTGTTCAAGTCAAAACCAATGCATTTATTTGCTGAAAGGTTTTGGAGGCTTCGAAGTGTGGACCGTAGAGTATTTAAAGTTTCTTCTAACTTAGAAAAGCAGTCTTTAGTGAGACGATGAAAGATGTGAAGTGGGGAAGCATTCTGTGCTTCCTTGAAGCAATTTAAGAGCCAGGAACATGTCAGCAACTCTCCACTAAGAATTTGAAGTCTATTCGTTCTGTTTCCCATGGTTTGCTTGAGTATTCAGTACAAAAGATATTTTTTTTTATAACGACTGCAATAAGCCTCAAGGCACATATTAATCTCCTAAACAAACAAGCTTATCAAAAAGATTAGTAAACAGGCAGTAAAATGCAAAGTATGAATATTTTGTTTTCTTTCAGGAATAATCAAGCTTGGGAGGTGGAATCCCCTCCCTCTCAGTTACGTGACCGATGCACCAGATGCAACAGTAGCTGACATGCTACAAGATGTCTATCATGTTGTGACACTGAAAATCCAATTACAAAGGTAGGTATTTCTAAACATCTGTCCTTTTCTATTCTCTGAGCTGTTTTGTCAATTACAGCATTACTGTAGAGATCAGCACATCCTGCCTTCATTAATTTCTAGTCTTTTGATGGCAGGGTGAGAAAAATGAAGAGAAGGGTAGGTCATCTGACAGCTATTTGGTGCATGTTCTGATTTTTTTTTTGCTGTTGTTTTCTGACGTAGCAACAGGGTAAGAGGGAGAAGAAAGGCAGAAACTCACCTAAGAGTTCCACAATCCCTGATTTGATGGGTTCTCAAGGCCTTACTGAGTGCAAAAAATAAACACCCTGCCTTTTTCCAGGGATTGCATTGTGTAACTCAGGTCTTCTACTACCAGTTGCTTAAACAGGAGAGGAGAGGAGCTTGCTGACATTCCTTTGTTCTCCAGTTATCTGCCCAGTGGAAAAGCAAGAAGATGAGGAAGGGATCTGTCACTGCAGCTCCATTTGGCCTTTGGAAAACGTTTTCTTTTTCTGAATGCTAGTTCTGACTAGCAAAGCAAAACTTCCTAATTCTTTTATCCTTACTTGCTCTCATTTTCCCCACTCCTACATTATTTTCCCATTTTTCTCTATTGCATTCAAAAGAATTTTTAAACAGCAACTGGTGCCTGTGAAAGGAGTTGTGGCAAGGGGTGCACTGCACTCTGTACACGTGGTGGTAAGCCTACACTGCACAGTCATTTGTAGCTTTATGGACAGGGTACATCAGAGAAAAGAGGCAAAAATGGCAGACACACTGGAATAATTTATGCAAAGCTCATACTGAACAAAATAAGGGTCCATTGATGGTATATACATACCTACCAACTGTTCAGTTTACTTTGAAATTTGGAAGTAACTTCCAAAACTCTTCACTGAAGTTAAGCTCCTAAATGCCAACATTTCCTTCCTGTTATCTCTAATGTTGGTTGAGGTTTCCAGTTCCCCTTACAGACCTTTCCTTGGTTTTATGTACTGTTACCATCTCTTGCCTCAGCTGCATCTCTTCAGCATAGTTGTGAAAGCATCTGGAGTCTATGCTTACTATAAAAGGAGTACCATAAATCACCTCTCCAAAGGTATGAGCTACCAGGATTTCATCTAGCCTATTGTTCTGTTAGTGTTACCAGTGAGTATCAATCCAAGATCAAGGTCTTGCTTTTTATCTTCAAAGTGCCTGAAGGCCTGGATGTAGTGTAAATAGAAGATAGTCCATGACTTTGAGATAAAGATGGTCATTGACTGCTTGAACACCTCAAGCACAGCTGAACTTTCAACTCTTAGGGTAAAGCCTGCCAGTGTAGGTAGAAAGCAGAACTAACTCAGAGCCTGACTGGAGAGTGTGCACTAAGTCTCAAGGCATGATGGCAATGACAACTCTCCCCAGCTTTCTGATGTGCTTTTTAGGTCTCTCTCCATGTATGTAGACACATCCCATGAGCTTGTTAAACTAGATGAGGCACAAATCACATGAAGACAAAAGCTTTACTACGTGTGCAATTCTTGTAAAATGAAAGTGGAATGAACTACATGTGACAGATGTTGGGCATATGGCTTATATGTATCTGAGAGCCTTTCAGAAACTTCAGCGATGAGGACAGTCTAAGAACCTGTAATCAATGAAATTCATTTTTCAGACTTGCTGCTCAAAACCTTGTTTCCACACAGTGAGGACCCTTACTGTTCACTGATTTTGCTAGTGACGTTGTGGCATGTATGTTTATTTTTCTATCCCAGCAGGAATATCTTTGTTTGGAGAGCATGGCTTTATTCAGTCAATTCTGTGGCTTGGTCTACAAATAGTTTTTTAGCTCTCTACCAGGCCCCAGAGGAAATGGTTATGCCACATGTATATCATAGTAGAATTAGCTGCTTTTCCTGCCATGTACTGTCATAATTTTTGTTGACCTATACATCTTCTGGGAGCTGGGTGTGGTGGGGAGGGGAGAGAGGAGAGAAACACCTTGATGGACTGGCTTAGCAAGGAAGTCTCATTTCTGCTCACTGCTTGAAGGTCTGTGGCTCTTGTACACAAAGTGTAAGCATCTGTGAAGGTGATGTTTCTATCTACTTTCTACTTTCTGTTTTGACAGTTGTTCCAAGTTGGAAGACTTGCCAGCAGAGCAGTGGAACCATGCCACAGTTCGCAATGCCTTAAAGGAACTGCTCAAAGAGATGAATCAGAGCACATTAGCCAAAGAATGCCCTCTTTCACAGGTTAGTATTTTTAGAAGGCTTAGGGAAAGCAAGATTCCCAAGATCCAATATTCAGTAAAGGGTTTAAGCTGAGCAATTCCTTAAGTATTGAATCACTTTCTTCCTTTCTTGAGAAAGGAAAAATTCCAATTAATATGAAATAGAGTGCTTTTTATATCATATTTTATTAGTGAATCATCAGGTGGAAATTATGAACGAATTGCTTGTTTTTTTAATTCTGCAGTTCAAAGAGTCTTCATCTAGACCTTTATCTGAAGGTACTGCAATACGAGTGTTGATTATCAAATGCAAGATTTGAGTGGCTTCTTTCAACTAGCAGAGGCCTGCCTCCACAACGTAATACATGAGTAGATCTCACTAACGTCCAACTACGATAAAAAATATATATACTTAACAATTTTGCCCAAATTTCTAGAGAACGGTAATAAAAAACATATATAATTATCTTTTAAGAAGCACAGTAATTCATTGTCTCATTCTCCATGACTGCTTTATAAATTACAGTATATATATATAAATTACAGTACTGTTGTATCTAAAATGTAGGTTCCTACAGACATTGTGAGCAATATTTGTATTTCAGATTGTCATAACAAGAGAGTCAAAAAATATTTGTAGCTGAGACCTCCTTGTTTCTCTCTTTCAAAAAAAAAAACAAAGAAAAAACCAAAAAATAAAACACAGAAAAACACTTCAGCACCCAGATAAGCAACGTTGCTAGGAACAAAAAATGTATTGTCCTCTAAAAACTTCATTAAAATCTTATTTGTCTAATGCATCTTCAAAAAGTCAGAAATCCATAATTCTTGCTTGCTAAAAAATCAACTGCGTTTGCTAACCCTTTTCTGCACTTTTTTTCTCCTGTGGCTGTCTGTCTTGCAGCACACTGTATGCTCATCCCACAGTTCATGATCCAAAGCCTCTGTGAACCAAGAGAATTCTTTCTGTGTGTAATCAGCACAAATTTACCTCATTGTCTCGTGATTACAACTCTAGGAAAAGCACAGAGTTACAGAAGTGAGATACAGGGCAGAATTTGGATCTTTGCAATTGCTAGGAATTGCTTTACACCAGAAAACGTTCCTCATCTTCCTTAGTTGTGTTGGCAGTGCAGAACTAGAAGGAATGAGAAGGCTGCAAGGAAAAGCTGTGTAACTTGTCTTACTTACTAAAGGAGTCGCAGTGACTCTAGATATGCACAGAGCTTAAGTGTGTTGAATACGGAAGTATTTTTCTTTCACACAGTTTAAGTGTAATTTCTTTAAATAGAATTACCAGTGGAATATGGTCAGCTAATGATGATTGCAGCATATGGTTGTCTCTGGCCAGTCTTCAATATGCAGTATAACTAAACCATGCATCATTTTATATGCAGAATTCATTTGTTGTCTAGGTCTTCTTCCTCCCGCCTTAGTTTCAAAGCCTGCCAGGTGGAAATGCTGCAGTTGGTTTACTCTATCCATAACCTCAGTCTGAAAAATATTAATAAGACTATTGATGGCAGGACTGTAGCAGCAAGAATACTTGCCCCAGTAGTTATTTAGTGGTCATAGCTAAATGGAGAAAGAAAATTGAAGTTGTTTACTTTTAAGGATAGCTGTTATTGGCCTAGAGTAGTGACTGACCTCTGAACTGGGACTGCAAGAATGCAACATTTATTATTATTATTGCCATAGCATTTCAATCTCTTTTGTTTTGGCTCACAAAATGCAAAAGATACAATGGAAGGTTGTGTAGGAGCTGTCTATTACTATCATCCGAATATGCCTGTAATACAATTCCTTCTCCCAAATCAGTTTTAAAAAAATATTGTGCCAAATGTGAAATGTCATTACAACCCCCTTGTGGTTAATATATTATTGACAGCAGCAAATTGCAGAGTGGTCTCTTAGGAGTCGAACTGCAGAGTAAATGCTGCTGTTTTTAATGTGTTCACAGAGCCTCAAGTATAGAAGTGGAGAGGGGCAATGCAGGGAGCTCTCTCTCCCACCCGTGACAGTGCTCCACCTCTGGTTCTTGGTGCACGAGCTCTACATGCAGCCCAGATGGGGATTTTGATTGCCACTAATGGGAAATGTAATCATTCACTTTGATTTAAAATTGTTCTGTTTTTTTTTCGTTTTTTTTTTTTTTTCCTGCAAGGTGTATTATGTGGCTGCAGCTTAGCTACCCTTAGCATAAGGCTGCTGTTCAAACAAATAAATCCCAGTTAACCAAGCTCGGAGGAAGGAGGGTAGGTAGGGGGGAGTGTGTGTGCCAGAAGGAAATCCAATTACTTCAGCATTTTCATCTTTGCATAGAGACTTCTGTCTTTCCTGTATATTGTATAACTCATTTCAAAACTGATCACGTGTTTTGTCCTTCTTACTGGACGAAGATTTCTTGGCATGTGAGCACGTCCCATGTTTTTCTCCTTGAACTTACTGCACCAAATTTTCTTTATGGGAATATTTCTCAGGTTTTAGACCAGTAAATTTTCATTTCACTTGGCCATCATTGCCACGCACTTCCCAAACACATCATATGACTACTTCATATAATCTATTCCTTCCTTAAGGATTTTCCCAGGAAGGATACTCATGATTTAGAAATTTGCAGTTACTCTGTGGGTTTTGTTTTGTTTTGTTTGTTTTTGTTTTTTTTTTTTTGCTACTCTCTTCTGAATAGATATTCCCTTTCTGCAAACTCATCAGGGTTCCTGACAGAAACAGTCATAGAATCCCTTCCAACTTTATAGTGATGAAGGTATTTTTCTTTGTAGTTTGAAAGTTCCACTGCTCTATTGTCAAGTGGCTGAACAGAACCTGTCCTGGGATGTTCTGCCAATTATTGATATTCTATTTAACTTTCCTATTTAGCTTAAGTTTTGCTTTTTCAAATAAAGGTTAATAGGTTCAGATATTCCATGATAGTTAATAGTCCTTCAATTTCTGTAATGTTGGTTTATTACAGAGCTAAAGGATTTGCAGAAGAAAAGCAGAAAAGAGAAATCACTACATAGGCAAAGCTAAACAGTTATCTCATCATCCCTAAATGACTGAAAATTTAACTGAAGTGGCACTCAAAAAATGGAAGATGGCTCCACTTTGTTTAGAATCCTTTCTTAGCAGAGACTGTCACTGTGTCATGCTTTCAAAATACTACTGCCTGTTAAACTGCTTCAGAACAGGCAAGGATTTATGGGGAAGGAATTGTTGCAGGCTACTACAATGCTAGGTTTATGTCTCAAAATATTGATTTTAATTAGAAAATTGAATCTCAGTTTTAGAAATCGAAGCTACCACTTAAAAAGGGTCTTATTTTATAGCTTTCCAGCTCTACTGCAGTGCACCATTGTAGCTTTCTAGAGGAAAAGTTAAAGTGCAAAGACAGAAGACCCTGTTTACTGAAAGTGAAATTACGTGCTGAGGACTGTATCAGTCTACACCATCCAGTACTCTCAAGTCTTGATTTTACTTACATTGGTTTTTGAGTCCCCTAAACTCAGGGTTTAAGAACAACTGGAGTTGCTGGAGTGAATTTGTTAGAAGACTGGACGAATGTGGCGGAGGGAGGGAGGGGATGTTTTTTATTTTAAAACAACCATTAAAATTGAATAAGCCTACATGTAAGCCTTGTAGCTTCACAGAAATAGCTTAGATGCTGTTTTGCACAAGAGCTTATGGGAGCATCTGAGTAAGAGCTTCAACTTCTCTTTGCTTTGTTACTGAACCAGAGTAATTATGGGGGTGTATAGTAATTGTTTATGTATAGTGTATGATGTATAGTGGAGGATAAAACCAATTTTGTGTTCTCACCAAACACTGCTTTTTGGTTTTAAAGGTAAAAATGGGTGATCGCTGTGCATTTACACGTCATTCACTTTCCCTGGAAAAATTTCAAATTATGCAAGACATTTTAAGGACTGTTTTGTCTTTTTTTTCTATACTTCCAGAGTATGATTTCATCCATTGTAAATAGCACATACTATGCCAATGTGTCAGCAACCAAGTGCCAGGAGTTTGGGAGATGGTACAAGAAGTACAAGAAGATTAAAGGTAAATTGATTTTATTTATTTATTTATTTATTTTACTTTCTAACTTGTTGAACTTCTGCTGATGGTTTGCGATTGTTTACTCTAAGTAAAAGTGATGGTAAGCTTTAGTAATATTAGTGAGTTTGTCTACAAAGAGGGAACAGTCACAGCACATTTGAAATTAGATCTGATACTTTACAAACAAGGCTGGCATGAAAACACAAGTCACTCAATTCATGCTTGTAATGTACTGTTTAGTTGTGCTGAAGGATCCTCTGTGTTTTGAATTATGCTAAAATGTTTTGGAAAAAAAAGTGTTCTGGTAGCTCAGAATTTAAAACTGTAATTACTTTGTAAATCACCTTAGTTGCATTATAATCATGAAACCTAAAGAGCTTGTCTAAGTAACAAGTGCCTTTGCTCTTTGTTTAAAATCGCACTAAATATACTGAGTTCCTGCCATGTTTTCTCATGTGGAATCTGGATACCGGTGGAGCATTTGGTACCTGGTTCTTTGGAGGTGTTGCTAAATGACATTTTTTTCTGTATCTTTGTTGCTGTTACACCACTGAAGGGAAGATTCCTTGTCTGAAGGAAGGCATAGGCTTCTTTTGTTGTTCCTGTCTGTGATCCTTTCAGTGGCCAGGAAAATCGTAACAGGATTCACTGATGTTATGTAGAACTACGGTAATGTCTTGTACTAATTGAGAAGCTGTTGTCCTTCTAATCACACACAGATTAGCGTCTTTCAAAAAATTCTCAGTCTTTTTTTTTCTTAAAAACACACCCAAAAAAATAACAGCATACATGAGCTGGGAAAGGCGTCTTGTTTAGTTTCCGTAGGGCAGACTAGAAATCTGCATGATATCATCAAGAATCTGCTTTTCGAATTAAGAGCACATGAAACAAAATCGCACGGAATATCAGAACAAGGTCTGAGGCATGTGGATTTTCTCTGATGCACGTCTGGTTTACGCTGCACATACCTGTAGGACTCTCAGCTGTGTGGTGATTAGTTTTTCACTTGGCAGAAATAAAAAGGAATGTTTTATAGAAGAATTATCTGTGGGTGGAAGGAAGGTTGTTCAGGCAGATGTGGGTAACAATGTGGATGTGGAAATGCAGGTGTTGCTTTTCACCTGTTAAAGTGACTTAGGATTGAAGTAAAAATGTTGATGCCAAATAAACTTGGTAGTTTTTTCTCTCTCTAAATTGCCATTGTGTTATGCAGAAGAGTGTCTTTTTTCTAAATGGTATCTCTTAATAAAACATTTTTATTTGAAGTGCTGTAACATATCCTCTTGGTTAAAAACAATCAAAGGACTCAAATAGCATCAAGGTCAGCACTGTTTGCTTTTCCTTGCCATTGTTGGAGAGCAGAGATAGGCTCTCCTCCCCCCCCCCCCCCCATACTGGGCAAGGGTGTAATGCCAGTTACCGAGGCACTGGAAGCCCTTAACTGTAGTGTTCTTAGCAGTAGAGATGCCACTACAGCTTGTGAGTGTTTCTAGCACACTGCTGTCTTCTACTTTCTTCCATTCTTAGAGCATTGAATTCTTTAAGCTCCTTTTTTTCTTTTTCTTTTTTTTTTTTTTTAAACTTAATAAGTGCACAGTTAAATTGTTAAGTGCCATAAAAGCAGAATGAGACCTCAATCAAAAGGTCAAGGATCCAAACCTGTAGAATTTGCCAGATAACTCTGCATACGTGCTATTCAAAGAGATACAGCCAGTTGCTGCTGTTTGGAAGCGTATGTGTATGCTAGTAGGAGGAGGAAAAGGAAGGTTAAGGTATGTGTGAAGTAAACACAAGCTGCTATAAAGCAGTTCAAATCGTGTTGATTCATCAGCCATATGTGTGGGAGAGAAAACAAAGAATCTATGGCAGGTACTTTGGTGCACGAAGAAAAAGCAGCCATGGAACTTCAGGGCAAAAATCTAGGCACCCTGGAAACAGGAAGGGCACTTCTTTGGGCAGTTTCAATTTCTCATTTCTGTTTTCATGACGTTTTGTTTCTTTTGGATAGACAGATATTTTTACAGGGCACCTCAATTAGTACTCAAACTCAGTGACTTACACACTTCATTCATCACATGTTCCTTAAAGGAAAGGTAAATGCATGACACAACATTTCATTTTTGGGGTTGGAATCTAGATAACTTAGGTAAAACTCATTTGGAGTCACTGAGGCAAGAACCCTATCCATATGTAAGTCTAGAGCTGGTTATTAGAAAGTAAAAACAAAAAACAATTCACATGAGCTGTGGTAAATGCAAAATATGAAGAAGCTTCAGAATAACTTTATTGATGTTGCAAACAAAATGCAGCCTACAGTGTTAAATGTGTTTCCTATTATCTGCTAATGTCTGTTTTAATAAAACAGTGGGAACTAAATGGTTGCTTCTTAATCAAAACCATGATTTCCTAAACATAAGCTTTATGATTCTGTTACAAATTGCCGCATATAGATCTCTTAGGTCAAACTTTTTTCCCTGTTCATAAAAATAAATAAACAGTAAAACAATTATATATTCTGAAAGATCAAAGTAATTACAACTGAAGCCATGCAAAAGTAAAAAGTTCTTTAAAAAAAAAAAAAAGCATCAAGTTTCAGAGCATGTAGATTATGTTTAAATAAATACAAGAGAGTGAACAGTCAATGATTTGATATCATTAGCAGCAGATGTAAGAGCTATATGCGAGTGGAATTGTATGTAATCTCAAGTGAATGTTCTCAGTGTGCATTCTGTTGAACTCACCAAAAAGACAACTAACCTATTTTTGCTTGCAATTTAAAAAAAAGTTTTCAGCTCAGCCTGGTAATTTTGTCTTGTGTCAAGACCACGTTAGGATAAAATTCTGCTTGATTCTTTTTTTTTTGCCAGCCACCCTGCCCCCATGAGGTTTTTAGATGTTCACAGTTTACTCAGAGGTACGAGTAAGTACACAGATTCTGGAGTCGCTGGTGTGAGGATGGAGGCTTTTTTTTTTTAACCTTGTTCTGAGCCTTCCACTGCATATATGTTCAGGGACACGAGTGAGATTCCAGCAGGATATCTGCTCTTTCCAGTCTCCTTGGAATACACATGTGTATTTCAAAGATAGCTTACATTAACTCAGTTCTAATAGAAAATGCACAGTACTTGGAAAACAAGAATCCTACAGTTCTGTGAACTTTTTCTTCCCTCTGTGTAATCATTTAGAGTAGCAATTAAGCTATTTAGTTTGTATTGTCCTTTTGTTCAGAATATACACGATGAATGATTGTAATATTATTGTGCCCTTTTAAACTCTGTTTTATGGTTATAAAATATTTTGAAGAATGTGCACCCTTTTGATTCTCAGTTGCATACATGACGAGATTTAGGTATAATGAAACTGCTGGAATCAAGAATCATGCTTTCCTGTTTTTAATAAAGGCTACATACTAGTTACTGCGATGATAACTGTACAACACGTAGAGACAAGTTTCCAAACTTCACCATGCAACTAATGTCATTGTCAAGGGATAAAATTTGCACCAGTTACCTACTCATTGCCTGGTCTTTTGGGTTCATAGCATTTCAAATATTTTTTTAGTTCTGTTTTTCAATAGATGTTTCACTTCTCAAGTGTCATGCTTTCTATTTTTATCAGAAGGACTATCACTGTATCAGGATCCTTTCACAACTGAAACTCTTAACTGGTGTGAATCTTTTCTTTTTTTGCCTGATGACACAGCTTGGTTTGGTGGGAGGAAGTTAGGAAGGCAGAGGGAGAAATAAAAATATTGTGAACTTAAAAATAAAGAGATGTATTTTCTTTGTCTGTGTATTAGCAACATTTTTTTTATTTTTTTTAAATTTTTTCCTCCTGCCATCAGTGGTTGTCAAAATATGGCTTTCTGTGGATGTGAGTTTTGTGACTGTGGCTGTCTCAAAGTTTTTGTGGAATGATGAGTTCTTCTGTTTAAAGGAGGAGATCTCAGTTATTTCTATTTCAGTGGATCAGGAGCCAGCTCCCATAAGAAAGAGTTTTTATAGCTTCCTTAAATTGAGAATCTGCTTTGGCTGCTCTTTGTTTTTTCCAGTATTAATGATGTGATGTTGTCTGCTGTTTTGTTCTGGAGAGTATGTTTGCTTACTTCCCATAAGGGATTGACAGGCCAATTTGAGTTTTTGATTCTGTGTTCTAGAGGTCATTCTAGGTTAAGAGAGGTTAGAACAGGATTCAGAGGGGTTCCCAGCTTTGTTAATTCCAAACTGAAGAAGCCTTGAATTGCAGCATGGTCATAACGCCAGTGTGACTTGGTGAAAATTTTAATTATGTGCTTTGTTGAATAGTTTTGAATTGTTCCTCTGAAGCAGATGTTGCAGAAGCCTCATGAAAAGGCATAACAGAACATTCTCAATCAGCATTTCTGACTTTTAACAACACCTCATGTATTGATACATGTGCGTATATGCATAAATCGAAGGTCACGGATAAGTCTATATAAATAGACGTATGTATGTAAGTACGTGTACGTAGAGATCTTGACCTTTAGCCTTTTTAAGTAGATAGTTGAAGCAAAAATGGCAAGGCTTTTTAAGTAGAGATAATTTCATGCGTTGTTCAGATATTAGTTGCGACTCTGACACTGAGACAGATAAGGTCATTTAGGTTATCTGTGTGGCTCTTGACCTTACCGTAATTTTTTCTTTGCTTCCTTTCACGCTCCTGACTGTTTTTATTCCACTGAAAATAAAACTCACTTTCTAAAAGAAAAAGGGTAAGAAAGAACCATCATTCACGGGCAAGCATTTCAGCATCTAGATCACATACAAGACCTGAAGATCATCTCTAACTTGAACGCGTCCTCACAGTACGTAGACTGCTGTGTTGTACTCTTTTATGAGGAGAGTCGTTCATCTGTTTGCATTAGATCACAAGGAAAAAGTGGAATCTCTGTCTTTAAGTATAAGCTGAAGTTGGCACATTTCAGTAAGATTTAGAGACCCCTTGGCTACTGTTTTCCCCACCCATATTAGAATATTGTATTTCAGCATTGTCGCTGATGTTAAGTACCAGTCTGGGGGATTTGTGTGCTTGTATTGTTAAGAGACAATTTACCCACTGTAGTGTGTTCTGGGAGCTTTATAAATTGTGGCACTCTTGGCTATTCCTCTGTATAAAGAGAATTAAAGCAGATGTTTTTTTTTTAATTCTTAAGCTTAACTTTTATGTAAAGTAAATACGTTGATGAATTTCAGCTTTGCAGAATGTCTTTTTTTTTTCTTTTTTTTTTTTTCTGTCCCTTCTGGAGCAGTGGCTCTCACTCTTAACAGCACTTGTGGCATGACAGAAGGGGAAGATATGCCCATTAGCTGAACCACCTTGTGTGCACGCGTGTGCCTGAATCTGCATAGCCCTTTGTCCCTTCTATCTTGTTCCTGCCATACAGAAGGTTTTTATGACTGCTTGCTTTTATCGCTTTTTTTTAATCTATGGATGATGACAGAGTCTGCTTAGATGATCTCACTGTGTCAACTTGATGGTTTTAAAATGCATTCAGTTCCAAGTACACTGCTTTTTCTCAGTGAGGACCAGTTGTGTACTACGGCTGGGACTTCTGTCCAGTCACACTTGATTTCATAGTGACTACAAAATTGTCTTCATCATGGAAATACTTTTTTTAATATCTCCAGAATTCAAAATAAAATTTCCTTCAAATGTATTAAAAGTATTCCTGTGTGCTGCCAAGAAGAATAACTTCTGTTAGTTCAATAGGAAAGGAGTTTTTAGAAAGTAAGCATTATTGGAGGTTAGGTTGGAAAGGGAGGAAGACATGAAGCTTAGACACAGATATCAACTTTCCTGGCGTGAGAGCTGCAAATTGCTGTCTCTGATCGTGTGGACTTCATAGAATATAAAATCCATTCTGTCACTGAGAACAGAAATGAATTCTGTTCACTCTAAGTGTCTAAGGGCTTATATGTCTTCTGTAATGATGTTTGTTTTCTGTGTCCTTTCATCATCTTTGCTGTTATGAGTCAGGAAGAGATGTGTACTTATCTCCCAGAGGGGCTGCACAATTGTGTGGGTATTCTAGGCAATTTGCACCTCCCTCTTGAGGTGTCCACAAAAGGTTAGTACTTAAATAGCAGGGCATGCTTCCATCACAGTACTTTGACAGGGAGCAAGATATTTTTATATCAGATGAGGCCATCTAACTGGTATGCTATTTCTGTCAGTTCTGACTAATGTTTGTCCTAATTCTTCTTTTCCATTTTACACAACCAGTATTTATGCATTAGATTATGTGGTTTCTAAAATACCTTCAATGTAATGATTTTTTCTGCCTTATGAAGAATAAAGTTCATACTGTTATGTGACCTCCTTAACCTGTACAGTAACCCCAACATAATCTGGAATTAATTCATGTTGTATTCGTTCTTTGTGAGAAGCAGCTTTTGGAAGCAGTGCAGTTCAGGGACAGCCTATGAGAAGAATGACTTCCTACATTGAAGCAGAATTGTCTGAAAACATGTTAGTGTTTGTGTGTCCCACAGGATGACTAGGATCTAGTCTGTAGGACAAGAGGAAGGGAAAGTCTGATGTGTGGAAGTCAACAATGTTGGTTCACTCTACTCGGTTCCCTCAACAATTATGCTGATCAATGGCCTCCTTTTTTGATGGTTCTTCCAAGCACAAAAATAGTGACTTGTGCTTTGGGAACTGAGCGATTTGTAGTGCAATGGAGAACAGACAATGGCCTTTCCTGTCTGTTTTCCATTAGACTTGGATAAAGGCCTTTGCTACCCACAGCCAGCGGCCAAAAAAATTCTGTATGTGCTCCATAGCTCTTTTGAGGTTATTTGCTATCCTGCAAGAGTAGAGGAAGTGAAAGGTTTTAAAAGTTAAGATTTCTTACCAAGTGTGCTGCTCTGGTCAATTCACATTCTCTCCAATTCTGACTGAAAGGACAAACAGCCCAGCCAGAGGTCAAGCAGTAAATGAAACTAGTGGATGAGTTTGGGTAAATACAAAAATTGAATGTTGAATAAAAATGAGACTCCTCAGATCAGTCCTTTGCACTGAAGTGGTTAAGTGGGCTGTGATTAGAACAAATAAGTAATTATGCTAATTATAGATAAAAAGATAGAGAATTACCACTATAAAAGCACCTCCTGTGCTCTGGAGTGGCTTTGTTATATTTACAAAGAGGAAATTGATAATCATAGGATAAGCAAGAGGGCACCCTGTTGGTGCAGTGCAGCACCCCCAGCTCTGTACTTCACTCTGAGATGGAGGTGGTATGGTGTCAGAGCTGCTTTTCCCAAGCGAAGCTCCATGATTCAGAACAGGTTCTGCTCCCAGTGAGTAGGGTGGTGTCAAGCTATGAGAAACTGTGGGAACCTTTCCATCTCTATGCCTGTCATACTGAAGCTCACAAACAGAGCTCTTTGCTGGCCCAGGCTAGCTCAGTTTGGCTTTTACCACTGCTGGTAATGGCTTTTATGATCACCAGGTTTTAAGTAATAAATAAAACAAAGATGCAAGCTCTGAAGCTGTTGCACTGCAGAACAACCCTGGGGTGGTGACATCCTGTCACAATTGAAGCATGGCAGTCCTGCTGGCTAGTAACTTATTACAAAAAATTTCTTTAGCAGCCTCTTCGTGCTCTGTTTTGTGCAAAATGCTTGTATGCCAGTGGGACTAAAAAGTTGGGGACTCGCTGGGTCACGGGTGCTGCAGGGCCCTCTTTGTGACCGTGCAGTGTGGTGCTGGGAGACATGTTAAGATCTGGCTCTCCCTGCTGCATCCATTATTGTGAGTGCTAAGCAGTTTGGATTCCAGTGCTGTCCGTCAGTACAGTGCTGTTCCTAAGCCCTAAATACCCCACAGGCTCTTTGTCAGAATGTTCCTATTAACAACTTGGTGAAAATAAAGGGTGAGGGGAAGGGAAGGTGGAGAAATAAATCTTATTTTAAATCTCTTGAGCTAGTTTCATTTCAAATGGAAAGTTGCATGCGGACCACCCCAAGCTATTGTGCTGTGGACTGTGTCAGCTGTTTGTACAGGGAATCTGGGTAGAGGATAAGAGTATCGTGCAGGGGAAGGGTGCATTGGGTTGTTTTTGTGCTGTATCCAGGAAGTTTCTAGCTCAATATGAAGTTGAAATACATTGACACACGTGGTAATCATTATGAGAAAAGAAAGGAACATTTAAATATGACAATTTGCTGCTTCCATTCTGGGGATTGTGTTGGTGTCCAAGTGTTTTGCAGAGGTAGTTACATCTTGTAGTGGGGTATGGGCAAATGAAGGGCAGATATCTTTCTAGGGTACTCAGTGAGCTGCCTGCTAAGCTTGGACATGATACTTGTGGTCCTGGTACCTGGAACCTGTCTACATAGTATGTATGGCTTCTGGAGGCTGGGCTCTTAAATCTGGAGGTGGTGTTGGACTTGGAGCAAAATGGAATACCAGGCAGCATGAAGCAGGAAGAAAAGGGAAAACACTGCTGTAGTTTTTCGCTGTGGCTGGACCACAGATGGGAGGTAGGTAAAAGCCTCCTGGGCCAGCTTTTGCTAAAATAGCACGGGCATTGTAAGCAGAGGAGGGCTGACAGCAGTACTTGAACACAGACTGCAGGCATTCATAGAGCCCCCTCCTTCCCAATTTAAGGTCCTGCTGCTCTGTCTTCACTGTTTTGTAAGCCAGCGTGTTCAAGTACCAGCCAGCTTATAAAGGACTGCAGGAGCTGTAAACATACCCCCCAGTTTCAGCGGGGCAATAGCAGATGAGGGGAGGACAAAGGAGAGGAATATGAGGTAGAAACATGGAAAATGGAGGATGCAAGAGGACAAAATCCCACCTCAAGAAAATCTGAGGCAGAACATGGGTGTCACAGAAGTGCTGTGGCTCCTATATGCCATTTTTTCATAGAGCATTGCTGGGAAGCTGGTCTGTCTCCTGTGCCAGTGCTGGCTTCTGCCTCGGCACTGTGTCAGGCTCTCTCCTGTCCAGGCCCACAGAGCCCCACCCGTTCATATTCGCTGATGAACAACAGGGAACCTGATATGGGAAATGTGCTGGAGAAGGAAAGAGCCTTGAGGAGTTGACTACCACACATCTTCTCTCTCTAGCATGACTATCAATGGTAACCTTTTTTTATTGAAGGGGTTGAAGTGACTACAGACTGGTTGGTTTGTTGGGAGTGGTTGTGTGGCAATATAGCCTAATGTGATCGAGAAAGGAAACTGATAAGAAGGGAAAAAAAAAACACCTATGGAGGCAAGTCAAATGATGTCTCTGTGTAATTGTGATTCCAAGTAGCATTGCAGAGATTAACAGCCTGGCAGCCTTTTCATCTTAAATTTTATTTTTATAGGGGTTTATGACTTGGCACTGAAGTCAAGAGTGGGTGGAAACTTGGCAAATGCGGTTCAGCCCAGAAAGTGGATGTTATTTATATTTACTTCTCACCAGGATTTCAAAAACACTTGGTTACTGTTTTTGAGTTCTAACACGTAGTAATTTATTGGTTTCAGTGACTTATTCTCTGTATATTTCTTAAAGTACAAAATAGTTGAGAAATTGTTTCAGCTTTCCTGAAGCTACTTGTGGAAGACCTTTAGATCTCCAAAGGGTGTAAATGAATTCTGAGTGTAGTTCTTGATGCATTTGCTTTCAGCAGAATGCTCCTGTTATTTCATGTACACTGATCATCTTTATTGTATGTACATTAATTCCTGATTCTCAAGTAGCAGCTGCACCTTTGGAATAATTACATTTGGTTTTCCTGGCAACAGCATGTATTTAATAACATTATTCAGGTACAGGCTCACCACAGAAAGGCTCAGGTGATTATATTGCCAGGTGTCTTCTGCATAGGCCATGGTGCTGGATGGAGTCTTCTCCAGTGCGACAGAGCAGCCTCACTTCCCCATGACCCTGCATGCCTTCTGTGCCTAATGCTTGGGAATCGGTACTGAAATCAGTACTTAACTAGGAATTTTTAGTACTTTCAGCAAACTGAAATGCTGTGTTATGTGTTTAGTAGGCAGTGAGAAATTTATGGAGATGGTCAGTCATTTACAGTAGTGTCTGTGTACTGCAAGTATTGTATGGCATTCCATAGCTGAAACATCATGCACAAATAAACAGTTATAAAATGAGTTGAGTTGAAACATTGGCTTTTGAAGAAAGACAGGATTAAGAATTTTATTAGAAATGTTTAATTTTTACTTTTTTCATTAATAAGGATTTTATTGAAGGTTAAAGGTTCTTTGGATTTTTTTTTTAGAAAAAAAAAATGGGAACAAGAAAATAAAATGTCTTTAAAATAAAATTCCTGGGTACTAATTTACCTAGTTATAAAAATTAGTACTTGTGATGTTCTGTAATGATGGCTCTAAAGACAGAAGTGGTGTCTGTGTTCTGGATGTGATTCCCTCCCTTTTGAGAATTCAACCCTCTGTTTCTGAGATTAACTCTGAATGGTGAAAAGAGCTGTCTTTCTGTTTAAAAGGAAACAGAGAAAGTCATCAGTAAATTGTCACCTTGAGTACTCTGTAAAGATTGAAAGCTTTACATGGATTAGATCCTAAAAGAGTTCAAAATCCTTGTACCATTGTTGATCATTACACAAGTTCTGATTGTGTTATTTATGAAATAAATTCTGTCTTCTTATTTAGAAAGAGCAACATAAAACTGAGTAGTAGTTTACTAGCTATATGGTAGCAGTCCCTGGACACTTTTAGATCAATAGATAAATGCCCAATTTTGCTTAGTGAAGCTCATGAAATCTTCAGCTTTGTATAAAATGACTTTTGATTACTTAAAGTTATCTAAGTAATAGTTTTACTTTTTTATTTTACAAACTTCATTTCCAATTTCAAATATTACTTGTAGAGGAAATTTGGTTTTGTAATACTGGCATTTAATTTGACAGTTGCGTGAAAAGGTGTTGCAGTATTACTGATGGAAGATATCTGAAAGGGTCATAGCTGCATATATGATTACAATAAATGCATCTGGTTTGTAATTTTCATTTTTTGTAATGCAATGTCACTTAAGAATAACAGGTCTTTGTTATAGTAAAGATTTATTTTGAGGATGGTAAAGCCATAAAATAGCACTATAAACCGGTAAAAGGTTGCTGTCAGAATCTGTTTTCTGACATTCATGCATAGTTCCTTCAAGGTTTCCAGACAGAGTGATGAGGCTTTTGTTAGAACCATTGCTTGAAACGTTCTCATTTGTGAATCAAGGATGTGCATGGTTATGTAGCATGCTTTCAGGCAAGCAACTTGATTTTGCTACAGTATATCTAGGTGAATTCACATTACCTGGTAACTTTATCTGCACATGATGCAAGGTAGAGTTTATGTTGGAAAAAAATATAATTGCTGAGTTTGTAATGAGAAGTTGTTCCATGAGCTGCTTAGGGAATGGTCTGGTTTCCATTGAATTGGTGTGGGTGGATACTAATTTGGGTTTCTTTCCTTCAGCTAGATGCCAGTGATTCTGAAATGTTTCCCATCTTTTAAGAGTTATTCAATTTGATGACAGATTCAGAAGTTACTGACAGTGTGAGTGGAAATGTCTAAACCCGTTTCTTTGGGAAATGAGGCTGGAACAGGCACCTGCTACCAGTTTTATAAGGAGGCTTCCTAAGAAGCAAGTGAAACCTAAGAAGTACGAAAGTGTCTTGATTATTGTTGCTCTTACTTTGTACTGCTTTTGTTCTGTTTTTGAGTAGCTTTTATGCAAGTGCAGATTTGAAAACTAAAGTGGGTGCTATGCACCTGGAATAATTCTTACCCAAGTGGTCCTCTTGTAAGTGCCAACTGAAATGACAGCAAAACAATTTTTCTCTTTTAACAGTGGAAAGAGTGGAAAGAGAAAACCTTTCAGACTATTGTGTTCTTGGTCAACGTCCCATGCACTTACCAAATATCAACCAACTGGCAACTTTGGGAAAAACTAATGAACAGTCTCCTCATGGCCAAATTCACCACAGTACTCCAATCCGAAACCAAGTGCCAACGATGCAGACAATGATAAACCCTGGGCTCCTGTCTCCTCAGCTCAGTCCACAACTGGTGAGACAGCAGATAGCAATGGCCCATCTGATAAACCAACAGATTGCCGTCAGCCGGCTATTGGCTCACCAGCACCCACAAGCTATCAACCAGCAGTTCTTGAATCATCCACCCATCCCTAGAGCTGTCAAACCAGAGCCATCAAATTCGTCGGTGGAAGTCTCTCCAGATATTTACCAGCAAGTCAGAGATGAGCTGAAGAGAGCCAGTGTATCTCAAGCTGTCTTTGCAAGAGTAGCATTCAACCGCACACAGGTATCCATTTCTGTTCTATAACCGAGAAGTGCTGAGGGGTCAAAGTTGTGACTCTTGTGGGGCTATGTGGTTGTTGCAGATCAAGGCAAGGTGTACCACGGAAACAGGTCATATCATCCACCATTTTTTCCCCAGTTTCATTGGCATGATTGAGCAAGACTGTTTATTCATAGAACAGCTGTTTGCTTGAAGTTGTTTACCCTAGTGCTGTTATTTGAGCTTTGTTCTCTGGTTATCATTCTGCTGGTGTGAGTTCTTTTCTGAGTTCTTCTCTGTGGTTATAAACTTCCACATCTGTTCCTGCCTGATGGCCAGGAAGAGGTAACAAGAGACTAAGGGAGTCAGCATCTTTTAGTTTATGTCACTTTCTCAGTTCCTTCTTGTGGTAACTACTGTTGATTGCACAACTACTGCCAGAGGCTAGTGACACAGAAATGAGTAAGACAAGTATTCATAGGCCTAAAGACAGTCTTGGCTGCATAAGAGATAATTGATTGCTGGAAAAGATGTCTGCCATTTGCAGCTGGTTTTCTCACTCCAATATTGAAACTCAGATGTTAAAATAATTACACAGCAGCATCAGTGTAAGCCTAGCACCTGGAATACCTTAGGTGAATGCATATTCAGAAATGCAGGCTGTTTACATTTATCCTGCTGCCAGACTGCATTCAAGGCATACAAAGCACAATCTCTGGTTGGTGATACTTCTCCGTAAGGATTAATAAATGGAAAATGAAATCATATTTAAATATTGGTACAATTTTCTTTTGTACAGTCAGAGCTGATCTTTGAGATTAGCTTTACCAGCACGAGAAGACAAGGGCCACGTATGTATGTGTCTGCAAGAGGTCTGTCTGGAGAGCCATACAGTGCCTTTGTACATTCTCCTGGATTAATGATTTTCTTTGGCACTGCCATTTTGGAAATGCCATATTATGAGGGAACTAATTAAAGTATGGAGCACGTTTTTATTACTTCCCTTTTTCCATTAAATTCATAAGATGGCTGCACTCAGAAAAAACATTCATGTTCAATCAACGTGTCTTTGAGTTCTGGGGTTAGCCTTGAGGATATCGAATGAAAACTACATAGGAATGTATGAGTATTTCCTCTTTAAAATGCTGCTTTTAATTTGGAAAAGCTTTTCATCCCTCTGAGATCATAACCTGTTGTATATAAAGCCTTGTATAATCAAGGTAGATGGTATTGACAGAATGACATATTCTACACTTGAGTGAGAGATCAGCATTAACCTTGCTGGTGAGGGTTTTGCTATTGTCACTGAACATGATGTTTGCTTTAGTCAGACTGGGACAGATTGGTAATACCCAAATCTGTCACCAGACCACAAGTATATCCCTGTCAAGCTGTCAAACAAATTGTGTGTTAAACTGGCCGTTCAGCTGTAGTGTTTAAAAGGGGGCAATGTTTTATTCTATGCGACTAGGAGATCCCTCATCTTGCCTATCCCTGACTGAACACTGCATTTGACTTCTGAAGACAGCAGTGAAAGGGCAGGCATTTCTGAGAGATCACTCTGCTCTTTTTCTAGCAATTTTACAGTTTTTCATCCTTCTATGGTGTTCAATAGCAGCTGTGATGGAGATGGCACCACAAATTATCGGAATACGGACTAGGGAAGCTGTAATATGTTGTTGTTGTTGTTTATTTGGCCTATTTGCCCTGCACCGAGTCAGTGCAGGAACTGCAGGCTGTTGTCCTGCACACCACAGTGGAGAAAGCACCGCACTGCTGCTGGGAGCTGTGGAAATGTCTCTTTGTGGCTCAGTACTTCGCAAGTGTGTAACTGTTCAGATTGAACTCACTCACAGACCTGAGCAGCCCTGAGTTGACACAGCAATATGAAGTCCTTTGGGAAGGTATCAAAGCACCTCTCCTGGACAGGACTGCACCAGGAAAAGGGATGTAATGCTCTGTCCTCCAACCAGTTTACTCTTGAGACTGGTATACAAGATAGTGTGTAATTCTAGGGTATTAGTATCACTGATTTTGTCTTTCCTCTTGTCCTGCTGATATTTGTCTCAGATTGTACTAACTCCTCTAGATTTCACTTAAAAAAAAAAATAATTGCTTCATTGTGAGTTATCAGACACAATTTGTATAAAAGGAAAGAAATTGTCTACTTCTTAGTCTTCCATCATATATATGAATGTACCTACACAGCCTGTGACAGTGATTCCAGAACAGGCAAGTCTCAAACATCCATAAAAGTGTTGCTCATCTCAGAGCTGTGCTTCATTAGTCTAAAAGACCAGTGAACCTTATGTGCAGGGCATTACATCCTTATGCACTACCACTGCAACAAAATAGTGTGGTTGCATATTCATGCATTACTGTCCTCAGCTTTTACTTCAAATTTACATCAGTCTCCCCTTAGGTCAGACACTGTTACCCCAAGTAGTAAGAAGAGGTGCTCAAACAGTCAGCTTTGCACTGCACAGTAGAACATGGGATAATCCCAAACATCCGTGGGGAGAAGTGGAACTTCCTGATGTGGAAGTTCAGGTCTGCTTTCACCTCCTTTTCATTCTCCTTTGTGAGTCTTCTCAGCAGACATGGGGATCTATGCATTTCTCTCTGGAAATGTTTGGATTAGGAACTGAAGCCCTGTTATTTCCCATTATGATATCAAAGAATAGATGCTGTGTGCCAGCCAGCTAATAACTGTATTAATCACTGCATTATGGGCCACTGCTTAATCCTTCTTCACGGTAGTTCTGCAGCACACTTTAGCCTATAATTAAGTATAGCTTCATGAAATATGTACTGTGAGACTTGCTTAATAGATAAACTATTCTCTAATTTATTTTCAAGTCCAATGACCTACATACTCAGTGTTGAAAAACCCCTTCTTATGAACATTATTTCTCCCCTGAGACCTTCCATCTGAGTAAATCTGTTAAATGAAGTAGAGGAAGCTTTGATCCAAACTAGGCTAAATCCATTGGAACAAATGGCCGACACATGTATGTATGCGTGTGTGTGTGGGAAGGGAGGATGGTCAGAAGATGGAGAGGTACGGTTGCATGATTTGTGAGACATCCAAACCTTCCTCTAAAAACTAGAAAGTCATAGCTTCAGACACGCTATTTCCTTATGCCTGTGGCCATGCTGTTGTCTACACATGTGAAAATAAAGTGCTTTGGTTTCTGTCACAAATGCTATGCATTTCCTAGGACACAGGCCTGCCACTGCAGTCCCACTGAGGTAGGAAGCTCAGTACTTGCTCTGTGCCCGGGACTTCAGCACAGCATGCTTGGCTAGGAATTGGCTCTGGCTGTGTTGACCATGAAGAGGGTTTCTTTCAAACAGAAAGTTCCAAAATGAACATTTAGAGATTTATTTGAAACTGGGTATCAAAAACACTCAGTGTGTATAATTGATGCTTGATGTCTCTGTGTCTTTTTTTTTTTTTTTACTTTATTGCTAGAGAATCAGAGTTGCAATTTTAATTCACCCTGTTGCAGAATCTAAATGTTTATTTATTCAGCAGTTTGGGACAGTTGGAAGAGAGTTCTTCAACCCCCAGAGAGAATTCAGTTTTTGAAGGTGTTTTTAATGGCACTATTCCCAACAAGGGAGAAACTCCTACATGAGCTTCAAAACATTTAAAATGATTGTGCCCACTGGCATTGTTTGTGTTACCTATGAATGGTGTATGTTGGAAAGACATTCTCAGAGGCTTTATACATCCCACAGATAACAGCAGCACTGCATTTCTGTACTACAGGCATGGTCCTCCTGTGTGAACTGTGGTGAAGTGCTATTCAAATTTGTCAATGTGGTTATGTAGCCTAAGGAGTGGTACTGGGACTGTTGTGGTGCAGGTTAGGGCCCCAGTGGAACTTATGAGATGCAGGTAAATAGGACAGGGCACAAAGGCTGTTTGTATTCCCGACCATCATTTAGCTGCCATCATTTCCTTCCCTCCAAGGTGGCCCTGGGGACCCTTAGTCATACAGACAAGGGAGGAGGTGTGGGCCGAGGCAATGGAGGAAGCTGGTTATGGTGGAGGTGTTAAGCAGCGTTGAGGCAAGAGATGCAGTTTCTTGCTCATTTAATTACTCCTAAGACTACGGACTTGCTCCTGGAGGAGAACACATGCTGGGATTTTCAGCATCCTCTGGGGAGAGTCAATGTACCACCTCCCTCTTGTGCCATAGTGTCTCCTGCATCCAAGTTGTGCAACTGAAAGGCTGATATCACCAAGCTTGTAGTATCAAAAGTTGTAGTGTATTGCTAAGTGGGCAAATGGTGATGGATATGGAGGTAAGAGAGGACTTGTTTAATGGAAGTGCATGAAAATGCTCTTTTGAGTTTACCCTGTCCTTCTCTGAAATGTTGTTGTTTTAGCAAATCTGAAGTTACTACAGTAATCTGTGCTCTTCAAAATCCGTAGTTTTAAAACAGGAGATTTGAATCCTGCTTTGCATGAGAAAAATTAACTTGTTTTCCTCTTGTGTCTGCTTTCTGGGCATCCCTCATTGCTGCAGGTTCAGACAGGGAGGACGGTCAGGCTGTTTTTGTAAGAGTCCAGACACCCTAAATCACTAGATCAGGGAACCGCTTTTCTCTCCTTCAGGAGTACCCCACCAACTGAAACGCCTATAGACTGAGTGTTTTCTGTTTATATCTTTTTTTTTTTTACGCATCTTTTTTTGCCAATGTTTTGACATAATAGCCAAAACTAGTAAAATGTTTGGGCGAATGGCCAGTGCTTGTTTTCCTGAACAGCCTCACAAACTGGGAATATTCGTGAACCTGAGACTTTTTGAATGAAACAGTTGTGGTGCCAGATACAGAGAGCTGGAGGAGCAGGCATGTTTGGGATGCATGTAACTCTTCTCCCAAAGAAAGTTGGCTGCATCTAGCTCTCTGTTCCCTTCCTCTCTCAGTAGTTAGCAACAAGGAAGCATTTTCTCGCATGTAGACAGGAAAGCAGGTCAGCTCCTGTGCCTTAGCAGGTACTTTTTGGGTAAAATCAAGTAACAGAACTCTACTTTAACACCCTCAGATGTAGTGACAGTTATAACAAAATAAATTGATTCATTTTGTTTGAGGGATTCTGCCATACTTCGGCTGCAGCAGTGGGCTGAGGTGTAGGCAAATGCAGGCTCAGTTCTGGGTGCCCCAACTCCTGGTGCGACTGGGATAAGTCCAGGCTCCTGCCACGAGAAAGGGGACAGTAATGCAGCCTGGCGTGCAAAGATGCAGTGAGTCGGGTGTGGAGGGGATTGGAGGCTCTGAGGGCAAACAGAGTCGTTGGTGAGGAAACTCCGAAGAAAATCTTTAGAGACAGAGAGGGAAGTGGTGGCAACTCTTCACTCATGCCTAATTCTGCTTGCTTTGGCGAAATTCCCCCAGACTGGAGTGTGAACAGAAGTGGTACCTTTAGGAGGCTTTTTAAGATTAGAAAGATGCCCTGTTGAAATAGCTGGAACTTCCACCTCTGCTTGCTTGTGAGCCAAATCCTGGACAGAATTCCTCTTGCAAGTAATTCTTCCTTTGACTTAAGTGAGAGAAAGATGAGCAGCTTTCATTCTCTGCCTGCTATCTGGTGAGACGTTCATGCTGCTTTCATTGCTATGGTGTCTGTTCCATTGTGCACAGACTTTCAATTAGTGAGGGTTCTGGCTTTGTTTTTTTGTGGGGGGATTTTTTGTTGTGTTTTTCCCCATAGAAAACTCTCTGTTATTGCATGAAACCGTTTCATGCTGTCTCGTTTTATTCTTCTATGTAATGTGGCACAAGCAGCGTTCTGTTGTACTCACAGGAAAGAAGGCAGTCTGTAAGGGAAGTGCTTAATTTAATAAATTGCAGATTTTTAGTACATGCGATATTTGTTCCAACCGTTGGTTTTTGCACTGCCCAAAATTTCAGTTTCAATTAAGTTAATTGTATTCAATAAGCTGAATGAAAAGATCTTAAGTAGCACGTGAGTCAGGCTTTCAGAATGTGTGCTTGTCGGAGGCGGCTGCTGCCTGCTCAGCTGAGGCACAGGAGTCCTGAGCCTGGGAGCGAGCGCAGGGCTGTACAGCGTGCACGAGCGCTGCGTCCTGCTCACTTCCCAGCATGTTTCAGTACAAAGGTTTGACGTGCATGTTATAAATGGTGGCACTGCGTGGCTGCAGGTGGTGGGTCCTTCTCCGCCTGCTTTTCTCCATGCATCCACATTCAGCTCCACGTGCACATCTTGTCTTCCCTAATAAAAAGAAATACTGTAATAAAAAAGAGGCTTTATTAAACTAATGCAATAAAGGCATTTTCTTTGAGGATTTAAACACTTCATTTTTAATAATAAAAATCAAATTGTCATAGTTGGACCCTGTATAAGTTTTATTCAAATCAGCCTCTAAATGCTGTGTGCCCAAGCAGCTCTCTCCTGAGATGTATGTATTTTAGCATTAGTTAAATGAGTTTAAGAACGAGGCTCATACTTTGGCTGTAGGCAGTGAATCTAAGGATCAGGAGATTTTTTTTTTTTTTTTTAATGAGAGACTCGTGCAATGCACTCAGCTGCACTGAGGGACAACTGATCTCCTGTTCACATTGGTGGAAAACTGCACAAAGTCCTTTGACTTCTGTAGCTTATGTAAATGGACAAGAGCATTGCATGCAGATGTCTTGCATGTTGAGACAGAAAGAGTTGGTCAAGGAAGCGGGTGCAAATGCAGTTTTGTGTGATGGAAACTGTGACAGAATAGATCTGAAGCTGCTTGGTTTGGCTAACAACTTGTAATTTTCCACTGATTATCTGAACTAATTTTGCTGCATTGGACTGGACACATTGCCAGAATAAGCATTTCTAAGCAACTTCCAGCACTTCTGCTTTATATCCTAGATGAAGTTAGGAAGAGATGCAAGGGAATGGAAGCAAAGCTATGTCTGAAAATGAACTAGATTCCTAAGAAGCAAGTAATTCCTGCAGACTTGGTTGAGTCTTGCATACTTAGAGGCATAGAGAGATCTCTTACAAAACATTCAATGCATGTTATTCAGCCCAGAAGACAATACCGGAGGTTGAAGCTGGAACCTCTAGCAGAAGCCAAGAGGCAAAGAGATATCATGGTAAAAGCTTGCCCTGGCACAAGAAAAACATGGCAAGTAGAACTGCTTAATTTCCTGGAAGGGTGATGAGAAGTTGGTGCTTCTGCAGAGCTCCGCAGACTGACCTTCAACCTCAGCTTTCAGCTGCAAGCAGCAGACAACTTTAAATACAAACAGTCATGCCTGCCTGCCCAAACCAAGCTTCTTGTTGCGTACCGAAGTGAGATTTCAGTGTAGGTCACTAGGAAGGACTAGCTAACCAGAGGCTCCCCAGGTGTGCTGCCTTCCCATGCTGGAAACGGAGCTTTCATACCAAATGAGGATGCTGAGGGGACAGGCTTATTGCACTGACCATGAAGATTCAGATTTTGATTTTAATAAACACCTATGTTTTCTGATCCTCACTGATCACATCTAAACCTGAAGGGAAGCAGAATAGCTTTTCTTTCGAGATGGCTGGTTACATGTGCTGTTTGTGCTTTGAGTACTACAGAAGCAAAATTTTTCAGCATTTTCACTGTTGCTCTTGGCAGAAGCTGAAGTATGGATAGGCACAAATCAAGCGAAAGTATGAAAAAAATGTTTATTCTATTTCAGTCCTTTGTATGTATATAATCTTCTACAGAACATACAAACTGAGGTTTAGCACATTAGTTGGGTTTATTCAGGTTTTTGCCCTGGCTAGTTTCAATTGTCCCAAGCCTTGTTCTGAACCTTTTTAAAGTTGTGCCTGCTCTCGTGGCCACATTGCTGAGGTGTGGGTGAAGTGTGACTCCCAGCTGAGGCACTGAACTTGATGTGTGTGAGGTCCTGGCCAGTGCTGTGAGTCCCCAGCTGCCTGATGGCGCTCACCCTCCTCTGTCCCGAGGACGTCAGTGTCTGGGCGATGCTCCAGCATGACCCCCTCAACCTGATCCAGACTACTTTTGAAAAGCCTTGGTTGCAAAACTGTCCTTCCTTAGGTCACTGGTAGTGCAGTCTGCTGTCCCACTGAGACCTCATTTATGCCTTTACAAACCTGAACTAAAGCTCTTTGGGAAGAAGGCAGAAAGACTTCACTTGCCTTCCATGGGCTTTGGTCAAGCCTTTGTGTTGGTCTCAAAGGCTGGTTAGTTGGTCCTTTGGATTAAGGAATTGGCCTGAATAACATTCAGTCTCATTGTAGTGCATTTTCTTTCAGAAGTTGTTTGAAAACGATTCTTGGTCTGTGAAGTTTGGCATGTTTGTCCTGGAAATCCTGTATCTAGTTAAAAAAAAAAAAAAAATTGAGTTCAAAAATGGGGTTTCATAGGATGGGTGCAGGGCAAACCCCCAAGACAGTGACTTTGCTGAACTGTTTTGGAAGATTAGATTTCAGCTTGTTTGAAAGAAAACCAAAACCAAAACATAGTTAAAATTGCTCCTACCTTAAATAGCTCCAAAGACTTTTTTATTTTGACTGGACGTGTGCTCCTTTCTCCACCTCTGGTTATTATTTTTTTTTATAGTCAATTAGGGATCCAGTGTAAAATTTAAAAAATAGTGTCAGTTCCAAGCACAAACCAAACTGTGCCTGTGCAGAGTCTTTCTCTTGGGATGCTTGTATAGCACAGCTCAGCTGTGAGCAAAGCCTGTGCAACTGTTCAACTTTTCATCCATTGTCTCTTCAGTAACTGGCTTAAAAATGATGCCCAGGAGTCGAAAAGCAAAGATTTTCATAAGCTACCTAACCTAAAATTCATCCTAAAAGCTGTGTTTGGTGAAGGAGACCTGTTTGGTCACTTCAAATCAGTACAAGTCTTTCTAGTCCCTGGGGATCTTCTCTTAGGTTTGCAGAGTTGATTGCTCTGCAAACTGCCAGTATTATTTATTTATTTATTTGCTTTAACATGAGATGTAAGTAAGTCAGAGTGAGCTAATTTAGCCAGTGGAATTTTATAACAAAAGTATGAGTGCTGTGGGTTTCCCCCCCTCAGCCCCTCCAGCAGAAATATAATTTGCAGAAATGAAAACATTCTCTGGCTGGCTTTAGGGTTTTCTCAAAAATAGAAACAGTAGGGTTTGTCTGGCTGGGCCAGTTTCCTCACCACACACCTGGTGTATATCACTTTAAAAAATAAATTATGCCTCATTAAATTACAATTAAATGAAATCACGATCATTTGTTTTTCTGGAAGGAAGATGTTTTGCATATTGAAAGCCTAATTTGTTGCAGGTGACAAAAAGGCTGAACGGATTATTTAATATCACTTTATTTTTATATTGTTGCTCTCTGGTTAGTTTGTGTATACTTCAGTAGCTCAGAATTATATTATTGTAAACATTATTGCTCTCAAGACACTTAAATTTATTGTTGTACTGTACCGCTCAGCTATCTAGCCACTGTTGTTTACCAGCACTGTTTATCTTTAGTTGCAGGAGGACAGGAGATTTTTCCCTCTAAGTTGGTTTTCTTGTTATCTGTCCTGCTGTTGACACGGCTGCAGAGCTGTCAAAGTGCTTTGCCTACTACAGCTGAGCTGCAGACCACTTGTTGCAGCCAGATTTCCTACCTGCAGGCACGGAATGAGCACTGGGACAGAGCCCAGTGACCACTGATGTGGTGTCGTAGGGTCTGGTGTCTGCGATGTGGTGTGCAATACTGCTATCTCTGTAAAGGAGAAGATCCTCATAGAAACACGAGGCACAAACTAAGGTCAGAACCGTTGACTCCCTGCCATGATGTGCCATTTCCGGTGCCAAGTTGGAGCCCCCAGGCCCAGAGGTGGTGTCTCAGGCAGTAAGATACCTTGTCAGTGCCGTGACTGAGCCACGTGTACCTGTGTGCCCCTGATTTACATACGGAGTCAATGACTGCAAAAAGTAATTGCTGGCATGCTTTCACATATGCTCTCCATTTTTGAAATTGAACCATAAATTTAGCCAGGCTAAGATGGGAGGAGGAAAAGCGGTCTTAGAGTCAGCTCCAGAAGCTTTCAGGTACCTTTCTTTCCACAACCCCATTAATTTTTGGAAGCTGACCCAAAGGGGAAACAAAAAAAGTTACATATCCTTTAAGACCTAGAAAATTAAAAATTTAGAGAATCTGTGGAATTGATATTTGTTTACTGCCTTTGGAGAATTTTCCACTGACTTTAAGGGGAAATTATAATAGGGACATGCTGTATTGATCTTGGAATGCCTCGAGTCACCGGCTCAGCTTTCTGAAATGTCCTGTTTCTGTTAATGTGCAGCGCGTGAGTCTGGCAAACTTTGGAATTTTTTTTACAGAAGATCCCTAGTTTCCCCGAGGGGTGGTAAACTCTGAGAAGGAATCTGGGTACAAGCTCACGGCTGCAGAGTGACAGAAGCAATGCCAGGGCCTGCCTGGCACCTGTGTGGGCCAGCTCCACCTGCAGCCCTCCCTCCAGCCACGTCCTCCCATTCCTGGTCTGAGGGTCCTGCCATGCCTCCAGGCCCAGTCTGGGCCATCTGGGATCTGCAGGAAAACCATGAGGAGAAAGCTCTTCTCTTTATTTCGTAGATTAGGAGCTGAAAAGGTGAGCTGTGTCCAGCCTACCTGCAGGTTACCTTTGGAGCTTATTTCAGGCACTTCAGGCATACGTGCTGCTGAAGCACAGCTTGCACGAATGTCTTTTAATGTAGATGTTCAATAGCAGATAACAAATAAAAGTAGATACAGACGCTTGTTTGCCTGTCTCTTGGTTTTGTCAGGAATTCTATTCACTAAGATCAGTAAATAGCAAAAATGTTGGCATTTGCACGTTACTCAACTGTATGATCGGTGTTTTAGCAAATCTTTCAAGGGGAGACTCAGATATGGAAGAAAATAGGTTGAATGTTACAGGGTTTTGACTAGGTGGCTGTTTTCTGGTAACGTTTTCCTTGGGAGAAAGAAGTGCTGGTGAGGCAGCTTGCCTCAGTCACGGCTGTGCAGTAGTGGTGCAGAACATTCATGTCAGCAGCTGCGGCTGAATCCCAGTGGGGCCCTGTGTCCCCTTTGTGGCCGAAGGCTGCAGCTCCCATGGTGGCCTGGGCTTGTGGCACTGCTTCATTGTACAGCAGTGTATGTGGGCACTTGGCTCAGAAGGGGACTGTTAACGCTTCTGGGAGTGAAATGGCTTCTTGTGAAGTGGGGATGTGGTGGGTACCTCTGGAACGTGGGTGGAACGTGCTTTGCTCTAGTGGTTAGTGTAGGCCCCCTCCAGGCTTGTATATTGTGCCCTGACTTCCACATAAGCTGTGCTTGCAGTTATGCATTACTTTAATCTCATCATTAGAGGTAAGCCTCATTTAATACTATTTTCCTCTCTCTCCAACTCCCCTTTTTTTTTTTTTTTTTGATTTTTGTATTTTGTGCTGGTTACCTCCTGGCAGAATGTTTTTTGTTAAAATTAGGTGAATATAGTGTTAATTTGTTGTTGCAGCAAGAAGCCCATGGTGTTTTAAAATAAGGCATAAAAGAATGGGTTAAATCCCTTGAGCTTTATTCTAAGGCTTTATTATTTACTGCATTTTCTCCTCTCAGAAACAAGTGTCCAAACCAAAATGAACGGACTATAACATCAAACCCTACCAAATGTTTTTCTTGATAAACCTCCTGCACTGTTTAAATGTCAAAACTAAATTTACCAAACTTGGCAGATTTGTCAAAGATGAACAGGCCTGCCAAGCATTTCCAGCATCAAGACAAGACAGAGAGAGAGGGAGAGGGAGACATCTAACAGCTCCTAAAATATTTGCTGCAAGCACCTGGTGGTAACTGCAGTTTCTTTTACCCAGTGCACCTGCCTTCGTATCCAGGATTTCTATGCTCACATGCTTATTTATATGCTTATTACAGTGCCAGAATAGGACAGTCGCAAAATAAACTCCAGCCCTCACAAGACAAGCACTTTCCTACAAAATATTCCCTGTGGAAGAGGATATGAGATTCTGATGTAGGCTCTCAGTTTTTCTAAACAAATTTAAAACACCACCATGTGACTGGACTTTTAAATTTTTTTAACCAGGGCTTGTTGTCTGAGATCCTGCGTAAAGAAGAAGACCCTAGGACAGCTTCCCAGTCCCTCCTGGTAAACTTAAGGGCGATGCAGAATTTCCTCAACTTGCCTGACTCGGAACGGGATCGAATCTATCAGGATGAGAGAGAGAGAAGCATGAACCCTAATGTGAGCATGGTGTCTTCAGCAGCCAGCAGCCCAAGCTCCTCTAGAACCCCCCAGGTAAGATGTGATCCTTTGTTTGTTATGTGGTCCTGTGCTAATATTAGTCCAGGGAAGGAGTTTTTCTCTGTTCTTCCCTTGTATGTTGCTCCCTTTGCTCAGGTGAGTTATGGAAATCCTTTTACCTGACTTGGAGAGACTGTTAAGAGATGTTTATTGAATTGCAGCAAGACTTAGTGATGATTCTAGCTTTGATCAATGCCATAAAGGCAAAAAAGGGTTTGTGATTTTAGTACCTGAATGGTTGCTTGCGGGCTTTCCAGACAGAGTGTTTTAGACTACATTATAGAAAGATTATTTACATAACTTTTTGTCTTAGTGCTTTGTGATGTTCTACAAAACACAGGAAATTTCTGAGCTTGTGGAGAGATTCATATATGTTGCAGTCAAAAACATGCAGTGATTAGGAGCCAACAGCAAGTTAGAAATCAGTGCACTCTGCCTAGGAAATGACAGTCCTTTAGTTAGTTTACACTAGTAATTATTTGAAGTACAGAAGGTAGAGATAGGCACAGTGCTAGGGCAGGAGATGATGCTTTGAAGCTCTAAACTAGACTTAACTAATCCTTTCTAATAGGAACTAATCTGTTCCTATCCATTTTTCTACGTAAGTTGTTCTTTTGCTCTAAGAAAGAACATGCAGGTACTATACTGTCATAGTGTATCCACCCTTCAGCCAGGCTTCTTGCTGTCCCAGACGTATACTCCAAAAAGGAAAAGGTGATCGCACAGAGACAACAGTTAACTCTTGTCATGACATCTGTGTAACTTGAGTATGAAATTTCTAATTGTGCAGATGTGACAACTCAGGTCTAGCACTTCTCTTTATCTTTCATAAGCAGGCCTTTGTAACTCTCCTGCTCTGGTACTTCCACAGTCATGTAGTCTGTAGAGTCTCTGAGTGCTCACTCAGGCTGTGCATGTCTTAACCATGCTTATAATATTACTGAGCAATTCTCATCCTGAACTGCTAAAAATAAGAGTCTTGGGGCAGGGAGTTAAAGACACATAAATCATCCTTAAGGTGTGCTGATTTTGTAGAAACTGTTGAGCTCAATTCACATATTTGGGTAGACTCTACTGCTACAAGTGATATAAAGAACTGCTTTCACTGAAAGCAAGCACATCTTGCCAAGCTGAATTCAATGCAGAATTTTTGTAATCTGCAAAATTCATTGTTGCATAACTCCTGTTTTTAGTTATCTTTCTGTGAAAATAAAATTCTGAAGAGATCTACTTTAACATCTAAATAGTGTAAACTCTTTCTGCATTTACATTTTCGTGAAAGAATTAGCTTACTACTGGTAATATTTAGTGCAATAGATTTCATAACTTGAATAGAACAATAATAAAAAAAAAGAACAAAAAAAAACCAAAAACAGAAATCAGAAATGGGTGAGTTAGATGCTGTCCGGTGAAAATAAAAATGAGATCTCTGTCAGATCTGTCACTCTGTCTCTTTCCTCTGTCAAAATAAGAAATCTTCCCCGTGTTCTAGTGACAGCTTTAAGTAAGGAAAATTTTGTTCTTAAGAGTGAAGCGTGGTTAGAAAACAATACACTAGAAATATAAAGCAGCTCGCCCTTTCCTTTTTTTTTTTTTTTTTTTTTTTTTTAAGAATTTGGTAGAATATTGTGAGATTTTTTAATCAACAAAAGCAATGCAGAAACCTTTTTGTACCCAGTGCTTGTCTTGTGCCCGCTGGATAAAATTTCCTCAGTCCTCTGAGGGCCAGCACCAGTCAGCACAGGTGCTGTTTTGACAACTTGGACACCTCTGCAAATTAGGCTGCTTCCCAGCTCCTGGGCAGGCAGCTCGGCTACTGTGCTTCCCCATATGCCTGGTATTAGTCCCAATGAGACAAGTTCCCTGTTCATATACCATGCAGCAATCCTGAAACATTGCCTCCCCAGGCAAATATGTTGTATAGCCCAGATAATGGTGCTTTGGGGGTAGCAGAGGTAACTAGTGAGGAGGAACTATACCAGCCTTTCAAGAATTATGTTACAGTGCTGAAGAAGTTGATTTAATGTCATTTTTAAGCATGGTTTCCATAGATACCAATCTCTTGAGGCAGTACTTCTGGGAATTATTTTTTTTTAGTGCGCTGGATAGAGTATGGTTAAGTGATGGGACAGCCGTGGAGGTGGGCTCATGAACACAAGGAGTCACCCAGCTTGACTCCATCACTCTGGAACCCAAAGCCCCTCAGGGTATTCCCCAAGCACAGACAGATGTGATCTAGCACCGGTGCGGAGGTGAGAGCAGCAGATCCATCTAGCAAGAGGATGCAAGTGCTTGAGGGAAGAGGTTCTGAGCTTTAAAAGGTTATTGCGTACATGTTGCCATCTCTCTTCTCTCTGTTGAAGACCAGCAGTAACTGCTGGGATTTCAGCACTCTAGCATTGTGATTACAAACCCTTTTCTTTTTTGTTTTGTTTTTTTTCCTCTTTTTTTCACCATTTGCAGTGAGACATTTCAATAATGGCAAACCTCTTGCTAATATGAAGATCAGTTTTGAATCCAGGCCTCTGATTTTAACCACTTGCTTGTGATATTTCTGTTTGGCACTTGTCCTATCTATTCTGATGATTAAATAAAAAAGAGCCCAGCTTTCTGGGTGCGTTGGGCAGGCTGGCTCCCGACTTCTGGCTGTGGAGCTGGCAGTGCAGGAGATCTGTACAGGACAAGATGTGTTTTGAAACTTTCCTTTATATGCTAATTTTGTTCTCAGAATCTCAGGCCTCACCTTCCAGGCCTTGGTGAACACAGCTGCTGTGCTAATCAAAGGTTTCATAGCCTGGGAAGACTTTCTTTATACCCTTCACAGCACTGCGTTGTTTTCAGTTAAGCTCCACTAAATGAATCCTGACAGATTTGGACAGTCATCTTCCTTTCCCATGATCTCTTCGTTGCTTTCCTGTGTTCCTCACAACTGTCCTGTCTCTTGTCTATCCCTGAGGAGTGAATTTTGGAGCTCACTGTCCCTGTCGGTCCATCCATGGTGCTGTGCCCACTCATGGTCAAGATCTGTGGATGAGTTTGGCCTTTGCCTCCAGTGGTGCCAGGGCACCAGAGGCCCCGGTCTGCCTCAGCTGTGCTCCTACTGCCCTCTTCTTAATGCAGAGATGCAGAAATCTCCAGCCCTTTCTCTATGGGTCCTGTGCTGAGAGTGCTGTTGTGTTGGAACAGCCAGGAAACAAGCCAAGGAGGCACAAAGCTGTAGGGGGGCCCTTGCTGAGCAGGGTGCACACATTCAGTTGGCTGCTGTGCCATGCAGCACTGTGTGGGTTCTGCACAGTGAGCTCCTCCTGATCCCTAGACTGGCTTCAGAAAGAGATGAGATACAGGTTGATGAAGCCTTTATCTGCAAGCAGTAGGAAGAGTGATTAGATTGTTGTCTTGATTGAATTTTGTCTCCATTATTAATGTGGGCCTTGGGATAGAAAAGATTTTAGAGACAGGAAGATTTGGAGGAAAGCAAAACAAAAGTTCAGAAGGCTTGGTTTTGCCTAGTTAACCTTCTCATTAACAAAGAGGCGTTTGGCCATGTCTACCTAGTTAAAAATTAATATTAGATGTACTCTAGCAGCTTTCAACTCTGGTACAGTGGCAGGAGCCAGCTGAAAAGGCTTATGATTGGACCAGATGACTGAATATCAGCAGGATTTATGGGAGGTTTGAATCTATCTGGAAGTGTGAGCTTTGTGATTTAGCTTAGTTTGTTTCCTAAGACTTTCATATCTCAAAAGAAAATGGGGATTTTACGTCAGTAACCTATGTATTTTCCTTGAAAGATGTAGGATTTCAAAGATCAGCCCTGGCAAATGAGATCTGAGCTCCAAGGGGCTGCTGGTGCTGTAAGCGCTGCCTCCTGTGCCTCACCTGCCTCTGTCATCTGAGGGTGGCCATGGCTGAGGGGCTTTAAAATAAAAATCTCATAGAAGCCTGCAGCATTGTACTGATAGCAGCCTTGCAAAGGGTAGTCCAGCCTGGAGAAGGTACTGGCAGCATCCGTTATTGTCCTTCATTTGTCACAGAAGCTGATGGGAAATCATTCAATTAAAAGGAGTGCAGTGGAATACACAAAATCTCAATATGAGTTTAGGAGAATGAGGGCAGCACATCAAAGGCATGCCAAAGCCCAGCTTTATGAAATGATTTTTTTTTTTTTTTCATTTCCACTGATTTCCTAGGTGAAATTAGGTGACTGTCTGGCCAGCATAATGATGATAAGGCTGGGAAACCATACATACTCAAATGACATACGTATAGTTTTAATAAAGGATGAGAGAGACTTGAGGGAGTGCATTAAATTGAGTAATAATTTATTATTTAGAGACCTCTACCCATTTACTCATTTTTTCTGGGAGAATTGGCTCTTCCTCCAAGGTGTAGGCCACTTTTAAAGAGGGGGGAAGAAGGTAGAGGCTGGTGTCAGTGCTGTGGCAGCTAGCTGGCAGAGCAAACTTCAGCGGCTGCCTGTAGCCGAGGGCCCAGCTACCTATCGTGTTGTTGAGCTGCTCAATAAACATGCTGGGAGAGGGAGAGGGGGGAGTTGACAGGGCCTTGTATGTCCTATAGGAATGCACTGCAATTATTTCCAATCACAATTAACCTGATTAGAATAATGGACAGGAAGTGTCCCTCTGTAGCTAATGCAGTTTGGCATCAGCTGACTGAAATCCTTTGATAATTTCTGCACAGATGGCTGGGCTGAAAGCAGCACTTTTTTAATTATTATTTTCATGGTCTCTTGGTAGGCCAAAACCTCGACACCAACAACAGACCTCCCCATTAAGGCGGACGGCGCCAACGTCAACATCACAGCTGCCATTTATGACGAGATCCAACAGGAGATGAAAAGGGCCAAGGTATCTCAAGCTCTGTTTGCCAAGGTGGCTGCCAATAAAAGTCAGGTGAGTGGTAGAGGGGATTTCGTTCTTTTTGGGGTTTTGTTTTTAAAGCCAATTTTGGGGTTGGAGCTAGACCTGTATTCTCCTCCCACCAATAAAAATACATCTGTTCATACAATAATAATAACCTTCATCTCTGGGGAACCTGTCGTGTTTCTGGCATTTGCCTGCTTAAGTGGTTTCCTTTTTCCTTTTAAAATAGACTGAAAAAAGGACCAGCTTGCAGCTGAGCTTTCCTCCCCATTTTGTACAAACACACATGTCTTTTCCCACTTGTAGCATATAACTTACACGTCTATTAATAGGACAAGGGCCTTCCAAAATGATGATACCCTTCTTGTTTTGCAGGTGAAAAAAAACTGTTTTCTTAAGAAATTAATGGAAGGAAGGTGATGGAGAAACTGCGTGTTAGGAAGGTGTTTCCTTTTTTTCTCCCCTCATGTTGTATGTGCTGCATGCAGTATTGCTGTGTGAACAATTCACATCAAATCCAATCATTTTTACAAAAAAGATGAGGGGGCACTGCAGTGAGTTGTCCTGGATTAATTTTCACCTTGGATGTAAAAAATACATGGGGGCAAACCTAGGCTGGATGAAATTCTTAAAAATTTCATCCAACTGTTTAAAAAAATATAATGTATCAGTATTAATTTTGTGGAAAGGAGGACAGCATGTTTTGTATGAAGAACTGCAAGCGGATGATGATTCCATGGTTCCAATGGAGACCACTGGAACCCATTGTTTACTCTGTGTGTGAAGAGCTGCTTCTGATCTTGAATGAAATTACTCAGTTGTGCTAGGAGAGGGCATCAATATGCACACAAGAATGCACAAATGCATCTGTGTGGAAGGGTTAGAAGTACCTAGGTGCATGTACTCTACTAAATACATTTTTTCCCTCTGTGAAGGAAAGCAATATTGTAGTCATTAAAGTAGATGTAAAATAAGAAGTTGAAAGGCATATAAACAAAGCATCAAAGGCTATCAAAGCACGTGGGAGAGCCTTGTCCTTGTTACAGGTATTTGTGCCCATGCATCTGGAGGTCTGATCCATTTTTTCCTTCCTCATTTAATCGTTAATTTTCTCTGCCTTTTCCTTTATCTTGTCCGAGTACAGGGGTTACAGTCCACAACCCCTCAGCCCCCCAACAAAATCCCAGGCACAGTATGAAATACATGAAAGGAAAATACCATGGAACCCTCTTAAACTGTTAAATGCATAAAAATCTCATGTACCACATGGCAAAATATAATGAGAACTGGAGCTGTTAAACGAATAAAGCTGTTAAAAGCATAATGCCACTTGGCACAACTACTGTGCATTTAACGGTTTTCCACTGTGTAATAAATGACATATGTGGTAAACGTGCAGTAAATATAAAAACTGCACAATTGATTTTGCAAACGTGCCCCTTATTCTTTACTCCATGCAGATATCAAAGTTCCACCCAGAATCCGGACTGGACAGCTTTTAATAAGCAGCGTGTAGCACAAACTGAATGCCAGCTTCTCTGAAGTTTGGCTTGAAATTGCTTGTAAGCTTCCTGTCATTATACCCAGAGGCTTCTTGAAATAGAGAGGGACTGAACCACCCAACAGTAATTTGGGTGGCTCACTAGCTTCAGTGTGTGCCAGTTTCTCTGGCAGTGATGCACACTAGCACCAAAATAAAAATAAGCTTCATAGTCTTTCACGTGGAAAAAGAACAGGGCAGATTTTGGAAGCCAGATGCAAAAGGATAAGCACAGGATCCACACATGTTATCATTTAAAGCAAAGTTACTGCCCATAAAGGTTTTGTTTCTTCAACAGAGGCAAATAAAGAAGCATTTCTCAGGCTGATGTTTCTTTTGTTTCACAGTCCTGCCAAAGCAATACTGGCTCCCTGGGATGACCCAGCATTTGCCATGCTGAGATGTCATAGCTCTCTGCTGGAGCATGAAAGTGGTTTGTGAGGGAACTGGAAGGCAGGGACAGAGAAGCTACAGCCACAAGCCCTAGTGGTACATGGCTCCCCAGCTCCAAAGCTCACCTGTGTGGCCCTCCCCCTGGCCTGACTGGGTGTGCCTACATTGTGCTGCAGCTGTCCGCATGCCCCCCAGGGCAGTGCAGTGCTGAAACTAAGGACATGGCTTTTTGTGTAGGGGAGGTGACGTGGTATGGTGGAAAAGTCAGTGTCAGCTTACTTAAAAACTAGCTGTGGGGCTTTCCCACTGCTTTGTACGGTCTGCTGTGCCAGTTGCAGGCTTTCCTGATGACAATGGTGCTGATATCACCAGCTCAGTTACATGGTGGGACGTGCACACTGAAAAGTGTTCACATTTACAAAAGAAAGAGTTTGAAAGAGGGAGAAAAAAGAGTTAGTCTGAGGGTTTGCTTGGACTCTTCGCCAAGGTTTGTTCACTTGCTGTTCTCCACAGGCCTGGCTTGCATTGCACTGGCTTCCTCTATTATTCCCTCACCCCAGACAACTGAGAGGCTTCCAGTTTGCTAACAAGGCATGTGTTGTGTTGGGCGCTGCTTTTCTGTCAACAGCAATCCACGGTGCTGTGAGATCTTCACAGTTTTAGCAGCCAGTGAATCTCCGACAGGGCTGTTCTGACATTTTATATGTGGGGCTGTATGTCGTGTACTCAAGAGAGAATCCAGAGCCAATGGAGGCCTCATTTCATCTCCTGTCTTCATACAGGAAGAGCAGTACGCACTGAGAGCAATTGCCGCAAGCGGCATCATCTACTGGTAGACTTAATTGACTTCTAATTTAACAAGTAGCCATCTTTATTCTTAAGTCGTGGCAGATTTTTGCTTCAGCAATGAAAGCAAAGGGCAGTTGATAGAAACTGAGGGTACAGATTGTGGACCTCACAAATCAACATGCAAGCAATGTGCAGGACCATGTGGAAATATCAAGGTAGTATACAAGACTCTCCTTTTAGGGACTCAAAATTCATAAGGGTCTCAAGCCATTCATTTTAGACATTGACTCATTTGTCAATATCAAAATATTTTCATCAGTGTGCATTTTATTCCATGTGACATATCTAGATATTTTTTGTCTTGTTTGAGAAGTGCTGTGCATCCCTTTGTCCTCAGCAGGAGCTGAAGTGCACAGCACCCTTCAAACTCAGCCTCCAAAGCTGTCATCCTATTCCAGATGCCAGCTGTTAGTGAGGCACCCACTGGACAGCATGCTTCTCTGGGAATACTGCATGCTAGTGCCCTTTGTCCCCTAAATGACTAAATCTGGGACCTGTAGTATCACACTGAGAGTGTTTCTGAACACTGAATTTGGCCTTTTATCTGTGCTTCAGAATCTCCTGGTTATATTTAAATCACATGGAGTTACCTGTGTGCCACTTTAGAGAGATTCAGGTGGCCAATGTGCCTCTAGAATGGGGCAGTGGGACAGGCAAGGACTTTGACCTTGGGTTGCTGCAGGTTTGAACCAACTGTCAGGACAGTCCTGACAGACTTCTGGTTTCTGTGTCCAGTTCTGCAACTTGTCTATGGGTTTCCCCGTCATCTTGTGTCAGTGCTTTCGTAACACTATGCAGCAAAGTCACCCCTCTGACCTCTACCAGTGGGGGTCCTAGCTGAGGGTGTGCTGTGCAAAATAAGTTTAGGAATATAGATCTGTTCATAATAAACAGTCACTATCAAAATAAATAGTGGACATATCTGACTGGAGCCCTTGCCGGCAGTCTGAGGGAGGGTAAAGATTGTATGAACATGAGAGGCTGAACTTCCTACAGCTCTCCCAGGGCAGGAGTCTCTCTGTAATCAACCTGGGCTGTGGAGGAGTGGTGCTGCAGAGGATCTGCCCTGGGCCAGGGCAGGGCAGATGAAGGATCTGACCTCCAGCATCACTAGTTCAGTAAAAGCAGAAAGCAAACACCAGTAACTAAAATTCTTCCCCAAGGGACTGGATTTGTTTTAGTTACACCACAGTAAAGTAAGAGAGAACCCTTTGAGCAGATTTTGAAAAAAAATGTTAAGCTGGCAAAGCTCAGTCTCCAGTTCTTATCTTTGCCTCATTTAAAAATAAACAAATCAAAAATAAATTTGAGTGTTGGGGACAGAAAAGTTGAGGTCCTTCAAGTTAAGAGAAATGTGGGGCTGTGGGTAGATACACTTTTTCTGTCTATTCCTCGTCTTTTCCTTGTGAGATCCCAGGCACTAGTCTCGGAGCCTGTTCTCTGGCCAAGGGCAGGTTGGAGCCCCACAGTAGGAGCCCACGCTGTATGGTCCCAACCCCTCGGCCACCACCATCACACTGTTCTTCCTCTGAGCAGAATGCACAAGTACTGTGAGAGATGAGCAGTTACTCTCTGAGGCAGGCTTTATCCTTTACTGTCTGTCCCTCCCAGCTTATATCCCCTTTTTCAGTATGATGGAATGCCTTTCCTCCTCCTTTTAGCTTAGAATAGGTATTTCCTGTGCCCTTAAACTATTTAGCTTCCAGTGACAATGAACAACTAGAAAAAGGCAGCTGTTTGCAAAGGTGCATGTAATATATGCATATAAAGCATTTCTTCCTGCTACAGCACCTCAGTGCCTTTATGATGCTTGTGCATTTGTACAGCTAGGGCTTATCTGTTGTACTGATAGTTTAATGATCTTGTCACATATGCAGGAAGTGCAGAAAGACATTTCTCTCCATGGCTGAACTTAACATTTCTCTTAAGTGTATTTGGACATCCACTACAGTTTCTACAGCATTGTCTCTCTCAGCCCCTGAGCAAAGCATGGTCCCTTGTGGAGCTGGGGCTTTGCTCGGGAAGCCATTGACAGACTTGGGAGCTGCTGGCAGGCTGCTTGCCTTAGCCACGAGCCTGCACTACCTCTCCAGTGCAGAAGGAAGCTTGTCTGAATTTGGCATGCTGGAATTATCTTCAGCGAACAGCATCCTTCCTTCTGAGCCCAAGAGGTGTAAGCAGACTTGGTGTTCCTATGGGTCCAAGATGTGTCAGGGTTCATGTACTTCATTTTTTTTGTATTATTTCTTGTTTTATGAGACTAATGAGAAACTAGGCCTAATGGAAGTGCTTTGTATTTTTCTTTAATTTTTGTATGATGAGAAGTATTGCATGATACAGAAAACTCAGGCTATTGAGTGACTAACCTTGAACTGTACCAAAATGCTCCCAGTAAAGCTTCTCAGGTTTAGTCCCCCTCCCCCCAGCCCTCATCAAGAATTCATTGAAGCCATGACAGAACTCTCCATTACAGTTAGTCTTTTATCCATTTCAGCTTTCTTGATTAGGTTATCTTGAATCATTAGGGGGTTTATTTATTTTAATAGACACTTATTGGATTCATGGAAAGAGAGTTTGGCGACTAAGGAACAAGAGCTGAATATTATCTGCTCATTTCACGCTGCAGAGTCCCAAACTGAGCGGAGGGAGGAGGCTGAGAAAGTTTGACCAGAGGACTCCCTGTGGTCCTGTGTAGAAAGGGAACTTTCTCTGGATAACGCATCATTTCTTTTCTAATCTTTCAAGACTTATGTTGATCACTGCTGCTTTTTTTCCTTTTGTCACATATGTTGACATTTTCTGCATTGATGATGTGGGTGAGGAAATGGCCTTTTACATTTATTTTTGAGATTTATTCCTGAATCACTCTTACTAAAAACTCTTAATTTGCCTACTCATACCTTCATGGGAGACCCTAGAAAATGTCAGTAGAGAAAGCCAACTGTATTATTATTAGTAATTTCAATTTGAATGCAGGGAAGCACGAGATCGGTTTAGTTTAGTTAGCTTTATCTAGGGTGGATGTTTCTCACAGTCCAGCACAGGGAGATGGGCTGCTTGTGAATAAGCATCAACCATAGGTTGATCACCATCTGCAGTATGCTTGTGCATGCGTTCTTTGAGTGCTGGAAAACCTGATGTCGTTGTAGCCTGGTTACTCTGACTGCCAGAGCAGCCTTCCCTGCTCTAGGATAAGACTAGCAAAAGTGAAAGGGTCAGGCTGCAATAAAACAGCTCAGGATAAACGAGACAAGAATATGGCTTGTGATTGCTGCACCACATAACTGTCCCTCAAGGGGGTTTTGGTGTGCCAGGGCTAATGCCTTGATGTAGTAAGCACACTGTTTCTTTAACAGCATAAAAGCACAATGGGAATGGCTGGCTTCCTGCAGATTTTTGTTGATGTTTGCTTAGCTATGTGGAAATGTATTTGATTTTGAGACAGAGAGGTTATAAATAGGAAATTAATATGATATTATTTGTTTTATCAAATAAAATGCTTGCAAAATGCTTATCTTGTCTCACAAGAACAACAGAAATAGAGGCTGGCACTTCTCTGTTGCTCTCCTTAGTGAGCTGATTTGGGCTGCGTTCTTGATGCCTCTACAAGTTTTGGGGTGAAATGAAGGAAGTTCTGAGTAGAATTCCTTGTAACCACAAGCACTGGGTGTGCCTGACTATAGAGCCAAAAGCATCTTTAATTGTGCTGTTTTTCCTCCTCTTATTTTTAATGGAAGACATTCCCATTTAAGAACCTTAGAAGCTGACAGTCAGGGCTGGATTCTGCCACCCATACCACCCATACGCATGCCACCCATACCCATCAAACCCTCCTGGTAACTGTGGCACTCAAGGGTGCTGGTTGCGCTGTGTTGTGAGACTTGTGATGTGCAGGGGAAGCACAATCAGAAACACAGTGTATCGCAGCTCTGGGGAACGATGTGTTATTTGTTAGGTTTTTAGAATATGTTCACATAAGTAGAATTTACTTGTAATAAAATGAGCTCAGATGTTGTGGATGAGCAAGGGAAAAGGTGGTAAGATAGCATCTTGTTCTTTACTTTTCCTTTTTTGTGCCAATACATGCAGCTATAGATGAAAATTTGCTGTAACTGGCTGTAGCTCCAAGACTTCTGTATGTTAGCATTTCTTAAATGAAATAATTCTTCTGAAAAGCGCTGTGTAACGTACACAGACCCAAAGAAATAAATAAGAGAAAATAAAAAAAATTGCGACCAAAAAACCCCAAGTTGATTTTTTTTAACAGAAAAAGGGGATTTGTGTATTAATAATTCATGAGTTCTCATTGAACATGCACGAAGAAACGGTGCTATTCAATAGAGAATACTGTCATCTGTCACTGTTTTATTTGACATTTACACTTTTTTTTTTTTTTGCCTGGTACTGCAAAACTTTCTTGGATGGCGTGCTAAGATTATTTAAATAAATAATTAAAGAATCCAATGCAGACTTTTCATCTGTATATGGGGAAGGCGGTTACTTGCAATCATAAAGAACGTGTGAGTATGCTGCAGTGCCGTGTTTTCTCACATACTAACCTAAGCTATCACCTAGTAAGCGGCCCCTAAATGGATGGAGTCTTGAATGGAGGGATGAGAGAATGGGTACTCAGATAAATATAAAGGTAGGAAAAGAGCAGTGAGAGATTTGGTGCAGATAAGCACGCACACGCACATGGTGGGTACGTGCATCTATGTGTGGGGGTGAGTGAATGATAGCTGTTGTGAAGAAAGCTGCCACAAATACATTGCTGTTACTGGTGGAAAAATAAATATTTATAAATGGCATTGGGGAGATCCAGTCACAGAAAATGTGAGAGAAGACAGGGCATTTAGCACAAAGACAATTCAGAGTTAGGCGCACCTTGCAATTTCTTGCTAATATTAGGCTCATGAAAATCTTTCTGCTCTGTAGGTTAGTTATTATTTATAAAAATCACAGAACCAGCTGATACATTCATAAGCTAATTATTGTAGCAGCTGGGTACACATGGTGCAATATGTCTGAGGCTGTGAAGTATCACAGATTTCTTGGGGCCTGCTGTGGTGGGGGTGTGCTGTTGAAGGCTAGATCCCTTAATCTGATCAGCCAAGCAAATACTTTGTGGGGAAACTGGATTAATATCTCTCTAAATACCATGGATGTGCTTCACCTTCAGAACCAGGCTCCTTTAAACGTGCCATTAGCTTATCTCCTTCAGGGAATTGAGAAGTTCTCAGGTGTCCTCAGGATGACGAGGTCTTTGCCTGGTGCCTGCCTTTGCCAGAAATTAATTTCGTTTGCTCATGTCTGCACACATGGTCACACTGCAGTCTAATCTTTTCCCTAATAGCTCCAAGGTCAGGACCTCGCATGTTGCCAGGCAAATTGAGCGCTACCCTTCTTAAAGACTAATGGCAGCGAGTGCGTTGTCCATAATGAGGCCTGTAGTGTTGCTCTAAGTGATTGTAATGAGCGCCGATTATAACGGGACAGATAAATCAAGATGCAGCCCTTGCTGTTGGGCTGGCTGGGCCAGCTCTAGGAAGTGGAGCCTCCTCCACTGAGGAGCTGGGCGGTCTATGGCCGTCGAGAGAGAGAGAGAGCCGTTCTGCTGCAAGCCTGTCCTGTGCTGGGCTCGGCTCCAACGGGTACAGGGCTTTGCCTTTATTTGCTGCTGAAGGATTGGTCCAGGTGCTGTGGCATCCCTGGGGAGGTATTAAACATACCTGCCTGAAACGTTTGAAAGAGTTCTGGTGGAAATAAACCCAGATCAGTGAAAAGCAGGGAGAAACACGAGTTTGTTTTTTCCGCGGATGGTTTGTTTTCCATCTCAAAAATTATTTCCTTTGTATGGCGAAGCCCCTGAGAACTCACCGTGGAACTGTGAGATTTTTTTCCCTTTATTTTCTCCAAAAGAAAGTTTATGGGAATTTCTGAGCTGAGGAAGGGGATTGAGGAGTGCTGAGGGCAAGAGATGCAAGAGATGTGGTCAAACTGAATTGAAATGCAGGCATCACCTGGCTGAGAGATTACCCAAAGACTAGTCAAGATACTTGGAAAAATATAGATTTTTTTTTTCTTTCCCCTAAGTAAATGATTAGATATCTTGTTTTCATCCTTGCCCCACTGCCCCCCAGCCCTCCTAGTTTATTGCAAGAAAAGATCAGGTCTGCACAAATGTGGCCTCTCACTTGTAAAAACAAGGCAGTGTTGTGTTACAGATTAGTTTATAAATCCCTAGTGGCTTCACAGTTCAGTGCCTACAGCTGCTGCAGATGGGCCTGGGTTTTTGTCTCTTCGCTGTGCTGCAGCCGGCAGTTGAAGGAGAAAATGGAATGATCAGGTTATTAACATGTAGGCCGCGAGGAAGAGGCTGCACAATGAGAACAGCTGGTGTTGCTGTCTTGGCTGATGCAGCGGAGATAATCAAATCTTGCCTTTTTTGGGGGGTGAAGGCAGAAGACATAGTGGAGAGTGAGACAAACAACGGCTTATGATATTATATACAGGGTTTATAATGCATGCTAGAAGTTGTCAATGGCATACAAGTTGTGATACAATAGAGCAATAAAAAAAATAATCCTGTATGGGCCTCTAATGAACCTGTCTGTTCAGCTTGCTCTTGTCTGTTTGGAAAAACACAATTTTGGCTACTTCTTGTACCATACAGTCTTAACGTTGATCAAGTTAATTTTTAGGTATTGTAAGGTGTCTGTTGAAGTGGCATCAAAGTGCTGAGTTGCAGCTCAGAAATGATGGGTTATAGACCTACTAGGTAAAATATTTTGACAGGAGTCAATAAGGCGCGTTGACAGCATCCTCAGCATTATCTTCTCATTTTCTGTCATTTGCATCCTGTCTCCTTGTGCACACGCACAGGAGAGGCACTGCTGTCCTCAGCCCCACGTGGGCTGGCTGCATCCCCCACAAAGGAGCAGCAACAGACCCATCCCTGGGTGACTGCTAGGAACCTGGGGTCACCCCCACACATGCTTAGAGCACGTAGGGCTGTTCTTACCTTACAGCTTCTGCCACCTTGCCCTCTGCCTCGCTTTGTGTTTCAGGTTGTTTCCATCTCCTGAAGTGCTGGCACTTCCTACCACAGTGCTCTGAGCTCTCAGTCCCTCTGGAGCGGTCCAGAAGGATTTAGTACAAAAAGTTAGTGGTAACTTTTTGAGATCCAGTCATACAAAATGTGAGAGAAGACAGGGCATTTAGCACAAAGACAATTCAGAGTTAGTTTCAAACTAACTATTTGACAAAATAGGACTTACAAACTTGATTGTTAGGATCAGCAGCAGGTCCTAATTATGATTATTTCCAACTAGCATCTCTCTTTAAGCTTGCTGTAAGCCTTACTGATGTTCCATTCACATTTAGTTCCTCAGTGCTTAGTGAATTAACTGTGCTGACCCTCCTGTTGCAGGGCTGGCTGTGCGAGCTACTTCGCTGGAAAGAAAACCCAAGTCCAGAAAACCGCACGCTCTGGGAGAACCTCTGCACCATCCGCCGCTTCCTGAATCTTCCTCAGCACGAGAGGGATGTGATCTATGAGGAGGAGTCCAGACATCACCACAGTGAGCGTATGCAGCACGTTGTCCAGCTCACTCCTGAGCCTGTGCAGGTCAGAGTGCTAACTTCCTTCTCAAGGAGTTTTTGCAGGGGAACAGCCATCGGAAGTAGAGAAAAGCAACCGGTTTGAGCTTCCCTGTGGTTTTCAGGTTGAGACACAATTTATATCTGCCTGTAGGACTGCATGCAAACCTTAGCTCTCAAGGTATAAGCAAGTTCCCTGTGTGAATGCTGCAGCCTGTATGCAAATGTGTGCAGGTTTGTGTTGGTGACTCAGGAAGAGGGATGTGCCAGACCATGCCACCACCAACAGCAAGGTCAGTGTTAGCGATGTTATGGAGCTTGCATCGTGTCAGTAGCTGTGTTGTGACTGAAACAATTTAGCTGCCTAAAGCTGCTGGCATTTGGAGAAGCACAAACGTGTTCCTCAGCAGCAGCAAGAGAAGCATACAGCTGGTTAGGAAGAGGAGCGGGAGCCAGGGTTTGGTCAGTTGTTCCTCCTCACAGAACCTGAGCTCTCCTGATGCCTGCTCTTTAACTGTGTCCAACAGGCAGCTGCAGTCATAGTTTATGGTTTCTCTCTCAGCCTAATAGGTATCTCCAGTAACTAACGAGGCACATTACAAAACTGAACAAGTGCAGTAGTGGTCAAAAGAGACTCAGGACTGGTCTGAAGTGAGAGCTGGACTTCAAAACTTAAGAGATGCTTTCTTCACTCCGCATTTTTGTGAACCCATAATTTAAAACAGTTACCTGTTTTCATGGTGGAAGGAGAGGTTGTGTTACTTGTACTTTGGCCATGTTGCCAAACATTAGAGCAGCTGTTGATCTGGAGGCTCTCTGTTAGGTGTTGTTTTAAAAATTAACCAAAATGAATTAACCAAACTGATATTCAACTGCAGGGATCTCCCGCAAGACACTTGCAAGTGTCATGAAATCAGTGAGACCTGTGAACAGCAGAGGAAGGGATAAGGCCAGTAATGGGAAGAACTTTCCAGAGAGGCAGATTGTTGGGTGGATCAGCTCTGGGAACAGTGTGGTAGCTCCAATTATGAGAAAGCTTTTTACGCTTCTGCTCATTTTAAGTATGTTATCTAGGTTCTCAGCGTTCTTTAGCGGTACTTCTGGAGAATGGGGCAGGAAGTAAGGGAATGTTATGGAATAAAGGCCACTGTGGAGGGAGGGCAAAAGTTTGATAGATGACAGCAGTGAGGATGAAGGGAGGACTGATGTATGACAGCTATTGAAGCTCAAGAGACCTAGGGGGACAGGGATCAAATGAATAAGAAAGGGATGTGTATGCTCAATCTAAAAAAATCTGGAGTGACACTTTCCATAGCAGAACATTATCACTGCTGGCCCTCACGGCCATTTCACCTGATTGCATTGTGCAGCGATTGTCAGTCAGTTGTGTTTCTCTCTGATAGACTCAGGGTTCCTCCTCCCACCTTTGCTCTCCCTGTTGTGGTTTGGTCACAACTTGTACTGCTGTGTGACTCTTGCTGTGAACCCTGGTATTCAGCCTAGGCTTTTTGTCTCTGCTCTTGTTCTGCTGCCGCTAGAACTGCTGCCAACAATCTGTTCACCTTTCTCAAAGGGAGGTTTTCCTATGTGGTCCTGCCCCTTCTAAAACACCTTTGTCTCACCAAGATTAATTATTGCCTAGTTCGGTCTCCTTTGTCTCTTCTGCTGTTGACTTCCTCCTTGATTTTCATTTTATCTTTGCCTAGAAGAAAAAAAAAAATTGTGGCTCCTGGTGTTCAGATTCTCAGAGCTTTAAAGTAGAGGAAGTGCTGTAAGTAATTAACATTGCAAGTTTTGACTTCAATGTTCCCAAAAGTTTGTGAGATCTAGGAGGCAAGGAACTACAGAAGGGTAAAGGGCTGAGTTAACACATGGCAAGATGACTAAAATTGTGTAATTTGAACAAATTAACCCAGTTCTGGTGCCCACACCAAGCAGGAAATATCCTCTAAGGGATAGTGTGAAGAAAAAGTTTCCTTGAGCTCTCGTTGGTGACCTTGTTGATTAGCCTACTTTCCAAGTCTTCTGCATATCACTTCGCTGTGTAGCGCAGGTTGGCTCTTCTGAGTGACACGTTACACTGCATTGGAATGTGATGCATTTGTATTTGTCAGCAAGTTATAAAGCCATGGATTAATTATTTATTACAGTCAAAATATGAAAAATGAAGAAAAATAAATGGAACCAGCTGGCAACTACATAAAACAAAACTCTGGAGACCCTGGTATATGGTTGATACAGTAGGCTTGTGTTTTGAGGGCGTTGCATTTTAGAGCTATGTTTGCCCATCCAAAAAGCCCAATAGGCTTCTGCATGGTGGCAAGACACAGGAGGCTCAGTGTCCACCTGCTACTTACTGCACCAAGCAGTTTTTGTGCCATTTCCAGTCTCTGAGATTTGAACTGTTTCAGGCAGCAGGGTTAGTTTTTTGGCTTTGCTGCAAGGGTCAGTATTAGGTAATTAGCCATGAAGAATCAAAGACAGCAGCAAGAGACATGAAACAGAGGTCCTCACACTTGCAGTCGCTGGAGATTTTGTGACACTTTACATAAGGATAGGGGTCTTGGGCTCAACTCCTGGCCAAACTCCAGGCCAAGTAATTACATTCTGCCTATCTAAAATTCCCTCTGTAGTGTCAAATGGGGAAGCAATTCTCATTTCCTGCTCAAAGCGGTGGTGGGTGCAGAATGTCTTCTGTGGTGTCATTGTGCATTTTAGCAGAGGTAGAAACACTGAAGAACTGCAGACGCTGTCCTACTTCGCTGTGCAGACTTTGCTAGTGAAAAGTGCACTGTAAATCAGGCCTTTACATGCAGCCTTGATGTCATGATGACAGACCTTTGAAGGAAGTATGAGTAGCAGTGCTGGAAATAATAGCAGGTGTAGTGCTGTAACACTGAAGCAGGCAGGAGTCTCTTACCTCTGTTTTCTTTCTGCTTACCCCCTTCTTCCTGCCTGCTGTGAAAGACTTGATGTGTGTACAGTATTTTGTTCCTGATGCTTGAGTCTCCCTCTCCTCCAGTGAGGAGGCAGAGCTGAAATCAGGCTGCTCCACACTGTTGCCAGAGCTCCCTGCCACCACAGCTGAGCCCTTGCTGGGCTGCAGCACCCCTCCATCAGGCTGGAAGAACCTCCTGGCTGTCATCGTGAGGCACAGCCAAACAAAAGAGAGTGGGTGTATCAAGTATAGCCTTTTCCTGGCACTGCTTCTTGGAAATGGCAAAGAGTTCATTGTGATGGGCTCTGTGTAGTTCATATGGTGATTATGGGCTTGGGCACACCTTCAGTGAGGGGATCACGCTGAGGCTGGTGTGGTTTCTCTACAGTCACAGCAAGGTGAGTGCAGTGGGCAGTTGTAGTGCTGTGGAAGTTGGACAGAACTTGGCTCCTGATGTTTGAGGGACTGTCGTTTCTCTTGTGGTAGGTTGTTGCCCTCTGTTCTGTAACACTAGCCCATGCCTCACAGTTTAGTTTCAGGCTTGGTGCTTTACAAAGAAACTTTTTTTTTTCTCTCTTCCATTAGATTTTTCCTGTCAGCCATATATTAAGCCATTTAATTAAATATTTTCCTATTTCTGAAATGAAAAATGCATGCAGTGGAAGCTTAATGCACAAGGAATTCTTCCCTGCACACTTGATTTATTTGTTATTGTGTGGAGAAGCCATAAAATCAGAGCCCTGTGGAGCACTGTGACATGGCAGTGCTCTTTGGCAGCATTGCGCGTGACCATATGGACATGCTGGGGCATGGACTTTCCTGCACACGCCGATTGCAGAGCATCCACACCACACCTACACAATGCTGTGCATTGCTGTGCAGGCCGACACAGCCTGCCACAGCCTCAGGTATGCACTGAGTGGCTCTTCTGCCCTCCAGTTCTGTGCAGTGTGTTGCGATCAGTGTGTTCTGCTGTGGGACTAAGGAGCTTCTGCCTAGCTGGATCCCACAAATACTTCACTTCTGATTTACAGAGCGTCCAAGTTGCAGGCTGCTAGGGATGAGAGGGCATGCTGGAAAGCAGCATTGTATTTTTGCACTCTTCTCATCATCTTCCACCACCATCAGGTGTGGGATCCTGACTGGAACTTTGATCTGGCCCAGTCTGGCTCTTTTTACACAGACTTGCTGGACAGCCACTTTGCAGCAAGCAGTCCTCACACTTCTGTGTTCAGCTTCCTGCTCTGCACAGGTGAGAGTGCCCTGTCATGCTTTCCGTTCCTCGCCAAATCCCACTGCTCCCAGCTGTTCACTGGCATTGGACCTTCCTAGCATGTTAATGCTGAGAGGTGCCTCCAGCCCTTTCCTGCTGCTAACCAGGGATTTGGTGTTTGTTACAGACAAGCTGGGACACAGTAAATCTAATTTCTCTCCCTTCTCCCACTATTTGTCTGCTGTATACAAGGTGACTACTCTGGAGAATAACCATGTTGCCTGACACTTTAATATGGTGCTAATTCATTGTTAATTGCTGGGGCAGAAAAACCTGACTCAGTTGGGAAAATGATGAATCAAGCTGTTGTCTCTGGAGTGTTAAGGTGGATAAGCCACTCCTCTGGAGCCACGAGCCACCACCACAGCAAAGTACCTGCTATTTCAAAAGCATGGAAACCTCGCCTTTCATTTCCTTCATAAGATGTCAGAGAATCTTCTGAAGCTGGTAGGTACATGCTGATTTAAGAGCAATCAGACATTGGCTTTAAAGAAGCAGGAATGGTTTTCACATACTTTCTGATATATTGTTACTTTTGTAGCTTTATAAAAAATTATATCCTTCCACTTTTTTTTTTTTTTTTTTTTCCTCCAAAGCTTTGATTTAGACAGATCTGGCAATTTATAATGGCTTAGATCGTAAATCATGGAGGAGTATTAGTAAATACAGGAAGGCAGAAAGCTGTAGCTCTTTTGTATTGTGTGTTCATTGCAAGCATTGTAGTCTTTCTTTAAATATGCAGAAAATAACATACTGCAGAAGTATAAGAAATACTAATTTTGTCTTCTTTTTGAGGGATGGAAGGGAACAAATATTTTAGTCAAGACAATGAACTACAAAACAACAGAACATGGAGCCCTAGTAAAAATGGGTCAAGACAACTGGTGATGGCAATCCAATGAAACTAATTTTGTATTCTCTTTCTAGAAGTAACAAAGAAGGGAATGAACATCGCAGTAGTGCTTCCTAATGAAATGTCTAATTCTAAACAACATCTTAGAGTTCATGGGTCACAGAGTACATAGCACGCAGATGGGAAAAACAGCAATACTTAAAATTTCTTCTCTTAAAAATAATATCAATTAATAATACTTAGGCAGTCATAGATAATAAGTGAAGCAAAGCTTTGTTATTCCACCGAGGAGCATAGTGTGCTTAGTAATTTTTAGGATGATGTTCACAGTTCTTACTATGTTTGTGTGTGTTACAGTAGATTTCATATACTAGAAGTCAGGAATGGGTTATCAAGGAAACCCAGACAGAATCTACTTTCCCAAAGCATGCCAACTCTCTGACTTGGTGCTTGGTTTTATCTAGACCTGGTTTTGATGGATGAGGTCCTGTGGTTCATTGTTAAGGTCTGCACCCTCGTGTTTTCATGTTTTTGCTTGGTCGTTTCTCTGCATCCAGAAGACAGGCAATAAATGACACCCACTGCTTTTTGTTTCTGCCATCTCCCCATGGTTGGCAGTGGTGTCTCAGACAGAATGACCAAGACAAGTTGTACCCAGAAAGCCCAGATGGACTTTTAGAGGTATTTCTATCACAAGTTGATTTATTCCACTTGGGAAGCTCAGAGCTTTGGTTTGAGCAGACTGCTCAATCCGGAGTATTTATTTTCTCTTTCATTTAGATCTTCGGAGGAAAACGTGTCAGAGCCAGACCTGTCAATTTAGGGACTGCAGAATACCTGCCTTCCTCAGTTTTTACCTTTACTCTTTCTTATGAGAAGGAAGAATAATACTCTGTGTTGGTATCTCCTCTCAATCTAAATCACTGAAAAATGACTAAACCAGAGTGACTCTGAGAGGCTGGGTGGTTGTGCTGGGCCCTCCAGCAGGCTGTATGTATGAAGCCCTCCTGGACCGCTGCCCCTGAACTGCGCGCTGGTGCTGCTGCGGTACTGTGGCAGACGTACCGTGTTGGTAGCAAGCGCTGGCTGCTCGTCCATCCAAACGCGTGGTTGCTTGGTGAACGTTCTGGTGTCCACTGTTTTTCCCACAGTCTGTGGTGGCTCAGGAACCTAGCACAAGTTCTGACAAGGGCAGTAGGAACACATATCTGACAATGAGCTGCCCAGAGCATTTGGCTCTGAGGTATCCAGTAGAGTTTCTTATGATTGATAGTTATCTTGATGGCAATGAAAAGCTGCTGAGCTTTAAGTGCTACAGCCAAACCTACCTATTGCACCTTCTCAGCTGTTTCTGCTTAGTATGGGTATCTAATATATTGCTGATTTGTATTAACTTTAAGCCCATGATTCCCCTTATAGTGATGGTGAGGAGTACACTTGCAGTTAAAGCAATACCGCTTCTGCTCTGAAATCAGATTTAGGCTTATTAATCCATTTGAGCCTAGAAATGGGAGCTTAGTTGGATAGATTTATTTTTTCAAAGGCTGTGGTTTTAGCCTCACCGAAGTTGTAGTCCCAGTACACCAGAAGACTCTCAGAGCTGCCTGGCCACCTCAGTGCCACCTGCTCCCAAGCACCCCGTTTGGTGCCGAACAGACCAAGGGCAGGGACTGAGAGAAGTGGGAGCGTCCAGTGGAGAGCTGCCTGCCCAGCCAGCTGCTTTACAGAGCTCCCGTTGCTCTGCTCCTGCTGCCCCAGCTCCTTCAAGGGGCTGCTTAAGGCAGAAAGCCATTCAAAACCTGAATGTGCCGATCTAGTGCTATGGAGACTTGGCAGGAACTGGCAGGGTGATGTTGGTCTGATGCGTCATCTCTTCAGCAAATTACATTGCTGTAGCTTTGGCTCCTGCTGTCTCACCCTTTTGCTTTTCACACACAATTTGGCCAGGTTTGGTCCTCATTTCTTCCAGTGCTGGCCCTGTTATAAATGCTAAGCTGCCAGTGTTGTAAAGAGTCATGGTAGGTTGAGGATGAGCAAACATCCCGGGCAAGATTACTAAATAAAGCTCTTTAAATTCACATAACCTTCGAAGCTTGTGCTGGCTGGCAGCAGGCAAATCTGGAAGGCAGAAAAGCTGCTGGCCGAGCCTCCATTCCATTTATGCTGGAAAATGTTTGCAGTTAAAAACATTGCTCTTTTTCATTTCATTTTAATAGTCCCTGAATGCTCTCTGTTCCTCATGTTTGTATATAAATGATAATATCGGGCTTTAGAGCTATATGTTTATCAGCTATCAGTTGCAGGCAGCATTTCATTCTCTGGCTCCTTACAGAAGTCTTAGGATAAAGTTTAGAGCCCCAGATCACTGCAGCTGCCCTTTGTGTACAATTACAAAAATTATATGGGGAGGGAAACAATGTTGTACTGTGCTGTCCGAGCACACTGCCCTGTTTGTCCCCCAAAGATCTCCAAGAGTGAGCGAGCTGCTCTTCCTCTCCTGTTGTACAGCATCCCCCGAGTAAACTGCAGCTTCTGGGCAGTGCTGGGAGTCAGGCAACAGCAGAGCAGGAAATAGATGCTCAGTCTCCCTGCCCTGGGCCAGTCTGGTAATACATTTGTTGGTGTGGACTTTTTTCTCTCTCTTTTTTTTTAAAATTTGGATTGGCTGGAAATGCCCAGAGACAACAATATGTGCTGGGATTGGCTTTTTTCAGGGACAGTGTGCTGTGTATACACATTGTCCCATGTTTGTATGGACTTTTATAGGAATTACAGATTGAAACGGGAAATGTTTCTGTGTATGCACTATTCTCACACATCAAGTATCCAAAAGTACAGTAGCGCATATTTTTTCTCACAGTCATCTATGCTTAGAGTGTTTCAAAGAATATTCCAAAATATCTTGGCACAGACAGAGCGAAGCTGTTTGCAAGATCCCTAGCTGTGGAACAACAAAGGCTACATTCTGAACACACATCACACATGACTTTAATAAAAGTCTTAAACAAAAATCAGATAATGTATTTAGAAAATTGCACTTCACAATCTATGATGCTGCTCACATAGTGGAAGGAGGCAGGTATCCCCTTGTGCCTCCCTCTCACTGTCTTTTCCCCAGTTCTGCTCGCATCTTCATATTTGGAATTAGAATATTTAAAAAAATATATGTTTTTAAATACAAATGAATACATTTTAAAGCCACTGACCAGTGATTTGGGGCTAATTCAGATCGCACAGCACCTAACTGCAGAAGGACTTGGTGTCCAGAAACCAAGGAATACAGGTACATATGAGGTGTCTCTCATGGAACATTTGGAAGATTGAAAATCTGAAATCATTATGAATTTCTTTCTAGTACGTATGACAAAAGGGATGTGATAAGTCACAGAACACATCCTGGGTAGTGCAGACCCAGCAATCTCATTAACCTCACATCAGAAAACATTCCTCGGTTTCCAGTTTGGACCAATCTTATGCTATTTTCAACATCATAGTGGAAAGTACTGTTGACACCCTTAAATTTCCTAGTGCTTCTTCTCAAATTCATGGTTTGTGTTATTATCCTTCTGTTAGGCTGTGCAGTTTGGCAGGGAGGTCTAGAAAGAGCCCTTTCTTTCTTGCCAGAAGGAAGTCCCGTTACATGGAAGTAGAGAAAAAAGGTTTTATGCAGACCCATAGGTTAGACGAGAAACATGCAGGACATGGTAGAAGTACAGCAGCTTTCTGCCCATGAGAAGTAAGAGCTCACTCCTTTTCTATGCTCAGTTGAGAGGGGCTGTGGTGGCAGCTGTGGATCTACCCAGCTGCAGCAGAAAGAGACACTCTGAAATTCCGGGACTCAACAGGCCTCTTAAAAAGATCTGTCTGGACAACACTGCACTAGTTAAGTGCTAAGTTATTATTATTATTTATTATTTATTTCCTCTCCTATTTCTTCTCTTACCAAACAAGCAGGAAATGTCTTTGTTCTTTCATTTTAGAAGTGAAATAAATGTATTCCCTGCAGCTTTTGAAATTTTCATAATCCATAATAAATAAAATCATATCTAATAGCATAACTGCTTTCAATTGGCAATGTGATCTAGATGCATTGCAATGGCAGAAACATAAATAGTTACAGCCTCTGAAAGCCTACTTCCTATTTGCTAAATATACTTGGCTTGCTTTAAATTCCTTTGTGTGCAGTCATTAATACAATCCTCTTTGACAGCATTTAATTAAAGTGCTTTTCTCTATTAAATTCATTAAAACTTTTTTTTATATACAACTGTTTCCCAGACACTGAATGTTAAGGACCTGTAGGCCTCTCTTTAAATAACTTCTCTCTCCTTGTTGTAAATTGTTAATTAAATTTTACTTAGACTGTTTAAAGATGGCTTGGAAAAGAGAGACAGATTTCAGGATATGGTCTCAATCATGTCTGACTTTTTTTAACACAATTTTTTCCATGTTGCTGTAGACTGTGCGTTATATTGTTTATGAATGTTGCTGGAACCACACAAAGAAACATCCTTAAAAACTCATTCCTATTTAACTTCAAAAATTTACATCTTTTTCGTGCGATTTCATAGCCTAAGAGGGGGAGTAAGGAGGGAGGAGCTGCTCAGTATTAATAGATTATTGACAGTTTAATGTCTTGGCACCTAGACAGCCCATAAGGTATAATAAACAGGAAGCTGTCTGTTGTGAGAGCAGTCAATAGCGTATTCAATCAGAACCTTTCAGTTAATTGCTGGTTGACCTCAGAGATTTCCTTTAAGTGAAACTGTCCTTTGCTCAGATCTCATCTGGTTTTCAGAGTTTAATTTGAGAATGCCCTATCCATATGGTAGCTTATGCGTACGATCCTGCCTGCGTTTTTGCTTTGCTCCCATGCACGGCATCACAGGAACCAGCGCCTGCCTGGAGGTTCACAGGACACAAGGACGTGCGTTGCGTGTGTGGCCCCTCTGAGGGCTGTGAGCGGGCCAGAGGCCCAGTCCCCAGCAGTCCCCAGGAGAGCGCCGGGGCTGCGGGCACGGGCTCTGTGCTGCACGGTGAGGCCTGCGGAGCACCGATGGCAGCCCCAGCCTGCAGCTGCGACGTGCAGTGGGGCGTGCCAGTGGGCGTCAGCAGCACAGCTAATGCAGGTGGGGTTGAACAGCACTGTCGGGAGTATTTCAAAGCAGCTGTGCTGTTTTCCAGTGTTTTTGAATAGAGCTTGGCGTGCAGCGGCATAGGAAAGGGCTGGCATTACTGCACTCACACCCGACCCCACTGCACGCCATTGGTACACACTGCCCTGCTCCCTGGCACAAGCACAAACCCAGGCTCATTTGTACTTTGCTTCCCTAATTTCTGTACTTAACTGTTCTAATTTTTTTTGATTGTGTATCTTGATGAGATCTAGATAAGCTACAAAGGCAAGCAGGCAGGAAACCGCATGGGCAGGCCCAGACCCTAACTAACTGGAAACCGTCTGCTTACTCAGGGGAAGCCTGTGTGGAAATCTCTTGTAGCAAGACTGCTGTTTGGGTTTCTCTTCCTTTCCCTCCAACAGTTGGCTCCGACTGTGTTTTTTCCCTAAGTGTGATGAAGGAGGGTCAGCTGCAGCAGCCCTCACTTGGGTTTCCCAGTGGCAGCAAACACTACCCTGTGAAGGAAATCCTTCTGCACCAGAGCTCACTTCATTTACTTTTCATTCAGGCAGGAGATGTTTTTTTTTTTGTCTCTAGATCTTGCAGCAATTCTGTCTTTTAGCCACTTATCATGAATTCAGACTGTGATTTGCTGAAAGGAGTATTATTACTTTTAAACTCTAATTTTTGCCCTGGGTTTCATTGATTTTTGTGGTTGTCTTTGTCCGTCAGCAAAGAACAAACTGCTTATGCATTTTTAATGGCCTGATTAGCACCAGGAAGCACTGCTGACTTGGAGTTATGTTGCTCCTGCTGTCCCCTTGTTTAAATGAGTTGAGGCTTAAGAACTCCAAGTGGCTCTGCTTGGGGTCCATTGAGGCTCAGTGTGGTTCCCTCATTGAGGGAGGCTATAAATTTCTGGGATTCACGAGTGTCAAAAAGGTGATGAGGAATAGTGGTAAGATGATGCCTCCTTTCTCAAATAATAGAAGAGGCTTTCTGGAGAGAGTGGAACAAAATATATAGTGAGACAAACTGGAACTGAGGATAAGATCCCACATACGTCTGTGTCCCTCTGGAACATACGCGCTTCATGCTGATATGTCCTTGGCCAGAGATATTCAGAGGTACTTTCTAGCTTTATCAGGCTTACTGACCAAAGCTGCTAATCAGTGTTATGCAGACCAACAGGCTCCTACATGCAATAAAAATCATAAGCTTTATTGGATTTTGAGATAGGTAAGACTTACATCCTGTTCCTTTTATAAACCGTGTTACATTTCATTCTTACCAACCAGTACACCTCTTTGTAAATATGACCATGAAGTCTGTAGGAAGTTAGATGGCTGTGAATTTCCATCCTTGGTGGTATGGCCCAGAGCTATGGAGGTGCTTGAGCTGAGTTTAAGAAATTGCTGACGTTTCTGAACCACAAAAAGAAAAAAAAAAGTTGGTACTTTTGCATTTATTTTCAGTTAAAATAGGGGAAAAAAAATCGCAGCAGTTTAGAACAACGTAATGTTTTAAAGGAAAATGGGAAGGTAGAATTTGAAGGCCAAAAGTTTTTCTAAATAAAAGCAGCCAGAATATGCTGTTTCAGGAAAAATGCCTGAATGGCTGCTTGAATTTTGTCGGAATATTTCCCGCTCCATCAGGCCAGCAGCTTGGCAAAGTAGGCTTCATTTAGGCAAAATCTGTCACTCAGTCAGAATTTTTGACTGAAAGAAAGATGTTTGGCAGAAAAATGCCATGTAGTTCTTATCTTAATAAAGTAAAGAATGATGTTTCACACTTCTAGCAAAAGCCCAGGGCTCTTCACACACAGATCTGTGTCTTTAACACAGATCTTGTGTCAGCCTGGGTCTTTCCCCTGCAATTGGATGTGTGGTGCTGTGCAGGGGGCTGGCCAGTCAGCAGGGCTCTGCTTGGAGGCAGTGGAAAATCTGGAGATGGGTCCCAGTGCCACAACCAACGTCTTATCCTCTGTTGTTCTATATAGTAACTCATTTTATTAACGATGAACAAGTACCTTTTATTCCCCAATCACATATTCTTGAACTGTAAAGAAAAACTGCAGGTGCTTCAGATAGGAGACTTTCTGTAAAGCCTTTTTCTTCCAGCATCCATAACCCATGAAATAGAGGTCAGAGCAGAGAGCCACCAGGAGCACTAACACTGGCTCAGCTCCGTCAGCTGCCAGAGGTGCCGACCTTTTGCAGAGCGTAACCAGGAAGACAAAGAATTTCACATCTAATTCTGCAAAGCCTCCCATCCTCAGTGCCCCAGTCTGTGGGCTAGGATGTACTTTGGCTATTTGATTTTATTTACCCATTTTCAAGCTAAGGGTATAATAAAGCACGTTATGCCAGTTGCATGTGTGGCATTGCTGGATATTTTGCCTTTTACCATGGTAGTTGATTATAATGCGCTTTTAAAGACGTACTTTCTAAAAAAAGGAATATTTATACTTTTATGTGTTTGATTCACACAGTATAGTTTGCTCAAGTCCTGTTATTAAGTGCATTGGTGGTTACGTCTAGAAAGCAAAAAACATGCTGAGTAGTATTTTATCAGCACAAATCTACCATTTCCACTAACCATAACTGTCAGGTTCTTCTGACTCCTAACTGCCCCCACTGTAAAAATTAACGGTACAGTCGGGTATTCCCAGAACCCCAAATAGCCATCTGTGAGGACATAAAGCAGTTTGAAGGGACAAATAATTACCCCTCCCCCCAGCGAATGCAGTGCCTAATCCAAACATATCCTTCCTGAAATAATTCAGTGCCTGCTCCTGAGCTGAGTGACTGGAAAACAGCGTGATTGTGGTGGCGCCGCTCGTGCCACCACGGTTAGGGGGCTGGGGAGCGACCTTACGCACAGCACGAGGTCGGGGCTGCTGGGGGAAGACCTCGCTCGGCCTACGAGCAATTGCTCCTCTGCCTTTTTAAACGAAAAGGAGAGCATGTGTAGTGTTAATTAAACAAGAAACTGCAGAGGATGCCAGAAGTATTTCGTCTGAAATAAAGCAAACCAAAAAAGCCTTTTGTTGCTTCCTTAGATCTGTGGCGTTGTGCCAGCTCCTCATTAGGATTAGCAGGGTTGGGACGGAGAAATTCAGGATCAATCTGAAATCTTTGGCAGACATTCCCTCCTGCTGCAACCAGGCCCGTTTTGAAGCTGTGAGGCTGGGCTCTGTACACAGCAGCACCCATGAGCATTGTAGGGCTGTGAGAGAAAGCGCAGAAGAGTTGAGTTAGGCCCACAGAGCTCATGGTCTTGTTCTGAAGATGAGTGTTAAGTTAAAGATTTTGAAGCCTTCTGTGCACACACGTGTTGTAAGTCCTGCGTGGGTGGGACTACAGTTAGCGTCATCATGCAGAAGAGCAATGCAAATTCTTATGGGGCTGTTGCTCTCTCCCCTGTAGGAGAGGCTGCCTCACTGCTGCAGGTTATGGGCTTGAGGAGCATGTGCTGGTGTCCTGGAGGCCAGCGGGGCCCTGCCTGCCTGTTGGGGGACGCAGCCAGCCCCATGCCAGCTGTGCTGGCCGTGCCCCATTCCCAGACAATGGAGCCATCCATCACTGATGCCTTCAGGAGAGAGTCTGCAGCGGTGTTGTGCAATGCTTCCTGGCCACATCGGCCTCTCTGTCACCAGCACCCGGGTTGTGCCAGCAGGAGCCGGAATGAAGCCGGCCACTGCGTATTTATACAGTAGGTATGTGCCGGCTCCACCTGTGGCTGAACTGTGTTTGTTTACAGTACTCCCAGTCTGCAGCTGGATACTTGAGAAAGGGATGTTCACTGTTGTGCAGTTACTATGCAGTAAAGCTAAGGATCTGGCTTAAACCAGCCAAAGATGGGAATTTCAGAGCTAATCCACTAACGTTCATCAGCATGAGCTCATTTATGTTAGCCCATAAAATCAGCCAGTTCTCAGGCACTTGCACAGCAATGAAAGTTGTGCCTGTGCTTTTGTGGGAAGAGTTGAGTTAGCGTTCGGGAGAGAACAGTTACCCCAGGAAACACCGGGACACTGCTCTGCATTGTCAGAGTTTAGTGATTTATTTTTTTAACATTATACAGACAAAATAGTGGCTATTGTGTAGGCACGTGCTGTCTATTAGTGGAGATCAGGAAAGGGAAATAAACCACGCATTACTGAAGAATAAGATCATGATTGCGGTCAAGTGATGGCAGAATTTCTTTTTTCTCTTTGTCAAGCTGATTTGTAAACATTCTTCAAACAACTGTGCAGACAGCAGTTCCACAGCTCGGGGAAAGAAAAGCAAAGACGAGGACAAATTCCTCTACACAGATGTTTTACAGGAACTGTAGGACCTGTCCAAGAGTTATCTGGTCATCTCCAGTTGTCACTGAGGGCTATGCTGCACATGCAGCCTCTGAGGAGCACGCTGTAATCAGGCTGTAATTTATATTTTATCTCCCGTGATGATAGCTCTTAAAAATGTTTTCTGGTGTATTTGCTCTTTGATGCGTGCTAAGCTCCTGTTAGCATTAATGGGAGCAGCATGTGCCGGGGGTGGAGGGGGCAGACACCTTCCCCTGCCTTCAAGTCAGGATTAATTGCATTTTGCTTACGCTTATAACTTCTGTGCGATGACAGATGCCATGCACAGCTGAAAGTTTTGCTTTTTCTTGTCTGGTTTTCATATCTTTCTTGTGTCTTTTGATTGCTTTTTGACCACTTTTGACACTTTGAGTCTGGAGAAGAGTTGCAGGATTGGGCCCGTATTTCAGAGGCCAGGTGTTTGCTCAGTGCTTGCCTTGTTTTCAGATCGCTGTCGATTTCCTGCCCTTGAGCAACACGACTGCCGTAAAGCAAAGGGAAGCATGTGGAGAGTGTGCTCCAAAGATGTTGAAATGAATCGCTTCAACCAGTTCACATTCCAGTCTGGGAAACAAGCTTGCCTTTGAGTTTGGATTCCCTGTGGAATTCATTTCTTTCTTCCCATTTTCCTCTTATTTCCTTTTTCGTGTGGCTCAGAGTGAGAATCATACCTCAGAGTGGAGACATTTGGGACACAGGGTTTTTCTGGTTGGGCTCCAGGTGAGATCAGTAGCAGATGAACAGCGATACTTAGGGAAAGGCCCGACTGTCCGAGGGATTCTTTTTTCACTCTTACTGCTTTGTCTTTGCAGCTGAATAGGGCACAGGGCTCTTGGGTTACAAGTGGCCAACAGCTCATAAAGCTTTGGTCTGGCTTGCGTGAGATGAGGCACATCACATCACAAACAGGTTCTATAATTATCTGTAATAATGGTGTTTACTCTTGTGAAGCAATTACTAAACTGCATTGGAAAATGCACAGGATCTGCTGCTAGTATTTGAGTTACAAAATTAAAAGAAGCTCAGAGTGAAGTTGGATGAAAGTGAACATATTTATCCTTGTCAGACTTCCTACCATTTTGCACGCTCATATTGATTTCTTTTGACACGGTCTTCTTTTATTGAGTACCATATATATTTTTTAAATCCCTTACCGATAACAGTACCTGCTAAGGGCAATTGTAAAAGGAAACTGAAGTATATTAAACCTGCCTGGAGTCAAAATGTAATCTAACACCTGTAGTCTGCAATTTGTCATCACTTCATAGATACTTTTCCTTTTTTAATAACAGTAGTGGATTTTCCCGAGTTTTGACCTTAGGATACTGTATAATCCAAGAAAAGCAAGGAAACTAAACCACAGTCTTTAACACAGTTTTATGATGTCAAGGTGTGAAATCACCGCTGTGAAAATGAGCCCAAAGAAAATACTTCATTTGGGGCTGGGATTGGTTTTGCAGTGTTTACCCGACTGGATATATTTTTGCAAGGAAGAAAAGAAAAAAGGTAGTAGAACAGCCACATTTTTTAAAAGAAAGAAATGAATGCAGGTGCAAATTGTAACTTGCTACAGCTTCTTGTACAGACATTCCTAGGAAACCTGTAAAGTGTCTTTGCTCAGTTACTATGTCTAATTGCTGCATTAGCTGCTGCAACCAGGAGGCTGTTGGGGTGCAATTTTGTTTATTGCAGCCGTTTGTTCTATCCTTGCTTGCTTCTCTATATGGAGATAAGCTGCCGGAGACAAGGGGTAGCGGGTGTAAGGTTGTTTGAGTAGATTATTTCTGTAAGACCTGCTACAAGGGACAGACCATACATCCTTCCATGTATAAGATTTATCTGCAGAGTGATGGAAATTGTCTCTTAAGGAAACTCCTAACATGACAGCCAGGCACTGTTTCTAATTGGCTGCAGCGGCTGCATGGGCAACAAAAGGTGGCACTGCATGATGTTGTCAGCTGGTGCCCTGCTGGCAGTGGGTACGTGTCTGTGCCTCCTCCACATCCTGCCTGGTTCCACTCACCGAGTTCACATCTAGCCAGAGTGAGGGTGGGAATGGAGGCGAACATCAGCAGAACAGCGAATCCAGCCAAAATTCAACACAGCACAGACAGCGACTGCAGTGACGCAGTGTTCATTCAGCCTGGCTTTGCTCACCTTCCATTGCTATGGGGACGGCTGTCCCAGCTTCCAGAGCCAGGTTTCTCCTGCAGGAACATCCCGAGAAGCGGGGAATGGGGCATGTGAAGCTATGCGGTGATCCCTTCCCCCCAATACTTCTTGGCTTTGGATTTTAGAAAGACCACAAACCCTTAGCTTATTACAAGTAATCCTGATCACTCCCATAATGATACACTACATTATATACTCTCCTAAACTTAATCATTCAATATCTCACTTCCTTCCCTGTAGGCATGTACTATTATATTTTACACATGGCTTCCAGCTGGTTTTCATTGCGGCCTTCAAATCGTATTTCAGAACAGCGCGACTTTAGACCAGTCATTTTATCTTTTAAAGTCAGCTTCCATCATACTAGTTTTCCTGCAAGTTTTCTGCCAGGGCTGGTTAATTTGTTTGAAAAAATGACTTCGTCTATGAGGTTAAAGCCTGCCTGAATGAAACTTCATAATGCGGCATCTCTCATACCTGTTCTGTCTGGACTCTAGGAACACAGCGATGCCTGTAAACATGAAATCTCTTGGAGGGATGGAAAAAAATAAGTCCTCTGGGCATGGAAGGAAATATATATCTTCACATTTGATTTGAAAGTAGATGGGGAGATGGTGAGAGAGAGAAGGGGAAGTCAGCTCCAGATGTGGCAGCTGTGACGGCGCTGCCCCACCTGTGGGCTGAAAGCAGTGGGAAGGAGACGTGGGTGGAAAGTAGAGGTGGGACCACAGAGCCTGCAGAGGCCTCTGCTGTGAGAGGCCTGCAGGGCAACCCAAACCTGGCACGGAGCGGGGCGAGGGGACACCATGCCAGGGCTGTGCTGAGGATGCACTGCAGAGGGAGAGGGGATGGGGAAGGCAGCGGGCAGCGTGCCTGCCCCTTGGGACCTTGCTGTGCGTAGAAGGAAAAGTGCAACAGGCTGTTGTCTTTGTACAATTTAGTGGCAGGTTCGGGATACAGTTTGGAAGCGTTTAGCTGCGTTGGTATATCTGCTGTAGCCTGTTATTTCATCACAGAATAGACGGGCTTCCCTTTTTTGAAGTATGGAAGCAGAACAGGGCTGACTCAAAATACAAAGGGTACGGCAGGCTGTGCAAAAGGGTGTGAAGTTGATGGAAATTGTAACCATAGATTTAAGGGCATAATAACAACCCCACCGTCTAAAAATCTGCAAGGTAAAAGCAGGGCAGTTTCTTTTATGAGGATGTGGTGCATGGAGCCAGGCACAAAGTAAGCAAATTGCTCACATCAAGCACTATATTTTACAAATATCATTCAGAGCAAATAGCACAAAGGTAACTTAAATTTCATCTTGTATCATGTGCCTCAGTTGTTGATTCATTTCCCATAGAAAGGCACACACTTAGATAATAAACAGCCCATTTTACTGGAAGGAAACAAAACCAATTGCAGCCTAAATCTGAAGGAAATTCTGCATATTTATCCATCTCTGCTGGTGCATATGTTTAATGTCATATCACTGAACTGCATTCTCAATGCCACTAGAAATCCAGAGCAAGTCCCAGAAATCAGTGAAATTGTGAGATTTTATGCAGCATAAGAGTAGCTTTAGAGGTTTGTGTTATTTTAAAAAGCAGTAAGGCAAATGAAAAACAACCTTTTTCTAATGTTATACACAGGTAATTCCATGGTTATGTATTTTTCTCTTCTGGAAACGATGGAGAGGTCATTCCAGAGAAGGAAGGGTTAAGGAAAATTATTCTTTCCCTCCTGCTCTTGGCCTTCTTTGGTTGATTGCTTTATAGATGCTGTAGGCATCTCTTCATCTCCTTCAAATTAAACATTTTACTGCTGCTGATCCTGTATTGTTGGATTTTTTTCATCATTATATTTGATTGGAAGTCTTGTAACGTTTTTCAGGCTGGATCATTTCTCATGCTATTTGTCAACTGAAGAGGAAGAAAAACATACTTCTAACTCCAAGGATGAACTGAGTAATTCACACTGTTTCTGGATGTGTTTCTATCTGTGTTAGCTGCTACTTAAATTTAGCTTCTGATTAGCAGTGCTACATGAGCTTTTTCGTATGACACCGTCTGTAAATTCACTGGCAGTTTGTAGTGTTACATCCTTTTCTTTTTGGCTGCTCTGGGCCTTATGGTGTCAGGGGGCAGGTTCAGAGGGCACTGCAGTGGAGATAACGTAGGTGGGGTCTGTGTTACAGAGGCATGAGGCTGGGTTCTCATTTCATCAGCTGGCATCAGCAAGCCCAGTACTTTGACTCTCAGTGCTCCCTGCTGATGTTGGTACAGATCTCACCCTCATCTGTAGTGCCTCTCTTTGGAAACATCAGTCCTGTCTTTCGAGAGCAATCCATGAACAAAAAAGAAATGCTCAAAGAGCAACTGAGCTATTCAGTTCATTGGAACGTTATGCTCTTTTATTGCACGATATGTAGTAAAACAGAATACTAGGCATTTCTATATGAGTTCCTTTTGTCTCCTAATCCTTGGTTAGTTCCATTTAACACCTGGAGTGTTTATGTGCTTGGGAGGAAAAAGAATTCATTGGCACCAAAACACATCTGCATTTCTCTTCACCAGCAGCTCTTCCACATTTGTACAGACCTTCTTGTCACCTGTGGCAACACCTACTTTTAAGTGCCTGCTGTGGAGCTGCCTTTTTGTTCCAGTGCTTTCTGTCACCACCATGAGCATCACCCCGTGCTGCTGCCATGTGCTGCAGTTGTTGGGATGTACAGTGCAGTCATTCAGGTGCTTCGCCCTGCTTCGTGTATGGGTGTTGATCTGGGACGAAGCCCAGCATGCCCACAGCGTGCTTCTTGCAGCCAGAGGCACAGGCAGCACAATACAGCTGCTCTGCCGGGGTGTGAGCTGTGCTGCGCACACACTGACTCCTCCAGGCTCAGCTCCTTGGCAGAACGTGAGCAGCAGGCAGTTGTTGGGGCATGTCACTTTTCACAAACTGCAGCTGGAGATCACTGGTGGGACACATTACGGTGGCATTATTTGATGAAGGAAATGAATAAAGGGCTCTTCAGGACAGAGCCACTTCATTTTTCTGTGTGGACAGTCTGTTATTCTATAGCAAACTTTCATTATGCATTCATTAATAACTTGAACAGAGTAGGATTTTACTGGGAGCTTTGTGTGTGTATAAAAGTTGGTGCAGGTTCTCAACACATTTCCATTATTTATTCTTATTTTTCCCTTTAGAGAGCTTTAATGTAAGGTTGATTTTCTTCTTGTTTGCAGCAAAGCCGGTTTCTTTTTTGGGTGAAGAGCCAGAATTCCTTTTTATTTATTTATAAGGAAATATTTATCCATATTGATTTTGTTAGCTCTGTAGCACTGAGTTCTAATAATTATTTCCCTGCATCTGAAGAAACCCCTGGGCAAATACAGCCTTCAATCCTGTAGGGGATTTTTGCCAGTAATCTCTCTTGTATATATTTTGTTTTAAAGAAAGCATATGTAGTTCCTCTGTGCTTCTAGCAGTTCAGAGCAAGTATTTTTTTTTTTCCTGGAAAGAGGGCTATACAAGACTGCTCCTTAGCCATTTTCAGTGGCTGTTAGGAAGATTAAAAGCTACACAGCTTTCTTAAACTTGCCAAAAAGGAGATTCTGCTGGTGAAATCTGTTACAAGACTGGAAACTGGGTCTGCCCAGAAGCCTTCTCAGAATGGAGGGGTATAATTATTCAAACTCACAACTCTTTAACTAGTGATATTAATACAGTTGTAACACAGAAAAATCTGCTCAAGAGATGCACTTAAGCTGGCTCTGAAAAGAACTGAACTATCCACGATGTCACCTTGACAGAAAGGAAATCTTAGTAAATCTCTTGACTTTTTATATATATACATATATATATAATATTCCCACAAAGCAGCCATGATAGATTTTGATGCCAAATCATTACTGAAGACAAAGGAGCACCTCACAGTCACAGCTGGTCAGTCTTTGTGGTACTGGGCATGTAGAAATGTGGCCTCCAGGATAACGGCGAGAGGAGATGAGGAGGAAGATGAGCAGAGAAGCAGAAGGCCTTGTCTGAGATGTGACCACTGGCCAGTCATGGCTGTGAGACTATTCCACCTTTTGAATTAATTTTTATTTTGGCTGTGTTTCTTTTTAATGCCTATATTCTGTGTTTATTATTTTGTATTTTTCTATTTATTTTTTTACATACATTGTTTGCCTTTTACATTGCTTTCTCCTTTCAGTCTGTAGTTACCAGTGCAGCTGCATTACAGGTAAGAAAGGAACTGGGAAATTATAATTAATTAGTACTATTCTTCATCAAAACAAATTACACCCTGTGTGAAGACATGTATAAGTGCTTCTTATCTCAGGCACCAAAGGGGTCACCATGTACATGAGCTACTTGTCTGCTTAACCCTACAGGTGCTGCACAGACAGCAGTCTCAGCCTGCAAAGGAGAGTTCCCCACCCAGAGAAGAGGCTCCTCCTCCACCCACTGAGGACAGTTGCACCAAAAAGCCCAGATCCCGCACCAAGATATCCCTGGAAGCTCTAGGTATCCTTCAAAGCTTTATCCATGATGTAGGTCTCTACCCTGATCAGGAAGCCATTCATACCCTCTCTGCTCAGCTGGATCTCCCCAAACACACCATCATCAAATTTTTCCAGAACCAACGTTACCATGTAAAGCACCATGGGAAGCTAAAAGAGCATTTGGGAACAGTGGTTGATGTGGCAGAGTACAAGGATGAGGAGCTGCTGACAGAGTCGGAGGAGAACGACAGCGAGGAGGGCTCAGAAGAGATGTACAAAGTGGAGCCTGAGGAGGAAAACCCCGACAAAAGCAAGGCAGCTCCAGCAGACATCGACCAGAGATAATGTGAGATAGGAACACAGAAAGCAATACAATGATCCAAGGATGTTGTTTCTGTTTTGTTTTTTTTTTTTCTTCCTTTTACTTTTTGTTTCTGTTGCACATGATCCATGTGCAAACTGAATGAATTCAGCATTGCCCACTCAGACATCGCCTTGACACAGACACTTGAGTGTTACACATCCTACACGTGACTGAAGTAATCATTGTAATCACATAGGATTATGCCTTCATTAATCTTGCACTTATGAAAGGAACATCTAGCAAGTAAATGGGAAGAAAAAGTCCTATGAAATCAATGAAGGAAAAATTACAACTTTGTGTGTGTATATATATATATTTACATAAAATATATATATATTAAAATTGCATGGGACGGAACTTTACAACCTGGAAGTACAGACTGTGAAATGAGTTCTTTAAAGATGAGACTTGTTTATGTATTAAAACCACTTCACAATGAGTTGCTTTGGCTTTTTGATAAACTGCCGCCTGCTCTCAGGGTGTGGTGACTATTTTTGAATTCCTATTTATTTTCTATGTTTATCCCTGATTTTTTTTTTTTTTTTAATTATTATTATATGGCTTCCTATCTGGCAACTTGATGGGTAATTTTTGAGGTATGTATTTAAAGACATAAATCAACACTGCCAAAAAAAGAAAAGAGGAAAGAGAGAAAATGGAAAAACAAATCAGGGCACCTTAAAAAGAAAACTAGTAAGTAAAGTACTTGAAACATGCGCACTTAAAAGGATACAGCATGTTCCACTCTCCAGACAGTCCTTTCTGTAGTGAACAGATGAATCTTCATGAGAGTAAGAATGACTAAAACTGAAATTCAGTGCATAGAAGACTTGTCCACTAAAGAGGTCTTTATAGAAAGAGAAGAAAAATTACGTGTTGAGATTTGATGTATGGAATTCATACTATGAACCACATTTTACTGTGGATTTTATTTACTTGTTCTCTGTTTCAGATTTTAAGACTTATAAGCTTCCTTCTTGTTGCTTTTTGTTTTTACTGAAGTGAAACACGTACACACACACGCAAGTGTGAAGTTACATTGGGACACAGAATGCCACAATCCCAACAATCCTGTCCAGGTAGACTGCTGAGAGATAAAGGCTTTGCGTTGCCGATTCCCATTCACCCTCCTCTCCAGCCTCCCCTGTTTCTTTTTTAGCTGGGCTTCCTCTGTGTCATGCATTTTGTGCCAGTGAAATGAAGTGTTTTCAGCCACGGGTCTCCCAAGCTGCAGCCCCTCCAGCGCTGAGCGCCCGAGGCCTCCCTGCCATGGGGCACCAGGCCCTTCACACTCACTCACCTCCTCCTCGGAGGGTTTCGCAGCGACCTAGCTAACAGCTACATCAAGTAACATAAAGCAGAGCTAATCCTGACTGACTCTTCAATGGTGTGAGTGCTAAAGCTGCAATCTACTATAGTTTCCACCTGTTTTGAGGCATCATGTCGCAAGAGACACCAAGTAGTATTTACTTTCCACTTCTGGGCAAGATTTCCCAGGAAAGACCTCACCTTCGCTACCGTCTCTGCAGCTGGATTGATTGCAGACGCCTGTTCAAACTGCAACCATAGCCATACCAACAAGGTCTCTGGTTATTTTTTTTTTCTTCACAGGCTTCTCACATAACCTTGACAAAGACCTCATGCAATATCACTTTGAAAGTTATTTTCTGTTTACTACACCAGGCAATGTAATATAGCTGTTAATACTATTTATATATTTGAAAGGTATAAAAGGTAGGAGATAAAAGTGAAAAATGAACCTCTATGTGTAGATATTTACTCAGAACAGACAATATACAGGGAGAAGACATTGCAATACAAGCTAATTCTAGCTGCACAGTAACCTCTGGAATTTTTAAGGGATTTTTTCAAAAGAAATGTTTGAAATGTAAGAGTATCTCTGCATAAATCTCATATACCTTTGCAAAATATTGGTGGGTTGCTTACTTAATACCCCTTTTGCTCTTCATCCTTTACTTCTGTACTATGCTGCAGCTTTAATCAGAATTTCAATGGTTGCTGCTTTGTTTCTCTCAGAGCTACTCTTTCAAAACTGTCTTCTTATCCTGTAGCTGAAATCACTCCATACATTCGAAAGGAAACTGAATTTTGCCAAGCTACGTTAAGTTGTTCATCTGACAATGGCATCAACATTTGGTATCTTTTACACTTCAACCAAAAATTTTATTAGGTATTTTTTCAATGCTGAGTCTTGCCTTTTTATTTTAAATTTCACTGCCAATTTTGCAGTGATTCTAAGTGAATCTGTGGGCATTTTAGCCTGTGGTCTTGCCAGAACTTTGCGAATTACAATGCATATATGTCTATTTATTCAATATCCATCATATAATATCTATTTGGAGAAAGAAACTTTTCTTGTAGTGCCTCTTAACAAAGCACAATTTTCCGCCTTTTTTGTGAAATAAAAAATAAAAATTAAAAAAACAAATTGTGTTTTATTGCGGTATCAACAATGTGAATAAGGATTAACATATTGTAAATGTTCTTTTTTTTCCATGTAAATCAACTTTATCTTTGTTATCACTAAGTGATAATTAATTTTTAACTTATGTGCATTGTTAGGCTGTTAGAATTTTTTGGTTGTTGAAATAAAACGCATTCAATAAATATGACTTAATTTGTCAAGTAATTTACTGGACTTCTTAAAAATTTCTGCTGAGGTTAAGTGGAACAAGGTCTGCAGAATGGGAGGGGGGAATATCTGCGTGTCAGAAAGACTGATCTGAGCAGTGTAAGCAGGCTGAAAGACTACTGTGAGCCCACCCGGGTCGCCACAGTTGACAAATTCGTATCATTCAAGACTGACCTGCTGTACTACAGCCTTCTTACGTACGTGTATGCACACACAGAGTCTCCTGCCGGATCTGCAGGAGGGTGTGGGCACTGTCAGCCCGTCGGAGAACATGCTCAAAACACACAAAGATCCACTTCCAGTCTGCTGTCTTCTTTTGCTGGTAGATATTTTCTGTTTATAATTAAAAAGCCACAAATGACTGCGTGTCAGGAAACTTTTGGAGCACACATGTCCATGGTTAATGGACATAATAAAAGGCTTTATTATATTTATAGCAGGGCATCCTACTGAGTGTCTAGAGGAATGCCGGAAGGACTGATCTATCTGAGAAATGTGCGAAACAATTTTGGGGAGAATACAGATAAATGGAAAAAATTGCTCAAAATTCTTAGGCTAACAACGTGGTGAGTGTCTGGATTCAATCCCAGCAGGCAGAGCATACAGCACACATCAAACTTGAGTTGTCTAGGAACTGAGGTAAAACAATTCTAAAAAGTATTTAGTATTTTTCTATAGTTCTAATACAGTTTTCTTCTTTTTAAGGCATATTTACATCTTACATGAAATACTTCTGTGCTCCCCTGAGGAAAAAAAGAATGGAGGAGTGGGAATAACTACATCTTTTGATATCTAGCCACCTGCTTGTCAGTTGAATTTAACCTGAGACCAAATAAAACTAAACATCTGTCTGTCCGCGCAGGGAACCTCATCACTCCGAAGCTGTGGATAACAGCATCCAGCCATGTGCTGAGCTCTGGAATGCAAGACAGCTCTCCCCATGTCGTCTCTGAAAAGGTACTGGGCTCCCTTCGCTTCTTCATGGGAACAACAAGCAGGCAAAGGAGAACCGAACAAAACACCTCCACGGCAGAGATGCAGCCTGTTTGTACCAGCAAGTGGCTGTAAGGCAGCAATCTTGGAGCTGGCGAACTACCTTTTGTTCTCAACTGCTGGCAATGTCCTGGTGCGTAGGGCAGGAAGGCGGGGCTGCGGTTCCACAAGCCTCAGTGGGGCATGGGCCATCCCTCCAAACTGAGCCCGTGCCTTGGGCAGCTGCTGCCAAATTGTCAGTGGTGTTGGACTGGGGCCCCTTCCTGCCTGCCAGCGGGGCAAGAAACAAAAGGAGCAACAGCCCTTGCTTTGCTGATAGATAATTTTATACATGCACTCTGTGTGTGAGTCTAAATAATATTTACAGAAAGACACACACACACACTTTAATTGGGGGAAAAAAATCCTATAAACATATGGGTTTTTCTTAGAAACAGTAAAAAAAATAATTTAATAGCTGCTATAGCAGAAATATTTCTATTAATGCTTCTAGTTCTCTATACTTTACATCCTGCTACTCCTATCTGCTTTTCATGTTTTAGTCATCCGGACATATGTATTTCCAATTTCAAACCTGTGTGAGTGAAATAGAAAGATTTTAAGATCAGTTTGAAATGTTTTTAAGACAGTGAACATACAGCCTATTGCCTGAAGTTCACTGTTGTTTAGATAAAAGTAACTGTTCAATCTCTTCCCACTTAGTAACCAATTATTTACACTAGACTAAACGGATTAGAATTCTTCATTGATGAAATTTGGTTTCTATCCTGAAGCTGTTAAACATGTGGGGATAAAAGCTAGGTAGGCTTGACAGTGAGCAAATGGCATCTTAAAATCATAAACGAGTCATTACAAAAAAGCTCCACTTACAATATAAAGTGCAGTGATTAATTAAAGATGCAGTTTTGACTTATTTATAGCCATTAAAAAAACATACCGGTTTTAACACAAAATAACATGAGCCAAGTCATCCAGGGGGAGAGATGCTGGCAGTCTGAGACTCAGAGAACAGGCTATGTGACAAAGCCAAAAGGGAGTGGCAAATGCAGGCCACCCCTGAAACCTTAGGGTAAGTTCACAGCAGAGGGGGGAGAGGTTGGCTCTGGCATCCCTGCCCAGCTGCTCTTCCTTTGCCCACATGCAGACCTCAGCTGCAAAGACAGTTTGAGCGAAGGAGCGACAGCAACAGTTTGAGCACAGGTTTCTGCAGAATTCGCCCTCCCTCCAAACACATTCATGGCTGATGGATGAATGCCGGTTCTGCTTCAATGGTGGGCGTGGGTCAATAGAGCCTGAAGGAAATAATTCAGGCAGAGGGAGGCAGGGGGTGGGAGGCTGCCCTGCTGCTGACAGCTCACCTCTGCTGGGGGTCCTGCAGTCCCCAGCACTGCCCACAAGGCAAAGTGCATCCCCTCTGTCCAATAGCAGTGCACTACATCTGCTTCTGCCCGACAGCAGTGGCATCACATACCCTTCAGAGGGGTCTGGTCTTGATTTGAAGACCTCAAAAGCCAGAAAATTCACCACTGCCCTCAGTAGTTTGTTTGAATGGTGGTTTTCCTCCCTGCTAAATCTGTACCATATTCCAATGGGAATTTGGCTGGCTTTCCCTTCCAGCCTTTGTTTTTTGCGAGGCTTTTCTCTTCTGGGCGAATGTCACAGGTAGCGAAGGGTGCTCTTCTCTCCTCCGCTGAAGCAGCTCTTCTGACAGATGAATTCTGCCGACTCAAGACCTTAGTGCTCAGCAGACGATAGCTGTGGCTACTTCAAGCAAAAGTCTGCTTTTGCTAATGATAGAGTTCACATTTTTACTCGTTTTTAGAGTGAATCAAGGTACTGACAAGTTTTGTTTTATTTTTTTAATTGAAAACTGCTGGCTACAAAGAACCTGACACATTCATAGATACTGCCCGCTGCTGCTTCTTACATAGCTTTATTCTGAAAATCTGCCACACGTTTGCGGCACGTCACTTCATTAAACCTGAGCAACAGCAAACGTCTGCCTGAGACGCAAAGATGAAGCCCTCAGCCGCGCCACCCGACCCTCATCACACAGGTTCGGGCTGTCCGGCGGCTCCCCGCGCCCTGCTCCCCTCGGGGCCGCCTGCACGCGGCCGCCCGCACGCACCCTCACACGCCTCCAACGGTCCTCCTGAGGCGGGCGGCTAGCGCAGCCAATCAGAAGCGGCGCGAGCCGCGTCCCAGCCAATGGGAGAGGGGAGAGCCACGGCGAGGTGAGCCCCCTGCCCCGTGTGGCGGCCATTTTACCGACCCTAGCGGTCATTTTAGGTACCTGCGGTAGTGGCTGTGCCGTGCTGCGGCCGTGGTCGGCGTGGGTCCCTTTTGCCCAGGTTTCTAGGCCGTGGAGCATGAGGTGATACGTCCCTGAGATGTGGCGTGGCACATCCCGCTTAGCACCATGATGAGCTCTGGCACTGGGCTTCAAAGCAAAGTCCATCCCTAGAAAAAGGAGAAATGTTTGCAGCTGCCTCAATAAAGAATGGCTGGGTCACAATCCAGCATGAGGGCAAGCCGGTACTCCAGGTCTTAGGAAGCTTCCTCAGCTCACAAGGGAGAAGACAAAAAGCCTGGAGAAAGTGAGGTAATGAAAGATCACAACAACCAGCTGCCGGCTGGGAAGCACATATTCATTGTCGAATCGTGTAACCACAGAATGGTCGAGGTTGGAAGGGACCTGCTGGGATCACGTAGTCCATGGGTGTCCAACCTTTTGTCTGGCTGAGCTGCATATGTCTAGGTCACTCCAGAAGTAATGCCTCCTGTTTATTTCTGTGCACTGTAACACTGTTTGATAGAGCGCATTCTCAGCTGCAAAAACCTGTTTTTCAGCATAGTCACCACCATTAGCTCTGCGCTTTTGTCAGCAGTGAGCAAAGCCTACATGCTGTGCTCATTAAAACCTGCACCAGCGGAGGTGACCACTGTCACCACTGCTGAAACACCCCTCACTGCTCACAGCCACTGTTGGGTCTCCATAAATGTGCAGCAAGTGTCGATGAATGTCAGTTGCTACCATTTTTTCCTCATGGAGGAATTCAATCACTCAGCTTTGCTTCTTCTGCACTTCCATATCAAACTCCATTTAATCCGACTGTCCCTCTGCAGCCATCTGTCACGCAGCAACAAAATTTAACAGAATATTGGTGGGAAGGTTCAACCTTTACTGCCATATCACCATCTGCCTCTGATGTGGTCCAACATAATAAAATAGAAAGCATTACTTTTGGAGCAGCCTTTATGAAATACATACTACAGTTAATGTGTATAAGTAAGAAAATGCTTTAATTTTTATTTTATTAAAACATAAAAAAGGAGAGTAGCAAAACCATAAAACTAGGGGCATGTGTGAGCTTGTATTTGTGAACCTAATGCAGCAGTCTGGTTCAGTGCCCTGCAGATAGTGGGCTTTGTACATTACGTATTATAGCAATCCCTCACCCACCATGCAGCCCTGGGCCGCCTGCTGCTGCCCCATGGGATCACTGGAAATGGAGCCCCGGGGAGCTGTCTGCTGCCAGTAACATTGCGAGGCGCACAGGAGGTCTGGCACGTGAAATTTCAGTGGGTGCTGTTGTTGTTGTGGCTGTTTTCTGTCACCGTGTACAGCGGTGAGGATGTGTGGTGTTGATGACACCCTCTGCTGTTATAGTTCCATCTGTGTTTTATCTCAAAGGCATTGGTATCTTTTCCTCTTGTTGCCTCTAAAAATGCACATGTGGCTGTTGGGTGGCTGTTGGTTTCCTAACTGACGGGCATGGTCTTGGCAATATCCTGCCTAAGTGCCATTCCTTGTCACATCAATATCATCTATCAGTGCCCGTTGTCTTTATAGCGATCTTGAGCAAACAGTTTTATTTCCAATGAGGACATCACACATTGATCTAAACACTCATCTGTAATGGATCAATTTACATTAGGAGAAGAGTATTTTAGCATTGCTGTTCATTATATTGAAAGAAGTATATGTTTAGTTACAGGCTAAAATCAATTAAACAGCCCTCTACCTTTTGCTGTGAGAAAGTCAACAAGCCACTCCGTCTCGGACAATTATCCATCTATAGCTCCTTAAAAAAAGGCTTCCAGCATTGCCCCAATCTCTCAGTTCTCAGTTTCTCCTTCAGAGACCCCTTTTGCAATTATTTGCTGTTTTGCACTCCGATAAAATGCTTTCAGCCAAAGGCACAAGAAATGAGCCCGCTTCTGCTGCTGCCAGTTCGGAGGGGGCTTCCTCAGGGCTGTGCAGAGCCACACATCCAGAAGGGAAGCCTGCATGTTCACCAGCAGACTGCTGGTAGCACGTGCTGGTGTCTGTGGGAGACGCTGGGAAATGGTGATGGTGCTGTTTGTATCTTCATGTGTGAGAGCATTATCACCAAGCGGCCTTCATTTCAAGGGGGGAAGAAAAGAAGGTATTAGGAGAAGGGGAGGAATTTGTACAGTGCGGTGGTATTTAGTGTTTCAAAGTAAGACAGAAGGCTGCAAGGAGTGCTGGCGGCTTTCTGACAAAGGGAACACGATTTCAGTTAGTAATGTAGCTGCAGAAAGAAAAGGAACCTGCAATTTCAGAAGCAAAACACATAGGGGAACTGCAGGGCAATGCAATGCTGGGGTCTGAGGAGCACGTCTCGCGGGGCTCTGGCGGATGTGGCCCCGGCAGGTGGAGGCATTACCTGCCCCACAGCACACTGCCACAGGTCGGTGTCCTCCACGTGCTCGTGCCCTGCCTGCCACATGTGTCACCACGTAGGGCTGCCTGGCTGAGTGCTGGACACCAAGCTCTGTGCTCCAGTGCAGGCTCCCAGCGGCGTGTGCCTGTCGGCAGCCACTGGCAGAGCTTGTGGGCTGCGCGGGGCCCACAGCACTATGTGTATATGTTTACATCTACACAGATATATATATATATGTACACACACATTCCTTCTTTACCACCAGGCCACTCCAGCTCTTGTCATACTATTTCATTATACACCGAAAACACTGCTGTGATGCTAATAATAATAATGAGAGGGAAGGAATAGCAGATATTACAAAGCTTATTAAGAAATTGATCTTTGTTTTGCTCTTGAATAAAGAGGCAGACCTTGAAACTGCTGAAGCCATTCAGATAATTGGTTATTGGCTCTCTTGAGTGATTATATCCACCTCAGTTCCACCAAGTTCAGCAGGTCTCGTGCTAGTCAATTAGCCTTTGGCATCTGGGAGAGGAAATGCTTCATTCAGGTTTTCTCAGAGCCAGTTTCTGTAGCATATGGTGGCCTGAGCAGGAGATGTTCTCCATCTCAGTGCTCACAGTCTGCCCTGCACTTGGGCATTTTGGCCTGGCCCTCTGAGGAGAGGCATGCTGATAAGGGGAATACTCTTCCCCAGGGACCGCCCTGCAGGAAGGGAGCCAGTTTGAGCAGGGTTTCCTCCACTCGGCACGCACTGAGGCCTGGCTCTCCTGTGGGCCCAGCAGAGCCACAGGGCCTGAGTCTCACACTGCACTGCTGCCCGCGGCTGCCCTGGTGTTGCACACAGGCAGGCTGCATGCTTCCCCAGCACTGCAGCTCCCATCACTTTGGCACTGCCAGGGCTGTGTGGAGCTAAACAGCTGATGCCATTTAGTGGCTTTTCCTGCCGAGCGCTCGATCTTGCCTTCACTGCAATGGTTTGCCAGAGGGCTCCAACACTTGCATTGCTGCGAGGCAGACCCTGTAATAATAGTTGGTTACATTCAGAGAATTCAGTTCAGATTTTAAAACCTCATCAAATAGTTAATGACTGACTATTTCAGCACAGCAGTTCCTGCAAGACTTGGGAGAGAAGAGAGAGGGAGATGGAAAAGTTATTCATGTCCCATCTGTCTGGAACGCTTGTCCCCTCCCTCCCACCCACTGAGTCACTTCCTCTCTTTATATCTCACTTAAATATTTTTTTTTCCCCTTTAGCTTATGATTAACAGGCATTCACCCTCTGCGAATTGTCTTTTTTTTCTGATGCAATGTTAAAGGTTGTATGGGTAAGTAGAACACATCTTGCACATAGATGTATGGGCTGAAATGCAGTATATGCTGCATATAACCATGTAAATCAACTGCTGCAACATCCTGTTGGCATTGCAGCATTCCAGAACCACCCAAGGAACTCACAGTATTCTGCCCAGTGACTTTGTCCCTCTTGTCCAACACCTAGAGGAGAGCTTTGGCAGCATCTGTGAGAGTCTCACTTAGCTCTGGGGCCTGACCCAGGTGGGTCTGTAGGGTGGGCTGGAGTTACTTGTTTTGGGGTGGAGATACTGAGCTGACTTAGGTTGGTCCACCCCACCTCACCTCATCTCACCTCATGCTTTCCCATTCACTGCTGTGCTGCTAGGGCCTAAGAGAGCTCTCTGTTAATATCAGGTGATGAAGAATGAGTAGGTGCCCTGCAAGATAGGACAAAGATTTGGTTTCTAGTGGTGTCTTGGCTGGGAGTTTACAGCCCTCAGGCATGTGTAGCAAGTAGGGGAGGTGGGCTACCTAAAACTTGGAGAACAGGTTGCTTCCAGGATGAAAAGACCCACGTACTTCCTGAGTAAATGTGTAAGGTGGTGGCGATCATCATCATGAGGCTGTAAGCAATAGGTAGGTGGAGGCTGAGAGGAGGAAACAAACCTCCTTGAACAGATTACAGGAGTTACTGAGGCTTTCTGGTGAAGGGTAAGAAGATAAAGCCCTATGTTGGGTGCTGCAGAAACCTTGCATATGCTCTACCTGCTTCGGCCTTATTGTATGTGGTTCAGAGATGGGATGTTCTGTCTCCTTGGTACCTGTACTACAGGACAAGTCTTACTCTCCTCGGGGATGTTGGGTCTGCAACACTCAGGAAAAATAATTTTGCTTTGTTTTAGAGCCAAACACTTGAGCAGCTCTATCTGACTGGGATAATTCACAGAGAAACACCAGCAGTGAGTGCTCAGCTACTACTAGCTGTTGCCTTTTTCTGTAATCCCTTTTTGCAGCAAGATCCCCCTGGCTTTTCTGGTTCCAGTCAGTAGGCCATCGGCTAATGGGTGATGCAGTAACTGGTTACCGTGTCTGCTGTGGGATGCGGTGCAGATGTGTCACACAGGCTCTGCAGAGTCCGCTTGGCTCCTGCTGAAGGTTTTAGTGTGTGCAGGTTCTGCAGGGCCACGGGCTGGCTCTGTGCCAGCCTCCCAATTCCAGAAGCTTGCTGCAGGGGTGCCCAGGCTGCCTCTGCGCTGGCATGGCTCCATCAGTGCTTTTTTTGGCTCTGTCTCCACGACCAGTGAAGGTAGCTGTCCTGTCCCCAGGCGTGGACGTTACAAAGAGCTGGAACTGCCTCATGAGCCCTGTCCTGACTGGCCTCTGAGCACTTGGGACCGGTGTCTTCATCTTATGTGCATGTGAGGGTGGGCTGGGACAAGCGCAGGGCTTGAGATTGGGCCTGCCTTTATTGTAGCTTCACCAGGCGTGGCCCTGTGTCTGTCAAACCCCAGCAGTTTCCCATGAAGAATGGTGCTGAGGCCTTGTGGCAGTGAGACACAAGTGAAAGTTTAAACCTTTTGGCTTTCATGCCACCTAATGAAGGACTGTTAAATGGCCATGTAGACTTATGGGAGGGTTGATGTGTGCACAAGATGGTGTGCTGTGTTAGTAAAAGCTGAGCAAGCACTGGGCTGATGTTGCTGGGTGTCTTTTTGTTTTGTTTTTTAAAGGGAAGCTTGTTAGTTTATTCTCCCAGGCCTTTGCAATGCATTCCTTAGGGATTTCCTCCTTCAGATTATTTTTAGAAACGATTTTACAGACATGCATGCACGGACAGTATAGCTGCCCTTGTATTACGTATGACGGCTAATGAAATTAGTATTTCAATTGCCCCAGGCAACCTTTGGAAATAACACAATAGCTTCAGTTGTTTATTTCCCTAAGAGATGTTAATCATTAACTATCTAAAGAAAAGTGATTCTTCTACCTGTACTACAGAAACTTCCCCAGCTCTATGCAATAGCAAGATATCTTTAGGTAATATATGGCTCACAGAAAGCTAAGCTCTGTAACATTACTGTGCAGATAGATTTGGCTGCTGGAAAACTGCTTCAGCCTATGATTTTAGTGCTGCCAGCTGGCAGAAATGATCACATATGTAAAACCTTCAGCTGAGCCAGAAAACCTGAGTTCAAATCTCTTGCCAGGGATTGTAGGATAGAATGATTAACCTGATTTTATATTTCTGGATAACTATCAAGTGCCTGAATATTTATAGTAATAAATGTCTTCCATATGCTGATACTGCATCCATAGAGTGTGATAGCATGATATAGTTATTGTCTTACTTGAAGACTCTAATTATAGCTAATCCTATAGGCACATGAATCATGAATCACTGGCCCAATTTCTGCCATCTTCTGTGGGTGGATCTGACTCTGCTCATGTGAGCAATGCAGGTCAGCAGAGAGCTCATGACAAATTTCAGATAGCACTGAGGATCCTGAGCCGTGTTCTCAGAAGCAATATGAGCACTTGGTATTTAAGCAGGTAAGGTGGTAAAATGCTCACCTGCAGCTGATCCTTTTGAGAGTTACTAGCAGGTGCCTTGATGTGTCTTTAAGAATCAGGATGCCACTGAACACACACAGACTTTGAGCTACAGGCCTGTAGTTTGAGTGGCCCTGGGAACCTCTAAGTCAAAACTGTCCGGGGCTCCCAGGTTCCTAAATCTAGTTGGCGCCTACTGGACAGGCATAACAAAAGTGTCTGAGGAAGTGCCCCTGCCTGCTGAGCTGGCTCAGTGCGGTAGTGAGGAGGCTCAGCTCCTGCACCACCAGCGCTTCTCCACTAGCTCACCAGGTCATGCTCTGAAACACCCCGTAGTGCAGTAAAAGCCCCTCAGTGCAGTAGCTGCTCTCCACTTGGTTGGAAAAGGCAACAGAGGCACTGTATGAAAGTTATGATGTTGTAGTACGAAGGCTATAAAAACAGAGGAAGAGGGACTAAACCACCGTACCAGTAGTTTTCCCTTCCCTTGAAACAGAGGTAAGCCCGCCCAGACGTCTTCCTTTTAAATACTGACTACTGCATCTGTTTTAAACCAAAAATAATACCTTTTGATTGGAAATGTTTCAATAACATTATTTGTGCATTTTATTGAGGCAGAGGTTGCAATTATTAGAGTCACTAGGAATTTCAGACATTTAAACACAGCCTTTATTTCTCCAGAGTAAACCACATCCCTGTGCAATTATTCTTCTATCTAAATGCCTTCTAACCAAGTCCTGAACCAAATCTGACATTTATTGCTGGTGGTCCCTCTTACAAATCACCCCTTGAAATGAACACATGGGGTTAGGCAAGCACTGAAGAGGTCAGGCTGGTGCCTTGGGCTGCTGAGGAGGGCAGAGCCTGCCCAGCTACATCGGGCAGCCCTGGGTAGGTGCTGTGGCTCTGAGCTTATAGCTGCTGGCTGGTCAGGTACTGGAGTCTGGGCCTTGCAGACTCTACGAGAATAAAAAGACGGGTTTGTCTGGTCATGGAAACCACTTCAGCCATGTGATCACTTTATGGCTTTTCTCTCCGCTGGCCTCTCACCAAGAAGCAAACAACTGCATCTGTGGCAGAAAAGGAAGTCAGCTCAGTAGCCAGAATGCTCCCCCAAGTGTGCTCTCAATGTTGCCCCTAAATCTTTTCAGCAAACTTTTTTTGGAAACTTTAATTAAAACCATGAGAATGGTAAGGGGCCTCTAAGGCCTGAATTTCCTTTGTGTTCTGGCCTCTCTACAGACTCTGTTGGCAGCACAGAGCCTAGGAGTTTAAGCACTTTCACTTTCAGTTTCTTCTGGCAACAGAATAAGTGAAAGTTTGGGCCTAAAAGCTCTTTAAGGTCTTGGCATCTGTCAAACAATAAACCTTGATGTGGAGTGGAGGTGTACAGCTTGCAGCTCACCTTGGGTCACAAGAAGGTGAGGAGTAACGCCTTGCTTAGGAGGTGATTTGTGCAGCAGTAATAAAAGAGAAATCTTCCTTACCTGACCAAGGAAGTTTGGCACCTGCTAATTGAAATCCCTAGCAAATGCTGTCTGGCTTTTGGTGGGAGCAAGATTAAACTCACAGTAGAGTGTGATGGTGTCAGTCATTACTTTTTTCTGCTACCTGTGTTAGCTAAGAGAGTTTTCTCTCAGGTACTGCTCAAGAAGAGGTGCTCTGAAACCTGCATGCTGTACCTGGACGCTGGTAGGCCTGGAGAGCGTTCTGCAGCACTCAGCCAGGGTTTCAGCTTTCATAGCCCTATCCGAAGTGTGTGCCCCCTCCCTTTCCCCAGGGTAGCTGCATGTTGATTGCCCCATGCCTGAAACACAAGCGGTTCGCCTGAGAAACACTGCTCTTGCTTATTCCTGTGGTGATGGTGAGCAGAGCAAAACACATAACTCTATTAAACAAAACAAAACCAAAAAAAGCTGGGTCTGTAACAATTGCTCATCTGAGGGCAGGCAGACTCCTGGCAGGAGTGTGTGTGTACACACATGTGTACTTTGAGGTTTTTGTCTATATGGTGGACCAGGTCTTGAGTGCCCTGTCAATTAAAGACAGCAATTCAAAGTGATTCACAGCAGATTACGCCAGCCTGTCTCTTGATGGAGCTTGCTCTGGTCCTGCGCCTGCAGGTGCTGCACAGGCTGCCAAGCCTGGAGCAAGCCTGCAGTTATGCTGTCAGCCTCACTTAGATCTAATGCTTTATGACAACTGTCTACCTGTAATGTGATAATGGGCTGAAAACCTCTGCAAAATTGATAGGGTCTCTCGAAAGAAGGAGAAACTTCAAATGTGGCAGGCCTGCCTGACTTTCTTCCACAAGGTTTGCATGATCTGCAAATGGTGTAGCTGGGAGGTCTAGTTCTCCTTGTGCCTCACCAGGAGGGGTGGCTGTGTTAGTGACTGTGAAGCTACTGGCCTCCAACTCTCTCCAAGTGCAGGGGAGTCAACCTGTTGCATTTTCAGGTGCTTTAGATCTGCTGTTAACTCTGAATCCTAAGACAGTCTGGGCTTCTACCTTTTAGGGCTTCCAGTGCTCTCTCTCCATAATCTTGATGTTCTGGATACAATTTTTACCCGTAAGATGTTTCCAGAGCTTATACAATAATTTGCTTATGTTTAATCCCCCAAATATTTGTCATTGGCTGTAATGAGTAGCTGGTAGCACTCGTAAAGAGATAATACTTGACATCAAGTAACACAGCCTGAATCGAAGGGGCCAGATTCCTGCCCATCTTTTGGCAGTGTGATCCAGGAATAACTTCAGTGACTGTGGACAGTACTCAAGATCAGAGTCCCCTCTGCAGAAAACAGAGGTGTTTACACAGAGCAGGGCTGTCCTAACAGCCATGTGATAATTGCTGAGGCCCGAGGCCATAGCATATCCCTTCCCTTCTACTTCTCGTCCTCTGGAGCATAGGTCCTTGTGGTAGCTCTGACCCCCACACTGCTTGCTGTCACATATGTGGGCTTATCTTGCTTCTTAAAGAGCCCATAAACCGATTAGCTCTGGGTAAATGATCCCTGGGCTGTCTTTAGAATAATTAAAACCAAAAGGCAAACAGTTACTCTGGACTATCAGCAGCCTATCAACAAAACTTGTGCCTTGAAATGTGTGTTCAATTTCTGTTATTAAAAGGCACAGAGCCATATGTGAAACATTATCACGCATCTTTGTGAAATTAGCAGAACTATTTGAACAACCATTTTGTCTCTATCAAAACAGAGCCTTGTTATTATTGTGTTTTCATACTGTGTAGGAAGGTGAGAGAGCCTTTGGAGAGCAGGAGGGCTGAGACAGGAACCTGACTTCTGTAGACTTGGCTGTATCTGTCTGCTGTGGAGAGGTGGACGCTGCCTGAGAAGCCCAGGCAGTGCTGGTCATAAACCATGAAGCAGGGAGAAGAGCAAGAGCCCTACATTACCTCAAATCCTGAGCTAGAAAGGCTACCTGGGTTTCCTTTAACTCAACTTTCCTTTAAGCTCAACTTTGGGTGAGGCTTTCAAAGGACTTGCCAAGTCTGGTTCCCGTTAGATTCAATGGAAGCCAAAAAAAAAAAAAAAAAAAAAGCCAGTCCAGTCCTGAGTATGTTTTGAAATTCCCACTGCTTATGGCTAGGAACACGAGTTAGAAAAGTGATGTCACTTCTGACCGTGTATGAATTTTCAAAATAGTCTTGGTGATTCTGTGATTCTTAGATTTCTTTTAAAATAAATAAATCTAGCCCCCACTTTCATGAACTGCCCCTCTGAAAATCGCACCAAAAACAATTGAGGCCAGTGTTTTGTGGAGGAAGGCGAAGAAAGAAGAGAATCTGTTTCTGATAAGAAACATCCAAGAACTGCTGGTAAATGCAACCTGCAGCAGGGCTGAAGGAAACCATGGTGTGTTTTGTCCTTTAATGGACATTTTAAAAAGAGTGAAAGAAGAAAAAAATCAAGTACTGACCTGTTTGGCAACGCATTTGGCAACTGACACTAGCATGCCAGTCTGTCCTGTAAGCCGCGTGCTGGCTTTGCATGGCACGCCAAGGATGGAGTGGCGCTGAAGATGAACGAGATCATATTTGGAGGAGATAATCGTTAAAGAAAATGCCATTGCTTCTTGCCAGCCCTAGTTATCTGCCAAATGGACTGAGATAAGGCAAACAGAACTGAAGAAATACGTACAAAATCAGTTGATTTAGTCTGCTTAGTCAAATTGAACAACAACATCCCTTGGTTGTCATAGCTGAACCAGCAAATATAAAAAAACCAGAGACAGCCAACCCTACACTTACAACCCACTTGAGGTTTTCACGCGGACAACCCAGTTGCTAAGTATATATGGTCCTCCCACTGCTGGTTTGTCTGAGTCTCGGGTTATATTCTGGGATATGACTGCATTGCTAGCCTCTTGATCTTGTTTTTTGGTGTTGTTTTTTTTTTTTAGCTGAACAACTACATGAGGACTGTTTTTCTTGTGCCAAGTATTTCTGCTAGAAAATATTTTGGAGAACTCACGTAATAACAAACATGTGAAGGATTTCTGATATGAAAGAGTCTTGCTTATGTTCATTTTTTAGCTCCAGAGTGAGATTAACTTTGTTCAACAACTGCTTAAAATCTAAACCCATATGTCTCCAAAAGTGCAGTGCTCAGAACTACAGGCCCTTGGTACATCAATAGTAGAAATAAGATATTTAGAAATAGTAATGTTTGATATGACCCCACTTACCTGGACTCAGCTCTCAGTTATTTATATAGAGCAGTGGCTTTCACCCTTTTTCTGGCAGAGCTGTGGATCCCGGTTGAAAATTGACATATTTTGCTTTTCTGAGATCTTCTGTTCTGTTTTCTGAGATCTTTTAGAAGCAGCTCACAAGTGCCCAGGGTTGTGTGTACCAGAGCTGAAAACCAGGAACAGAGGAAGAGAAGCTTCAGACCTAGATATTCAGCTGTGTTTGTGCATTAACAGTTGTTGTATGTACTCTTTGTAAGTAGGTACGCATATTGTCATTGTTTTGCACACTAAGATTCCATCTCTTTTCCTCTGGCAATGATATACAATGCAAATATGGAGAATTTAGGATTTCTGATATATTGAAAAGGAACTAAACAAAAATGCTTTCAGAGACTCCTTCTGAGTCTATAGCAAATAGCACTCGGAGCTTACATGACATAATAATCCAGGAAACTGAAAGCGCCTCTCTAAACATGCTAAGTTACCACTGTTAGCAAAAGGTAGACACGTTTTGGGGTAGGACAGAACAATAAACGGCCTGAAAGCTCTCACTGTGTTTTAGCTCGGGGGGCTCAGCAGCCATTACAAGGGACTTCTGCACATTTTCTTTTATGAAATCAAGCTAACTTGAAAAGCACTGCTACTTTTTTGGCTTCACAGAAGGATATTATTGTGCCTGGTGCCAGCAGTGCTGACATGTTAGAACGGAGAAAAAGGAACCACCTCCTTGGTGCATCTGGGCCAGCAGCCTGGCAGTGTCCCATCTCTCTGCCCTCCTGAGGATGCACGAATACTTCTGGGGGATGTGAGCTGGGAAGTCAGCTCTCTGGCTCTCAGCTCCTGCCTTGAGCGCAGATGCCGCAGCCAGCGCAGTTACTGGTGTGCTGGCACTGCTAGGAAGGATGTCTTCCCACATTTTGCCTGGACAGGACAATATTCACCCTGAGTGTGGTTCCTTTACAAGGGGAACTAGGAGAAGCAACGGTTTTATCAACATTTCTTACTGCTATATTTATTAATGCCTGAAATACAAAATAGTATAGCTTCCAAGACCTGAGGAAAGATGTAGAAACATTTCCAGCAGGGACCAAGTTAATAGTCAGTCTGATAAGCTGCAGTGGCTCTGATTGCAGTGGAGATATCGGTCTGGAAGACTGCCCAGTGTGCTGTAGCAAGAGCCCTGTAATTAGCACGTGACCACCGCTGGTGGTGTATCGGAGAGTAATAGGAACCTGATGAAGTTCGTCATCTCTTTGCAGTTGTTGCAGGCCCTTGGTCTCCAGCTCTTTATGAAGCTGTGGGTAGCCCTTTAATTAAAGCTACCAATTACGTACTTGACAGAGATCCTGTCGGCTGGCGAGCTGTAATGTTAAACGCCAATTGATTACGGAATGTCTCTGCAACTTCGCAGCCCTGTGATCCACCCCATATCAATATTATACTTGGATGTCTTCTGAAATTGTATATAATCGGTGCCTTATTAAATCTGCAGCATCCCTGTTAAATTATGTGCCGTATGTAATGGTTGCTAGAGAGCTCAATCTCGGTGAAAGTGCCGCGTGGATGGGGAAGTGGGAGTGACTTTTGCCGGTAGCTGCAGCGAAGTGGAAGGACGGCCGGAGTGCCTCTGGGGGCAGCAGGGGAGCCTCTCGGGCAGGCGAGCCCTTTGAAATGCGCCGGCTGGAACAGCGTGTGTACGGGTGGGGATCTCTTTTCAATAAAATTTGGGGGTTTGTATCTTCCAAAATATTCTAACAATATTTTAAAGTGGTTTATTTTAGAATTCTTCTCTCCTTGGTGTTTTTTTCATTTTCTCACCAATTGCAAAAGGTTCATTTTTAAGGTTTATCCCACCTCCCCTTTCCTTTCTCCCCCCTCCCTTGCAAAAAAAAAAAAAAAAAAAGTACTGTATTAAATAATTTGGAAAAAATGAAATCCTATTAAAAATTCATGGCAGGAGAAACCACAACCACAAAAGAGACAGTCTCAATGATGACGCTGGAAAAATATTTGTCGTGGAGGGATAACAGGGTACATAAGTTGTCAGTCTAACTAGTCTGATACTCCTCTGGTGTGTATGGACTGGAAGTTTAATGTGGAGCTGTACATGTAGTGTCTAGAAAGGGAACTATTTCTCATAAGCTTGCTTGAGCACTTCTTAAGTCTTTCTGGTTTTACAGTATCCTGTGGCAATGATTTCTACAATCTAATTGAAATTGTTTAGTTTCCATGCACCAATTATTGATTAGATGAAGAGGCTTTCTCCATCCGACTTATCCATACCTTAATGATGTAATGATCTCTTCCAGGTGAAGAAATAATAAGTTTAAAAATGCCTACTTTTGTATCAGCGTTGTAATTTATTTATCTGTCTTTATAATTCTCCTTTAATGCTATTCAGTCTCATCTTCCTGTCTGAGCTCCCTGCTTTGCACAAGTGTGTGCTGTAATGCTGTGGAGGTGGCTCCCACCTTTTCACAGGTAGGCTTTGTGTAGCTTCCTTCCTATCCCTCAGCTGCAGCCTCTCACCTTTGTGTCAGCTCCAGGCTGCTGCCCTGCCCTCCCCTGCAGGCAGTGCAGCTGCTGGGGCCTGGCAGAAATGGGTCCCCTGGGGGGACAGGGCTGGGGGTCTGTGTTGTTGTGCTGGTGAAGTCCCATGAAGGGAGAACACAGTTGTGAAAACCTTGGCTTCTCCCTGCTTTTTCTTAGTGTATCGTAGTTGCAGTGTAGTCTAGAGCCTGGTGTTTGTACAGATGCACAGAGCAGCTGGCTGCAAGCGGGCACTGACCTGGGAAGTGCTGTGCTGTCTTTGTTTTTTGCAGACCAACTAATTAGCCTGGGCAGGGAGCCCTGCTGGGGTGGCAGCACTGCTTCAGGTCCCCAGTGATGCCAGATATCTTCCCTGAGCTGAATTACCCAACGGATACACATTTCTTGTCTTTGCTGAATGCAGCTTCGTGGTGGAGAATGAGGCCTTGAATGTTCTGTGCTCCTGTGATTTGGGTAGCTGTGTGTCAGTGGGCACTCAGTTGCACTTGCCATTTGCAAAACAGTCACCAGGAAGTATAACACAAAGCAGCTTCCTGTACTCTTTCTAACATAGGTAAGTTTCAAGCTTTTCCAGCTCAACCTCAGGACAAGGCAGGAGAGCTCTGGTAGTATTGCAGCTGTGTAATTGCACCTCGTGTAGAATGTATTCCAAGTATGGTATTGATTTAGAAAGAAAAGATGTGTCTAGAAATTATCTCTTCATTTATGTTTATTAGAGAATTGTGTAAAAATGCATGCTCAATTGCTGCTGAATTACTATAATTTATTACATTATACCTTGAATATTTGGTTAAAATGTATACATCTAGAGCTGGACCCGAACAGCGCTTTGTGTCTGTGTTCTGCAGGAGCTGAGGTAGGGATTTCATTTTTGTTTTTGGCATGTAAGTGTTTTGGAATAAAAAAGTTCTTTCCAAGAGCCTGAACCCAAGCAGAGGAACTGAGACGCTCCCCCCAACACTGAGTGTCAGCCAGCACTGGCAGAAATGTGCTGGCAGGAGTTCTGCTTTCTTACTGCTGCTCGCACCTGGACTTTTGTGTAGCTATGTTCATAGTTCTTACGTATATTTGAAAGTATTTCACCCGCTATTAACAAAAGAACCCTGCTGAATTCCCAGTCAGAATTATCTCCTCCTACACTGGTTTGTGTCGGGATTTGATTTTTCCTGCTCCTGTAGCACAGTCTTTAAATCTAAGGGCCTGAGCACTTGAACAAGTCACAGGAGGAAAACTAGCATGTATGCTGTACTGAAGTGTAAGCCACTTTTACCCCTGAAGACCTATGTAAAGCTGGGAATCTAAGGTCATGGCTTCTTCCAAGCCAGTTCAGCTAAAACCTCCCACTAAGCCAGGGAAGCAGCTTCACTGGCTCAGAGCAGGATGCTCCCAATCAGCTGTAGTGTGTTTTATGGGCATGCATGCTGACTGGGATATGTGTGGCAGTACTCGATTCCTACAGCACCTCTGCTCTGGGGAGAGGATATGTGAATTCAGCCTGGGGAGATGGACAAAAGGGCAGTGACGAACAATAGACAGTTTGCTGAGTTCCCACCCGTTACCCTGACTTGCAGATACGATCTAGACCTGGGTGTGGATGACAGATCTGCCCTTACACTCTCTAGTACAAGCACCCCTGGTCACGCTGTGTGTCCTCCTGCTGGCTGCCTGGCTGCCTTCATGGTCTCCTGGGTTCCTGTTGAACAAAGACGTTTCTGTCACAAAGGCAGATCCCTCTGTTCAGTGTCAAGGGGTCTTGTGGTTTCCTAGAAGCCTGAGCCATGGTCTCCTTTAGGGATCTTTTCCAAAATCTTTGCTTCAGACTTTGGGAGTTTTCTGCTGCCCAGTTCCTGTGCGGAGAAAGAGGGGGGTGTTATAATGTCAGCCTGAGCTTTAGAGTCACATGCTGTATGGCATGCATGTAGCATAGCACTTAACACGCCGTAGCGATCCCAGTGCTCTGTGGAACAGGAATCACCACCAAATATCACCACAAACTGCTTAGGAACTGGTTGTCCAAAGTGCCAGTTTGCACTGTGAAGTTCATCAGGAAGCTGAGGTTTACAGGTACTATTTCTTCAGTTCATGGACAGTTAGAGATCAGCCCTGCTCTCGATAAGGTTCAAAGGCTTGGGGAAGAGGGGGGGGAAGTGGGCAGTAGATATGTTCCTCTGCTTCATGCTCCAGTTGGCTTCAGATCTCCCATTTGGCAGAATAGGTACCTTTAATGTGATTTCAAATTGTGGGTCACAAATGACTTGCCAAGTGATTTGCTCATATTAAGTTGCACTTTAGACTTTCATTCTCAAAGGTGAACATTGGCTTATTTACGATTCTCCAAGGGAGAAAAACAGAATTTAATAGAACTTGCTAAATAAAGCAAACGAGGCTGTGATACACCATCTCTCTGTTATATATTAATCTAGTGTTATTAAGTGTTAACTTAACAATGTGTTGTATGAACAGCTAAAAGGGGCCAGGAACAGTCTGAGTGTCAAACATGTAAACAGCTAGTTTTTTATTGGAATCATTAACTGCACTGCAGCTAAATCCTTTGTTTTCATGGCTGGTTTAAATTAAACTAGCAAAATTGTCCTCTTTAAAAACAAACAAACAAACAAACAAAAAACCCCAAACATTGCTCTTAGTACATATCAGAAGGTTCAAAAGCATAATTTGATTCTATGTCTATTTAAAAGATTTTGTAATTTTTTAAAATTTGATTCACTCCAATTTCCTTTGGTACAAAGCTGGGATTGTGTAGGGCTGATTCAGGGAAGCATGTTTAATATGTACTTTTTGGATACACTCATAATGCAATCCATTGATATTTGATAATTTTAAGTACATGCATAGAACTTGGGAATATCCTGAGCTGGACCCTGAGGAACATGGCTGATGTCTACTGAATTTCAAATATTTGTGTATAGAACTCCATTAGATTTCCAAGGAAGTGCTCGGCTGCTATCTGCAACTAAGATAGCAGGTTTAATGATACAACAATCTTTAAGTTGGCTGAAGAAGGTGATCAGCATCATTACTGCCTGCCATGGAGCTACGCTGAGTGTGGTTTGGAGTTCCCAGATTCAAACTTGGGCTCTTTCTCCCCCAAGCTCTCTACAAGCTTGTGGGCTAGCTAGTCCCAAGGGTACTGTAAACTCTTGCCCTTCTCTGAACAGACCATGTGTCTGTGGGCTGCCAGATGCTTCCAAGTGACTCATATTTTGGGGAGAGAAGCTTGGTGCCAAAGGTGGGCTTACAGGACCCCACCTACAGAGTTGGGAGTGCCCTCCTGCTTCACCTTGCCTCATCAACAGTTACACAAATCATCCCTGCTGGCTGGTGAGCTGTGCTAGGGCTCTGTCCTCTCCCCTCTCCCTGCTTGCTTACATGGCACTCAGCTGCTTCTCCCTGCTCAATCCTTTCCCTCTCCTACACACACACCTGGCCGTTGCAGCCTCTCGGTGTGCAGATGGGCCTGCTCAATAGCCTATGCTTGTAGAACAGTCTAATTTGAAAACATACACATTTGCCTCTTATATAAATGTTTTTATGCTGTACTTTTGCACTTCTACATTAAACGTTGGATCAGGTTGTCCTGAGCACCAGGAGGGCAGTAGCACCTCATGGGTGGGATGAGCTGCAGTAGCCCACAGCCTGGGGTTAAGACAGCAGCTTCCAACTTGGACATGCTGCTGGCTGAGCAGTAGTGTACAGCTGAGGCCTTGTAAAAATCCTCTATATTTCTGGTTTTATTTTGTTTTAAATGTAGGTGGGTGTGGTGAGGAACCTCCCAGAAATGGTCTGACAGTGGAAGTATTTACATGGGCAGCTAGGGGAGCTTGGAGCCTCACTGCAAGAGAGGTGGGCAGCAGGAGGCTGAGAATGAGCAATTATCCTCCCTTACTGGGAGAGGAGATTTGAACACGACCTAGAGCCAGGTAGGGGAAAGACAGCATAGAACAAAACATCCCTGTCCTTCCCTTACCTTTCTGGGAGTACTTCAGAAGGAATGAAACGAGCAATCAGTAAATGATTTGACAAAATACATTGCTGATTTATCAGCAAAGTCAAATGAAATTACTCAAACAATTTAGAGATTAGGAGCATTGCAGAGCTCTACCTCTTCCTTGAGGGAGGTACGCCCACAGTCTTTATTTACCAGAGCACTAAAATACAGTTTGTCTCAGTCGGAGATGGTAGGATCACAAGCAGTGCTGACTTCCCTTCAGGAGGGTCTGAGCCTTGCACAGAAGGCAGGGGACTGCAGCTAATGTAAGAGCAGGGTCAGTGTTTCCAAATATATTGAAGAACAAGCCGGGGTGGTGACAGTAACCGGTGCCCCAAGTGATTTCTAGGGACTTGTTGCTGAAAAGTTTACTCACAGAATTGCTTACTGAGTTCCCCAAGCTTTAAATAGACATCACTTAATGCTGGAAACAACAGGGTTCTTTGTCTCCTGTGTTTGAAGTTGGGACCGTCTCTCCTGTGTGTTCCTACCACACATACTTTGATATCTGATATCTGATATGTACCGAATACTTCCCTGTCCTCATTCAATAATAAATCCTGAAGAAGCTGTTTTAGTAACACGCTGCACAGAGCCTTTCCCCTGCACTAAAGAAGGATGTGTATGTGTAACAGCTCAGACTGGCCCCCATCCTTGCAACAAAAGCTTGCAGGAAAAGCATTCATGCATAGCCTCGCTGATGGAAAGGGCTTTCCTTGAGCCAAACTGTTATTCATCTTGGTGTCTCAACCCTTCAGTGAAGTTAGCTTACTCCTTCCTCAGGCAAGGAGCACTGTGGAAAGTGAAACAGGCAGGCATTCGATAGGCTCTTTGAGGACTTGCAAAGCATGAAGGAGTCAAAAATTGAAATGTTTGTGATTGGTTGAGGAATACTTCTATTGCCTCATGCACCATTGCCCCTTCAATTCTGTATTTGGCTCTTGAGATTGGTGGAAGAAACTACATGAAGGCCCCGGTAAAGGTGACTGTAGTGATGTCCTTCTGTTTTATTTTGAGAGAGCATCAGGGCATTGTGAAGCTGCATTTTAGTGGCTCGTGCCCTTCTCAGCAGTACAACTCATTTATACTTTGTTAGGCAATAACCTAAATGTTTATAAATATTTCTTTCCTGATAGCGTATGCAAAAGCTGTTACCAGTTTAAGGGGCAAAATAATTAAAACAAATATTTCCCTATTTTTATTCCCCACTACTTTCCACACACAGAGGCAATTTCCCACTCTCCTCAGCTCTCTCCAAGGGATATATAAAAAAGTTCTGTCGAGACATGCTTGGAACAAAACCCTGAATTCAGTGCATCCCATGCTCTATGGATGTCAAACCCAAACTGAACAGCTGGAGTCTACCTTTGTGGTCTTTTAGAATCATAGAATCATAGAATCACAGAATCACAAGATTGGAAACGACCTATAAGATCATCTAGTCCAACTGTCTTCACATTACCACTGCTACCACAAGCACTAAACTAGATCTTGCAGCTCCTCATCCAGACGCCTCTTGAACACTTCCAGGGATGGTGACTCCACCAGCTCTCTTGGCAGCCATTCCAGTGCCTGACCACTGTGAGAGAAAAAGTTCTTCCTTAAGTTTAACCTAAACCTCCTCTGGTACAACTTGTGGCCATTTCCCTGGGTCCTGTTTGTTGCCTGGGAGAAGAGGCCAAACCCCTCTTCTTTGTAGAGTTGTAGAGTGCAGTGATGTCTCCCCTGAGCCTCCTCTTCTCCAGACTAAACAATCCCAGCTCCCTCAGCCACTCCTCATAGGACTTGTGCTCCAGACCCCTCACCAGTTTTGTTGCCCTTCTCTGGACGCTTTCCAGGGCCTCAATGTCTTTCCTGTAGTGAGGGGCCCAAAACTGAACACAATACTCGAGGTGTGACCTCACCAGAGCTGAGTACAGGGGGATAATCACCTCCCTGCTTCTGCTGGCCACACTATTTCTAAAGCAGGCCAGGATGCCGTTGGCCCTCTTGGCTGCCTGGGCACACTGTCAGTTCACATTCAGCCGAGCATCAACCAACACCCCCAGGTCCCTTTCCTCTTCACAGTCATCCAGACACTCATCCCCAAGCCTATAGCACTGCATGGGGTTGTTGTGGCCAAAGTGCAGGACCTGGCACTTGGCCTTTTGAACCTCATCCCATTCACCCCAATCCAGTTTATCTAAATCCCTCTGAAGGGCCTCCCTACCCTCAGGCAGATTGACACCACCTCCCAGCTTGGTGTCATCTGCAGACTTACTGAGGGTACACTCAATCCCCTCATCTAGGTCATCAATAAAGATATTAAACAAGATAGGCCCCAGTACCGACTCCTGGGGGACAGCACTTGAAACAGGTAGCCAGCTGGACTTAACTCCATTAACTACCACCTGTTGGGCACGGCCCTCTAGCCAGTTTCTTACCCAAAGGAATATGTACCTGTCCAGGCCATTTTTTTTTTCCTCCTGCCTCACAGCTACAGATTGCTTTTTGTTGTATGTCTTGGGAAGTGGAAGTCTTGCTTAGAAGGTAAAGAGAATGATTGACAAATCTTTTTTTCTAACTAAAATGATGAGATTAGGAAAAAAGAAGCAATTATAACTGAAAACACTTGGATACTGGAATGAGTTGCCCAGGGATGTGGTGGAAGCCCTGTCCCTGAAGACATTCCAAGCCAGGCTGGACCAGGCTCTGAGCAACCTGATTGAGCTATCGTGTCCCTGTACACTGTGAAGGGGTTGGAGTAGATGACCTTTAAAGGTTCCTTCCAGCTTTAAGGATTCTATGATACTTCTATGAGAAGAATGAGCAGAGTGAGAACTGGCAGGCAAATTTTGAACTCAGAATAAAAATAGCACACTGCAGCAAACCTTGCTTATTGCATACTGCACATCACTTCTTGTGGAGCCACTACTGTTGGTTTTGTAACCCCCAGGCCCCGTGTGCCTGCTGGCTGCAGGAATGAGGCCTCTCCAGGAGGGCCCTGGCAGGCAGGCTAGCTGCTTTCACCCCATGCAGCATCTTCCCCTGCTTGTTGCCCTTGCAGGCTGGCTGAGCAGCTGGCTGCTGGAGGGATTTATCAGCTGCTTCCATCTGTTGAAGTGCTGGAGGGATGGGGTGGCTGTTTCATGGCAATTACAGTCCTCTCTCACCAAGCAAGGCCAGGTTCTTCTCTTGTTCTGTACTTCCATGACTGTGGAGTTCATTCCAACCTACAGTGATGCTGGAAAACTCTGACCTCGGCAACCAATTTCCAATTGTAATCCTAAAAGAAGAATGGTTGGCTAGTTTGGGTTTTCTGCCCGTGCTTAAGTGCGTTTTGTTTTCATTATGGGGTGTCAAGTTGTTAATATTTATGTAGTACACAAAAGAATGAAAATTCTGTTTCGTGTTCAATCTGACATCTTTTGGCACTGCAGCCCTTTACTCATGGTAGTAGTTCTGTTTCAATTCGTCAGTGCTCTTTCGAGATGAAGTCCTTTTAAGTGTGGTTTGGCTCTAAGGAAGGATTCTATGCAAATGGTATTCAGGAGGTCTGTTGTTATTGTTTCAGATATTAATAATTTCCAGATAAAATGTAATTTGCTTGGATTTATTTTCTTGCTCTTTCTTCCTGTTCTGTCAGTGTGGTCAAATGCACTCTTGTGCTTTTAAAGTCAACCTGCCTCTTTCCTTAGCAGATGCCACACTGCCTGATGAGGTTTGCAGACCTGCCTTGGCTCAGTTACCCCTTCCCTCCATGGCCTCACAGACCTTGGAGTGAGGCCTGTATGGCCATCGCTTGGCCTGGCTCCACATGGGCATAAAGCTGTAAGAAGGGAAATGGAGTTGGGTGAGAAACCAGTTCTTCCTATACAGTCCTTGTCTCCATTAGTGAGTCCTCCAAAGTGAGTCCTTTGCAGAAGCCAGAAGCGTAGAAGGTGACTTCTGGAAGCTGTACCAGAGGCATGTGCTTCTCTCAGTGGCTGCACTCAATCTCTGGGGTTGCATTTCTGTGGGCCTGTAGAGTGACACTGCTCTTCCTTGCTCTTGGACTACTGCCTGCGTATGCCAGCACACATCCAGATCTCCTCAGCCCAGTCCAAATCTATGAGGCTGTTGCAAGGGGTCACTGAGGAGTGATATCATTGCTGCCGTCACTCACGTTGTGATGCCTAACCCTGGGGGCCTATGCTGCTGGAGCTGCACAGCCATACATAATAACATGGATGAAGTGATGCTGCTCTGAAGGCTCTAGGGTTAATGTAGTCTGTTTTTATAGAAAAAAAAAAAGGAGGAAGGCAAAAGTTACGTTAGTACCACCATAGATGTATACATGCTATTGTTCGGCAGCAAAAATAATTATATCCCATGCACCCTCCCAAGAATTATCCAGAAAGCTGAGGGCAGAGAGAATGATAGTGAAAACGACATTTAATTCTCTTCCTTTAGATGTTCAGAAAGTTAAAGAACACTGAAGATCTAAGCTACACATCTCTGCATGCCCTGATATAGTGCATGCATTTGGAGATTGTATTTTTACACATCAGGTGCATACTCATGAGCATGCATCATTTGTAATACATGCACTGCACTCAAAACTGAATCTATGAAATATAGGATGGATGCAGTGCGAACAAATGATGACTCTTGAAGTATTTTATAGACATAAATGCAATTGTTGAAATCAAGGTTTATCTGGAAAACCTTTAAGAAGTGCACTGTATTCCCTGCTAAGATTTCATTCAGTATTTGGCATACTAGCCTGGGCATGCATTGTGTATCTTTACGTTAGCAGATACAAAATAATCAGACCAAATCTGTCTCATGGAATAAAACCATTCAGGTTTGAAATCCACGAGTGCGTGCTAGATATCTTCATCTTCTTATTCATTCATTTCTTGTAATTCATTCCTGCACTATATTCTACTATTGAACAGATACTCTAGTATTAATAGATTTCTAAGTGAAGATTTGTATAGGAGGAAAGAAGCACACATGTTTCTAGTAGGACATAGCCAAAAATGAAGAAGCAATAGTAACCTATGTGCTAGAGGCCTGGGTTCTCGATCGCTTAGATAACTGCTTGTTACTGCCAGTGATCCTGTAAGTACAGATGTTAATGCCATCCTAAGAGTACGCTCTATCACACACTCCATGCTAACATTTAATGCACTCTACACCGACTGAGTAGGATGTAACGTGAAAGTTAATTTGCAAACTTTCACATTTTCTAGCATATTTCAAAGTCCATCCAGACACTTTAGTTAGGGTTATGGTGCCAATGGATTGCAACCTTTGATCTGGAGGAATCCAAGCTTAGCTTTTGCTGTGCTCGCCTCCCCCTGTGGTCTTTGTGAACTGTCCAGTGTTCAGGAAAACAAACCAGGTCTTGGTTCTACTCAGGAGAAGGATCCTGATGTGAAGCTTGAGCTGAAGTGTCCTGGGATGCTGACATAGTTTTATTTTTTTTCTGTATTTGAGTGACCAAATGAAATAGCAGTCTAGGATGGCCTGTCTTCTGACACGCAGACAGGGTGCCCATGAATTTGTGTTCTTTTTCTTTTGTCACAAAACAGAAAGTATAATTTATTTATAGGATCTCTAGTGTAGTTCTCTACTGTTTTCTAACATTTGAAATGGGAAACACCTGTAGGTGCCATCAATGCTTGATTTGCTGCATGGGAATGGTTATGGTTGCAGGGAGCTTAGGGACACTTTATGAGCTGTTAAGTAACTCATTAACTAGGAAGCTGCTTACTTGCCGTGAAAGACCCAGGTAGGCTGGGGTGTCTTCTGATACAGTGTGCAGCAGTTTAAGATGCAGCAAATGAATGTTCCTCTAATAGTACAAAAATAGGCTCTCCCATCTCTCAATAGACAGTATTTCTTTTTAAATGGTAGGTACAATTTATCTTTGCTGCTGAATCTTTCCCAGAGAAAACACCTATTTCTCACATAGCTGGTATTATGTCAGCTAGATAAATATATCAAATAGCTAGATAAAGCTTTTTGTGCTATGAGCAAACGTGTGTTAAGAAGTGAGATTGTTCAACCATTAAACTCTTTTTCTTTGTAGTTTTAGTGCATAGATTTGAATATAGAATCTAATTGTGTCAGTTAGTGGTTGGTGCTGCTTTTGATTTATACCTTTAGCCCAGAGTTCTTGGGTCATCTGTAGAACATGTCACAGCCATGCACCCCCCTGCCCCTGTTCCCTAGTACTTCAGCAACTTTCACCATAAGCATGCTGCAGGGAAAGAACTATTACAGGCAGAGGGTGAGTGCTAACAGAAGAGTGAACTGGTGAGTGCCTCCCCCTGTGAGAACAAGGAAGAGCAAGCCCTTTCCCCTATGAGAGAGGTGATCCTTTCCCTGAGTGGAAAGAAGGGCAGCCATGCAGCCTGTGTGGTGTGCTAGGTTAAGGTTATAATGCATGGCCCACTTACTCAAAAAACATACAAGCAAAAAAACCCATCTCAAGCCGTTACAGCAGTTTTGGAGAAGCGTTGCAGCTGACATCGAACACCAATTTGGGCATGGTGAGTGGAGGAAGAAAGGGGGCATGGAAGGAGGGGGGAAAAGCTGACAGAGGTCTGGGACAGGCACCACGTTTGTCTAGCTGTTACTGAGGACTGCACTGCTTCAGGGTAGAGACCACAATAGAGCCATGCTCAAGATGGGCACCTTGTTTTTTTCAGTTAGGAGCTGCATTACCCCTGCTGCTTATAGTGGCAATTCCTGCAATGCGCTTGAGGCCTGATGCTGACAGTTAATTGTGGATGATGTGACTCCACCACATTAAATGTATGACATTGTCTGTTTTGCCAACTGTGTGCAGAGGGAGTTAGGGTAGGAGAGGATGCTCACTGCAACGCTTGTAGCAGTGGGGTCAGAGCTTTTGAGACCAGTGAGAGGGAACAGAAAACACAGAAATTCTGCATTGTTGACTGCAGGTCAGCTGGGTAGCACTAGTAACACATTTGGGTCAGAAACAGACTTTGTGTTTTCAACTGCAAAAGACTGAATGTTTTTAGGGAAGCTATTGATTAGAGTGATGATTCCAAATTAACTCTGTCGTTGCTAATTGAGAAAATGAGCCATACATGCTTTTTGGCTGGAGAATTAGTTGAAACAGCAGTCTTTTTTTGGACTTTGAATTTGATCATCTCTAACTTCCTAAGAAAACATAAAGATCTGGACATCAGATGGATTAAGCCTCACTTCTTGTAGCTTGCCATGATAAAAAAAGATAAAAGAGAAGATAAGAAAGAGTCACACTGTATTATTTTGTGGTCATTGTAGACCACTGCAGACAAGTTCTCATGAGAAACTGAAATTCTGACTGCTTAACGTTTCCCTGGCATCCCTACTGTTTGCAGATGACCTCTTGGTGTCAGGCTTAAGAGCTTCATAGAGGTATGTAGTAAAATAGAAAAAACAAAAGGCATGCCTTTTATTCTTCTCCTAAATAAAATGTCACTAGAGACAAATAACTTGAGATCTGGAAAAATTTGGAAAACAGTTTTTCAATTTGAGATGACATGGCCAAAGCAGATGGAAATACTTGTATACATGCAGTTTGGTCAGAAATTACCTGAGTATTGTAGATCTGTGGGCTTTCAGCATAGTCACTGTCTTCTGGTGAAGGGAAAGGAGGAAAGAAACTGCTTAAATTACCTTGCAAATACCAGGCAAGTAAGTAAATATTCTTCAGCCTACTTTGAGTCCTAGATTTCCTAATCCACTTGAAATCTTTTACGATATGTACTGTATGCAATATACAAAATTAAAGTTGAAAGATGAAGTTGCTTATAATGTTGAAACCCATTCACAGTCAATATCAATACTTTCAACCCCATCTATTGGTAAACTGTGACTCACTAAAGAAGAGTCTTAAAAATTTTGAGGACTTAGACTCCTCAAATGCCCTTCTGGCTTCTGTTTGTTTGTTCAGGATGCAGTGGGCTGCTGTTATGAGCGCTTTCCCCACCTGTAACTAAGACAGCTTACAAGTGTGTGGTTTAAACAAACAGAAGTTAAAATTCTCCCACGTTCACCTGACTTACAGCTGGTGCTGTGTGATGCTTGACAAATATTGCAAGACTCCAGCTAAGTATTTTGGCAAGGCTCCCAGTTGCTTCCAGCTGATAGATACACATCAGACTTAGACAATATGAAATATTGGGGGTACTCTCAAAAAGGGTGCAATAACAGGGAGTAAATTAAGTAGGAAATGAAGTAGGATAAATAGTTTGTTCTTTTGTATGGAATTGTTTTTAGTGCTAAGCTTTTTTTTTTTCTTCTTTTTTTTCTTTTTTTTCTTTTTCACCTAAACTGGTTATTGTGATGGGGAACAGATGAGGCTGCAAGAGACCTCTGGAGACCATCTAGTTTCATCTCCACGTGCAAAGCAAGGTCAGGTAGAACATTTATGATTGGAAAACAAGGCTGGTTACACTAGAGAGCCCATGTGGGTTTGAGTGATGGAAAAAATTGCACTTGGCATTTCAGAAGTTCAGTTGCTTTTACTCAACTGGAAAGCACGGAGGAGAAAAGTGTGCTGGGCTCTGAAGAGAGCAAAAGTGGCTGGCTTCACTGGCTACTTTTTAAGTGTTTACTCTAAGTACATTATTAGTGGCTCTGATTATACACCTTTGTGTATGTGTCCATTAAGTCTCAAAACAGATACACAATCCAAGTTCTTTGCTGAGCTACATGATGATATGGGTATGTGAGATGTACGTATATTTTAATGAATGTCATGCTTGAGAAAGGTAGGTTGCAGCTGTGCAAAAATGTTGAAACCTTTTCTTCAGGCAGACTTCTCTAATGTCAGATTAGAGCTGTGTACAGCTGTGGGGCACAGCTAGAAGCTTAATCATAGAACCATAGAATGGCCTGGGTTGAAGAGGACCATAATGATCACCTAGTTTCAGCCTCCCTGCTGTGTGCAGTCACCAGCACTCGACCAGGCTCCGGAGCCACAACCAGCCTGGCCTTGAATGCATCCAGGGATGGGGCATTCATGACCTCCTTGGGCAACCTGTTCCAGTGGAACCTCTTCCTGCCTCAAGAACTCAAGCTTGCAGGTGGGCACTTCAGCTGTGGAGCAAGCACAGCCAACAAAGAGCAGATTAGCTATGCATTGGAAGTGATAGGTCTGACACACTTTGGAGTGGTGCACTTCTGGCTGCCACCACTCTTGTCTGGGATGGCTCTCCTGGTCGCTGTCACAGGAGCAGGAGGCTGGAGACAGACAGGTGATTCCAGGTAATGACTGTGACCTGGGCTGTAGGCAGCAAGAAGCCCAAGTTCCTGGCTAACAGCAAGTGTAGGTGTTTAAAAATTAGAACTGATTTCTAATTGAAGTGAAAAATGAAAATCTCAGCACTTCAGTGAAGCAAATTCAGGGGAATGTTGAGTATTTCCCTAGAAATTCTTCTGTTGGACTTAATGTTAAACAAAATAGTCATGTTAAATATGAATCGTGTGGCTATGAAGAGTCAATGTAAATATTTACTACAGCATTAACTGTTATGATATAATTGCAATGTTTGCAGTGTTGTAGAATCAAAGAATCCTTAGAGTTGGAAGGGACCTTTAAAGGTCATGTAGTCCAACTCCCTTGCAATAACAGGGACATGTTGATCAGGTTGCCTACGGCCTGATCCAGCCTCACCTTAAAAGTCTCCAGGAATGGAGCATCAACCACATTGCTAGGCAGCCTGTTCCAGTGCCTCACCACCCTCCCTGTAAAATACTTTTTCCTTATATCCAACCTAAATCTACCCTCTCTAAGCTTGAAGCCACTTCCTCTTCTTATTTTACTACAGACTCTGCTAAAGAATCTGTCCCTTCTTTCGTATAGTTCCCCTTTAGATACTGAAAGGCTGCTATCAGGTCATCTCAGAGCCTTCTCTTCTCCAGGCTGAAGAACCCTAGCTCCCTCAGCCCATCATCATAGCAGAGGTGTTCCGGGCAGTGGTGACATGTAGGGTGACAATCAGGCTCCTCTTAATCCTTCCAACAGCCCGCAAACAGCTTTTCTGTTGGGTTGCTTTTGTAGATTCAAGCCTGGATTGAAGCAAATAGTGTGATGGAAAGAACTTTGGACCACTTAGGAAAAGAAAGGAAGCCATAACTGATGTTTTTGCTAAGACTGGAGCAACAACAGAAAGGGGACAGACAGCTCCTGACAGACACTTTTTTTTTTTTTTTTTTTAAGAGAAATCAAGTGACCTCGGGGCATCCTTCAGTCTGTAACAGCCATGTGGGGCTATGTCAAAGCCAGCCCACTCAGACATGCTGGGATGGGGTCATAAACCTGTTGGAAAACCCCACGCATCAACCTAAAAGTGCCAAAGTGCCAAAGCACCGAAGTCATGAGCTGCAGCTGTTGGGTCTAGGTTCTGAAGCTGGGGCAAGCAGGCCCTCCCCAGGATAATGCTAAAGCAGCTGTGCTGCTGGGGCCTGGGGGGGGGATTTCACTGGTGGGATGGACCCTGCATCTCATTTTGGAGCCACGAAGTTGCTGTCCCTGGCTGTCCCTGGCTGCTGGCACCCTCCCTCACTGGTGCAGTTTGACTTTCTTGCTGTCTCTGAAGTCTTGCTTGCCTCCTAGGTTCACATTTGTGCTTATCCTATCAGCTCCCTGTAGCCACTATAGGAAAAGGTACAGGCAAAGCTGATTTTAAGCAGTTTGCAGTGGGTTTTATCATTTTTTGCTTCTGTGAGGAGGGAAAGCCTTTCCTATGTTTTTTTGCTGTCTGTGTGTGGTGGAATAAACATCTGCTGGGCCAGTTCTAATTTGCAAGTGAGGGCAATTACCCATGGCACAGGTGTGCTATCCTCTGAAAGATTTTATTTCTCTCAAATGTGGACATGTCTGCAAATAATTTGAGGTAGTGCCACTTTATAGCTTTACACCCTGTGGAGGGTAATTGCTGAGCTTTTTTCCCTTCACCTTACCATATCCTTGTTTTATTCATCAGAGGCATACTCCCACTTATGCCCCTCCCACTCGCCACATAAAAACTCTCTTTGAAGTGGGAATACAACTCACAATAAGTTTATTGTTAAAGTAAATTAGCACTGAATGAGAACACAGTGTATGTTTATGAGCCAATACATTTTGGAGAACGAGCCATTAAATTCCAGTAGTTTGGCTCCTGTCTTTGTGGTTTGCAGCTGGCTTGTGTGAAGGTTTGATAAGGATCAGTGGAAGAATGAACTGACCATCCCCTGCAAATAGAACACTTTTCTTTGACCTTTCTGTCTGCAAAATACAGAACCTTCAAGGATCTGTTTCCTTTTGTTGCCGGCTGCATCTGCAGATGATTGGAAACATACCTACAAGTCCCAGGATGTTCAGATCCAAAGTCTTGGAAGTTCTGTTCTGCACCAAACCCTTTGAAGTTCATTCTCATCTCTGCAAATGACTGATGGAAATGACTGAGCATCTGAAACTTGTTAAGACGCAATCCAAGGACTCCCATTTAGCTTAGTGGCATTTGGATTGGGCCCTCACCATGAACTCCCCTGAAATAAGGGACGTTCATTTCCCACCTCAGTTTTTGGACTAATTTTGAATAGTAGGAACCTGAAGTGGTGAAACAAAATCTGCTGAGATTTTTCTTTATACCTACATTCATTTCAGTAGTTTTTAAATGGCAGCCAGGCATAAAGTGATATTTAAAACAAAGCAAGATTAACAAGTTTCAAAATACTAAAGAAAATGGACATAATTGGCCATTTTCTGGGTTCTGACTTGGTCAGTTCATTCCTGGTCAATTCATTCTGTTCTTGAATGTGGTAGCAAATTCACATGGATGAGAAACAGGGAATGCGGAATGCCTGACTTTCTGGCTCAGGCTCCCCTTGTTTTGGAAGATTTCAGATCATGAAATGGTAGATATGAACAGGTAGATATGGGAAAGTCTCCTTATCACAGGGAATTCCAGCTCTCTGGAGGCCACAGGCCCAAGGCCTGGGCTACAGGGCTGGGGACTCAGAGCTCTCTTTGCTCTGTGCCAGCTGCAGCAGCACATGGCAGCTGCAAGGCACTGCTGCAGCTCTCAAATTCCTCCAGTTTGCGCAAGGGTTCAAACCTATGCATAGAAATATTTCATACTCTAGGAACATAAGAGCTAAATGCAGTCAGCTTAGGAGCATGAGGCCAAGTAAAGCATTAACGCTGCAGTTAAGACAAACGAATTCAGGACTAACTAATACTGTTGACTTTGCTAGCACAAAATGTCACTTTCTTTGAGCTTTTATTCTCTCCCATAAGAGCAGGTTTAAGGGCAAACACAAATATTAGTCATCTTTTTCCTATTAATTATTGTTAAAGATTTAAGGGATCATAGACTTTGAGGTTAATGCCCCATTCAATGTGGGAAAAGGCAAAACTGTATCCCCAGTGTGGTGTTCGTTCTGGCTGGCTGGCTGATCACAGACCAACTGTCCTGCCTTGTGACAACAGCAGTGCGTTTGCTCACCAGCAGTAACTGTGTGAAATGGAGCAGGCTTCAGGGGAAAAGTGAGTGCCTGAATGTACCTGACTGCGTGCGTTGCACACACGTATGTGTAGGCGGATGGGTGCACCAGTGGACCTACTTCTGAGTCCTGGTGTGGCAGGCCTGCTTTTGTTGCCATTGTGCAACATTTTATCTTTGTTTATCCTTCAGAGTGATCTCTTTCATGTCTTACATATAGAACAACTCCTGAAATCCTGGATCAACTTCTAAGGATAAGTTTTGACTTCTTCAAAACACAGGCAGCTTCAATGACCTGCTCTTCTCCAAAAGTGATTCTCCATTTGGCATCATGGGGCTCCTGGGTTCACATGTGTCCATTCCAGATCTGATAAGTTTGCTTCACGAAAGCGATGATGTACTTGCTGCCTTTCTGGGCTCTTCCTTGGATCAGGATGAGCAGGGCTCTCCCTCCTTTAGCAGTCTGTTCTGTTGGGGCTGCCCTTTGTCAACTTTACACCGGCATTACCAAGGATGGAATTTAGAATCCGAGTTATTGTGTGTATAGGAGAAAAGGAACCAAACCTACTTGGTGGCTCTTAAGAAGATTTGAAGAATGGAACCATTTCAGTTTGCACATTTGTTACATAGTATTGAATACAATATTGAATATACAGCCATTTACCTAAAGGTTTTGTTTGTCCCAACATTCAGTTTTGGAGCAATCAAAGCCAACTGCTAATCTGAATAAAATTTGATGAATAGCTATAAGAGTTGTAATATTTCATATTATATCTGAATAACTGCACCTGTATCAATGTAAACTGCATTACACTTCCCAAAGCATTTGGTCTGGGGCATTTATAGTATAGAGCTGAGCATTTTTTTTCTGCACTGATGATTCAAGCTTCAAAACTCAAATTTATGAATTGTAGTAGTAGCAGTAGTTTTCTTCATTATTTTAAGCTGAAAGGCTTAAATAATCAAAGACTTCTGCATCAGGAGGACTGCAAGGTCTGCTTAGACTTACGATAAAATTTAATTTTTAAATATTCTGCACAGACACTGAAGCCAAACCTCCATTGTTTATACAGCCCTGCTTGTAATAACAGCCAGGGAAGTTGCTTCCTGGCAGCGGGCTTGTACCCACACTGCTGGCTTGCCAGGGAAAGCCCCAGTCACAACCCTCTGGGCCACTCGGGGGTGTCTGGCTCTCCACCTCATCCAGATTCACCTGAGTATTGTGAGGTGGAAAGGAAGCGAACCGACTTTACAGTCTGCTCTTGTGTTTCTGTACACGGGAGTCCCTGATGTAAGTTCTTCCCTTTACTGAAAAAATTGTAAAACATATTTTTTTTAAATTGATACCTACTCTCTTGTTCTGCACAGTAACATTTGTAAGAGTGAAAAAGCACTTCTCCTTCCTTCCGGAATCCATCTACTCTTCTGTGAGAATACTGCTGAATACGACAGGTGAAAGTCATGAATGCAAAGGGACCGGGCGGAAAATTGCACTGCAATCTGCCATCCCCCAGTAAGCAGGAGGGAGATGGTGCTGTGCCAGCACGCCCTCCATGCACACCGCTTAAGTGCAGGGGGGAGCTGGACTCTACCAAACACCAGTGCTGAGCTTTAGCACATTTCAGTTCTTTAAGCAAACGAGAGAATGTCGTGGAGGCAGTGCTGGGTCCGCAGCAGGGGCCAGGGCAGCAGGAGCCCATCACCTGGCAGCCAGCAGGTTGAGGCAGCGCTGCAGAAAGCCGCCTGGCAACGGGCAGGTGGGCCAGACAGCAGGGGAGCGGCACCATTTGCTCCTCAACTTGGCATTAATGAGACACCTATTGGAATTCTGCACACTCTTTAAAGACCTTCTGTGCGGAAAATTGTTACGTTTACTATAATCCTTTGCAAGTGAAAAACCAAGCTGGGATCTTTCCTGCTGTACTTATTTGTGAGCTTCCTAGGAGGCTTTTGGAGCTGTGCAAGTCACTTTGCTTTCAGGATGGAGGTGCTGAGAGGTAGACAGGTACTGAAAGCAATGCCCAAACTGGAGAACCTTGGGCATGAAGCGGGTAGGGCATGTCCTGAAGGGCTATTATTTGACTTGACAGTTAGGGCTGGGTTGTTCCAAGAAAACCCCTCTGTGTACTCACTGCTGAAAGCATTGTCACTGCATGTGCAGGAGAAAGCTAATGTGCCATGGGTGCAAGCACACAATGGAGAACACCTCTTAGAAAGGTGGACCCAAACAAGGGTTTTGGTTTTTAGCAGCTTAAGCATTCAGTGTGCTAAGTTCCTTCCCACTGTGCGATTAGCACTGAAGGGGTAGGCTGTGAACCACCCAGGCTGTGTTCAAAGGTACTTTGTCATAATCTACTTAGAAGGAGGCTGTGTTGAACCAAAAGCAGCCCAATGCACTCCCTAGCTTTTGATGCAGATGGGCATAGGGAGGGAAGGTGCCTTTTTCATATCACAATGCTGCTGATCACTTACAGGACTTCATTCCTCTTCCAAGAAGGCTCCCCTTCCTCTATACTTGGAAGTACCGTTGCTCTCCTGTCCTGGTACTTTTCCTGCACTATCACTGTATGAGCAAAGTACCGTTGCTCTCCTGTCCTGGTACTTTTCCTGCACTGTCACTGTATGAGCACTGCACCGGCCTGCAACTCCTGCTGGTTCACCCTGAAGCTGTGGCCCGGCTGCTAGGGTGTCCAAGTGGAGATCCTGAGCCCTGCCCCCAGCGAGCTGCTCCTCCCCCGGCTAAGAGCCGGCTGCTCCCTGCTGCTCACGGGCTCACTGATTCACAGCTGTTCGGGAAGTAGCACCGCAGCCCGTCACTCCTTTGGGCCACCTATAGAGAAGGACAAGGAAGACAGGGAAAAATAGAAAGGAGAAGATGTATGCTTTTGTTGAGGGAGACTGGAGATGTCCTGTCACTTGCTGTACCTGGGAACAAGCGTAGCATCCTCTGTAGGACCGGAGCCAAGAGGCAGAGAGAGAAATGTATAATCATGTGCCTGGTGTGCTGGGGGGAGGGGAAAATGTCTTAAAGTGTAATAACACCTAGGTTTTATAATCCTGCCCAGCTCAGGCTTGACAATTCTTCTGATAGCCCAAATACTATAAATTTAGTTGAAGATAACAGAACAGATGGAAAAACATATGGTTTGTAGGTAGTGTGTGGTGGTTGGTATTTGTGGTACATTAGGGGAATTTATTTTATTATCTCTCTTTCCCTCTGTAACTTTTTTGATACTTTCTTGAGTTCTTTCTGCCTCTAGGTGAGCTTAGGGTTTTGGAAATGTCTGTTAAATTGGCCTTGTTCAATAAAAGCTATCTGTTGCTTTATAAATCTCCTTTACTATTAGGAATTTTGTTGCCTGTGTGAGTTTTCAAGCTCTCGTTTAAGCCAGTAGAAGCTGGATCACCTGGAGCCCAGTCATTTATTCCATCTGTCTCACTGATATCTATGGAGAGCTTGAAAGGACAAGGGACACTGGACTGGAACCTGCTGCTGCACGGCTGTGTTAGCAGTCAGTGTAATGTGTGCTGGCCATGAGGTGATGCAGCGCAGGAGCATGCTGGCACGTGCAGGCAGGATCACAGCATGGCACTGGGGTGACTGGGCAGTGGCCACAGTCCCTCCTGTGCTGGCTCTTCCTGCCCCAGCATAGCAGCCCCCACCTCCCTCTTGCTCTGGGTTGGAGAAAGCCTGCCTGCTCTGCAGAGGGCTGTTGGAAAGGCACCAGAATATTAACCCTGTGGTCTACCTGCCAATCCACTCCCCACTGAATGTGAGTGTTGTGCCAGAGCTAGAGATGAAGCTCAGATTTCTTGTGATATGAATTCAAGGGAAACCAAACTGTATTTACAGCTAAATATGCAAACCCTTTAGACAGTTGCCAACTGAAGCCATTCTATGATTTTATGAAAAGACATGTAAGAAATGGAAGTCATGGCTGGAGCACAGACTTAGCCTTAACAAACAGGAGTTCAGGAGAAAATACATTTGTCTGTAACTGTAAGACTCTAGAGAACAACCCTCTTTGTCTTTGGAGAAGACTATGTAGCCATAGTTTGAAGAGAAGGAATACATTTTTGTCATAAAATGTAAATGAGGACAGGATGATAATAATAGGGGTCAGCTTTTGATAAAGGATGAGATCAGGCTTGAACTAAACTCAGTCTATTATCTCTCAGAATTTTCTGTCTCCTATGCCCCACCTAAGTGCTAGAAGGTCTGAGATAGGCTGCTGACCTGCTGGATTTCCACTCTGTATACTTCTGGTGCAGCACTTGGACCAAAGCTCCCAAAGTATGTTCAAGGCTCTGTTATCCAGCAATTGACCTTGGTTGATCATCTCAGACCCCACAAATCAGCCTGGTGATGTGTGATCATTCATTAGAGATATGGTGTATGGGCACACCCTGATTAAGTGAATGCTGCAATTATTTTCTGTTTTGTAAACGTTGCCCTGTGGAATAAATGACGTAGAGTACGTGGGACCAAGCTTATCCTGAAAGCCAAGTGTGCCATAGGGAACCAGCTGCAAGAAACAGAGTTTCTACAGCAACTTAGTTGAGACAGGTTTGGGTTGATGTCCATGTTGCTGGAAGCAGGAGGTACCAAATAGCTGTGTTTTTTGCCCAGGGTGTGGAAATTCAAGCTGAATACTTTTTTCTTTGGCTACATGTGGAAAGATGCTCTACAAATTAATGTGAAACCAAGGCTGTGATCCTGATAAGTGTTTTGCATTCAGCAGTCAGATTGTGCTTGATCTGATCTGAACCAGCCAATGGGATCAGTTCTACACTCCTGCTGACAAGGATGGGTTTTGGATTTGGTTTGTGGAACTGACTGGGACAAGCTCAGTGACATAGATGTGTGTTTCCAGAGCAGTTGTCAGGGTCCAGCTGGCAGATGGTCACTGTGAGTTGCCATGGAAAGCAAAGCTCAATGCTGAAGGGAAACTGTAAGAGAAGGATTTTCTTGGCAATGCAATTTGGGACTACCAGAATGTTAAAACTGATAAGCATGTGCATGTCATAATAATGAAGATCCCTAACTCTGGCATCTCCCCCTTGAGGCCAGACTTTAAAATTACAGAACTCTGAGGATCAAAAGAAACAGTTCAAAATTGCCCTGACGTCCCAGAGCTGTAGCTCAGTGGAAGGACTTTTGACTCCGTTCTTCCGTTCTGTCTGCCTGGTAGCCCAGGAGATGTGGAAGTCAAGTTTTGCAGAAGGGAGCCCTCCACATATGTCTATTGATACTAGTGTGAACGAAGCAGAAATGAGATCAGAACTTGGCAAGGAGAAAGCTAAGTAACAGGCCTGATGTTATGGCAGAGGACACATGATTGCTTCCTCCATGTCATAGCAAGATGCTGTGGTGGGTATGGGATCATGTGCCCAGGGAGCTCTATCAATGGGTCCTTGGTTTTTGCTTGACAGAACACTTTTCTAGCAAACATCCATTTTTTGTTTGCCTAACTTGTTTGCAAAGTGACTTTTCATGCCTAAGTACATTTTTTTAGAAAGAGAGTAAGGTTTCTAATTGTATTTTATGTATGTTTTCTACCTCATAAATATTTCTCTTGGAAGGATAGAGGACATAGGACTGACTACTCACTTGGTCTTTAAGCTCGGTGATCTTCAGCTGTAATTGTGTCTTTTATTCTTAAATTTACCCTTGTAATGGAACAGTATACAACAAGCTTTAGCATTCCTGAACTATGATCCACTGAATGTGATTGGTTGTACTTGATGTCTTTTTCTTTCACTGTCCTCTGTCCTTCTTGAGTTCTTAACTACCAGGTAGCCAAAATTATTTGTTTGCTACCAATAGCTTTTCCACCCACTTGCCACACTTATTCAGCAGTCCAGCAAGGCAGTATTTCAGAATGACCCAGAAACTGATTCTGCCTTGGCTTATGCTGACTCTCTATGTCCGTAGCTTCAGGGGAGAGAAGGGAATCAGTCTCAATCTATAAGCATTATTCCTCTGAAATATTTGACAGTGACTTTTTTTTTTTTAACCTTACTGCAGAAATTTCCTTTGCAGGACCATGAAAATATCTTTTATATCTGATAGGGCATTTATTTAATCCTTGGTTCCCTCCGAGTTTCAATAAATGTTCCTTGCTAGAAATTTCATTGACAGCCCTGTTTGCAGGGGGATGGGATGGAGCAGAGCTGAGGCCCCCGGAAACTTAGGCTGGAATCCCTGCTGAAGTGAGCTTTCTCACAGTGGAGCTCACGAGGAACAAACCCCATTGTGGTCCTGAAGCAGTGCCCATCTGCTTTGTGCTGATATAGGCTGCACACAGCCCACGGAACTGTGCTTTCCTGTGTACCAGATGAAATTGGGGCTAAGTGGAACTGTACAGGTATCAAAAGATACAAAGAGAAAGCAGAATGAATGGCCCTTGACTTAGCTGTGGAGGAAGGGTAAAAGCATTCAAAGAGCTGTTGGCTTCACAGATGGCTGAGGGTTGCAGCCTCCATTCTGCAGGCTGTTTGTAGCAAAGGTGCCCAAGACCTCAGCTGTCCCTGGCATCCCTGAAGTGCCTTGGCCCTTCCTTAAAACCCTGCATTCCGCTGCCACTTCCTCGTGGGGCTGAAGGCTTGTAGGCTGGGTTGTTTGTCCCCTGCATCGGGTGTGGTGACTGTGATTAGTTATCCATTGTAAGGGAAATGTGAACTAGGAAATAGAAGGAAAATGTTGACTTTCAGTTCCATAGCACTTATAATCTGTTCAATACCAAAAATGTAATTTATTACTTGTGTTTCTGCTATTCTTTGTATTGTTGCAAAGAAAGTCTAATTATTTCTCTGCATGGATTTATTTATACCGCTTGCACATGCTCTTCTCCCTGCCCTTTAAGTAAGGTGAAGGGCAGCAGGGCCTGGCAGCAGCGAGGGGCTGTCCGTCCCTCTGGGAGGCAGCCCAGCCAGGTGCCCTGCCATTCCCCATGTCAGTAGGAGCACAGCCTGGCCCAGAGTGAGGACACACCTGCCCTGCTGACACATCTGTCCCTGCTCCATTTTGGCCCAGAGTACATCCTCCTCCTGACATTTCTCTCTTCTCATAAACTCATGGCTTGGACTTAGACCTAACAGAAAGGGAAGAGGGCACTCAAGAAAAGGACGATAAAGGAGAAGTGTGTAGAGGTATGGGGAAAATGGGGATAGTGTCTGACACTCAGGGTAAGTGGGAGCAGGGTGAACACAGCAAAATGCACTCCTTTTCATTCAACTGCCCAGTCCAGAGCTTGTGGCATTTAAATTCATGTTTGGAGAAGGACACCTGGTCTCTCTGGGCACAACAGGGTAAACTCGGTGTGGCCATCCATGTGTCCTCATAATGATGCTGTTTGCATTCTATTGCTGGATGTGTGTATGAACGTGCATGTAGACAGGGTGTTTTCTGTTCGCCTGAAGTGAAATGAAGGCACAATAAATAGGTCAATAAAATACGTCTTGGGGAGGAAGTAAAGGAGCCACTTTGTGTAGGAACATGCCTACGCCTGAAGCACCCTCGTCAAACAGGCGGCTGCTCTTCTGCCAGCCCCTCCCAGGTGCCCATGTGAGCCCCATGTGAGGCTGCGCTGGGCGTTGCTACTCCTGCTGAGTGCTGGAAGAGTAAAGCAAAAAGCAAACACTCCTGAAAATGAAGAGGCAGAGGAGCTTGGCATCTGATTTGGGAAAGGAGGAAGTGCAATTCAATCTTTGAGGGAAATAACCATTTAAAACTTCTGTTAAGGGGGCGCAGTCTATCAGGTTTTGCTCAGGCCAGAAGGATGAGGCTCTGTGTTTGTCATCAGGACTAGGTACACATGGCTCTGTGGATTTTGTACTTTTACAGCTGCTCCGTGATAATGTAAGAGAAAAAAATAATCCTTTATAGTCCCTGATTATCGGGTTACAGTTTATTAGAGATATAAATGCCAGCAATTTAAATGACTCTGTATTTAGTTGTCCTTGAAAAAACATGATTTGTAACTAAAAGGACAGTGCAAGGAACTCTTTATGAAACAACAACACCTTATTATTTGGAACAAGCATTACATATTTAGACATTTTAAGCCTTTAAGTATTTTTCAGCAAAGTTTATGTGCAGTGATTATCTTCCTTCTTTATGGACAAAAATATTTTATTGCTAGCTATTATGAACTCCACAATCTCTAGGCAGAGATTATAATGGACTCGATACAGGGCACTATCAATAATCTGAGTTAACATGTCAGCTCTATTAGCTTACTACACTGATAGCGGTCATTGTGGACTGGCTGACAATCAAAAGTATGCCACAAGACAACTGGACAACATTTACATTTATGAAGAATTATTCTACAGGGCCAGATACCACACTGATGTCTGAAAATCTTACTCTTCTTCATGCTGCAGTTTGCCACTGCTGTTTCACTGTGCAAACGATTGTAAAGCAAGAAGGTTATGGGAGGACGCTAGTGCGAAGCTCTGCTGAACACCGGCTGCGGTGGCTTGTCTGTACTTGGTTGGGTTCCAGATCTCTGGGGTTGGGCTCCACCTGTGCCAAAGAAGTGTGTCGTCTAGTGATTCCCATCCTCTCCAGAGCCAAGCCTCATGTTCGAACCCTGGCAGTGTCCCATGCTTCCTTGGATCCAGCTCCAATTGGATCAGGGCTTGAAGTCCTGGTTTGCCGCTCGCACATCTATGCGTGCACCTGCGCCTTGATGTGAAGTGTTAGCAAGTACAGTTTGGCGTGTCAGTGCAAAATCTGTCAGAGCAGGTTGCCCACCTGAAGTTGGTTTCTTAAATATAGGGCAGCCACATTTCTACTGTGATTTCTGTGATTCTGAAAATCTTGTTGCAGTTTAGAAGGGAGAGGTTGTGCTGTCTCCGGCTCTCTTTCCCGTCATACTGGAAGTTGGACCAGGTGGTAAACTGCAGCCTCTACACCTGACCTCTGTTTATGAATGTAAGGGGCGTGAGTTAGAATAGCCCGGGGCTTCTCTGCCCCAGGCTGGGGTGCAGGCAAAGCGCCGTGCTGGTTTTCCAAACCCTTCAACGCACTAATGCTCGGGGAATGTGCTCACTCTTTCTCACAAACCTTACTCTGACAAAACTGTTGAGCAAGACATTTCTTTGTTGCTTTGCTGAAGTTCTTCAGGTCAGACTTGATCAAGCACTTCAAATGTGTTCTCTTTTCCCATTGATTTGCAGCGAGACATGCATGTGTTTTAGGGTTTTTTAAATGGGCACACTTTCCACAACCAGGACCAAGTTTTGGAGTTTATCGCAGTTTAGCAAGAATTTCAGCAGGATGTAGTTTTATTTTGTTTCTCTTAAATTGTGCTGTTTGTCAGATGAGATATGTGCAGTATCCAGGAAACATTTCATACTTACTGTTTAAAGGCAGTTGTTAGTCAGACAGGCAAACATTTAAGAAGGTCTCTGACACAGCTTGGGAAATCAACCAATTAATTTAAAATAGTCTTTGCTGAGTGGAACTATTTGGTAGAAAATATCTGTTGTAAATCTACTTGCATGACTTTTTAATGGCAAATGTGGTTTCTTCACAAAGAAAGAAATGTTGACTTTTCCTGAGCTTTATAAGGTTATCATAAAAAAAAATCTAAATGTTTTAGATCAGCATGGTCGTAATTTTTGTGTCTTGACTATCAAAAGCAAACAGAAACTGTTAATTTCATCTGGATTCATCCTAAATCTGGGTAGCTGACCAGATAGAGCTGCTTTGGGTCAAGTGCTTGGTACCCTCTCTCTATCAATGTTAATGACATTCACTGTCAGGTACGTTTACATGGAATATTGCAAGCAGACACAAGCCAAAGAGTTCTTAAAATAAGCCTCAGGATTGCATTAGTATGGCATTGAGCTTGAGGTAACAGAATTCATTTCTCATCAGGGTTCGCAAGTTTGTCCTGTGTAGCTAGGCTTTTAGTGGAATAATGCAAGTCTAAGGTCTCATTTTTATTTCACTGTCCAAAGAAGTGTGTAAGATACTGCTGTGCAGATCATGAATATTCAGATTTCCTTCACGCTTTCTTTATTAGCATTGTTTTGTTTTGCCAAATTCCAGGTTGAGTCGGAACCATGCTGCAGAAAGGCAAATTATGTTGTATTTGCTTTAGCCCAAAAGAGTACACAAAGCACTGGAGCTCTCCACACCCCTGTCAACGGTGAATGTACCCTCTGCTGCTTCAGGCATGTCTGTCAGGAAGGATAAGCGTTTGCTGCAGCATAGGAAGATACTTAACCTGTCTACTAATGTAGCAAATTATTTCTGCCCCTCCTAGCTTGGAAAAGGCACTTGAAATTTAAACCCATGTAGTGCTGGCAAAATGCAGAGCAACTCAGGTGGCAAACAGCTCCACAGAGAATATCAGAAAAAGAGGACATAAGAGAGACAATAAATATTCTGCAGAGATGTATTTGGTGGCAGTGCCTTCCAGTGTGCTGTACGAGAAGATCCCCCCAAACAGGAACTCACTCATCTGCTCCTTACTTTGCTTAGACAGGAAAAAAGCATGGAGGACTTCTAGGCACAGTGCAAAGCAGGGTGTGGGGAGCTTGTTTTGCCTAAAATCTGTCCCACTCGATTACTGTCAGACTGAGAACCAGACTTTGCTCAGTTTGTACAGCTAGCCTCAGGCTCCTGTAATTTACTTTGATCTACATGGATCCCTGAGGATCTCTTAACTTGTGAGTTGCGCTCTGCAGCCTGTTCCAAATGGGAAATTGTTTCTTAGTGACAGGCCGGTTGCAAAGCTCCCTTCCCTCCACCTCTTCTCATAGCAGGAGGCAGTTTTGCTCTCCCAGTCACAGGACGTAGCCCTTCTCTGAAAAGTGGCTTTCTAACAGGATAAATAGAATTAATGATGCACTGTCAGTGCCACAGACTGGGCAAGTACAACCCACATCCTGTGGGTCACATGCAGCCTGGACCAGCCTCCCTGCCCTGGCAACTCAAGCAGACTTTTATTATAAAAACTAGATATATGGTGGCAAGTCTGGCTGAAAAACAAACAAACGAAAAACAGAAACAGTTATTGATGGCGAGTTTATTAAGTAATTATGGTAAACATGGCAGGTATGATTTGTCCTGACAAAAAAGCCCATGGATTTTTCTGAAATCAGTTTTTCTCACCAGACTGTAGCCAGGTGTATGGAAGAAAAGGGAACATCTATCAAAGAAGTGTGAAAAGTAAAGCTGGGAATTTCAAAATTTTTGCTTTGATGATAGCTGAAAGTACTGACAGTACAGCTGCAGCTCAACTTACTGCTTTCATTAGGTATTGGTAACAAACATCGTGTCACTGAAGAAGTGGCTTCTTTGGTACCATTAAAAGACACAGCTAAATATCTTCGTTTGTATGAAGCAGTAAAAACTTGAAGCAGTAAAAACCCCTTAAAAGGGTTTTTATTCAGCTTTTGTCATCATATCTTGTATAGGTACTGATGGCACTCCAGCAATGGTTAATTAAAAAAATAAATATAAAATTAATAGAAGATGCAAAATAAATATAAAATTAATAGAAGGTGATGCAATTGCTGCTGGCAATACATTTGGTGAAATATCACTGCATCAGACATAAAGAAAATGTATGCATGAAAACTTTAAAAGTGGATAAAGCTGTGCAAATTGAAAAAATTTGCATGGCCATCCAGAATGTGGTTTGTCTTTCACGTGGCTGTCAGCAGTACTGACATGCAGCCCCCCACCCCTCACTGCTCACATCCACTGTTTTTCTCCATTAATGTTCAGCAAGTGTCACTGAATGTTAGTGGTGCCATTTTCTCCACCTGGAGGAATTCAGTGACACACCTGTGCTTCATACACAAATGGCTTCCATGTCAGACACCATCTTGTCAGCCTGCCCCTCTGCTGCTGTCACACACAACAACATGTAATGGACTGTGGGGGAAAGGTTCAACCTCTACTGCTACACCACCAAGATCCACCTCTGATATTGTGGACCAACATCAGAAGATAAGAGCAGAGGACTTTTCTTCCCTAGAAAATTTCCTGCCTAGGTCTGTGTTGCTCAATTGATATTGCTGCCTTAAATGTCAGCTGGCATCCAGGGATGCTCCTCTGGCTTACTCAGTTTTGTCTGAGAGCAGGGTAGGAAATTTTCTGTCAGTTTTGTTTCTCACAGAAAATACATTGTTTGCAACATGGATCTGCTTCTGTTTGGGGAATGCTGACTTCAGGGATTTGGGGTTTAAAGGTTATTTTTCTTTCTATTTTTTTAAGCTAGCTTGAAGCTTAGAGTCAAACGCATTTGAAGAAGGCTTACATTTCTGTGTGGGGAACGCCAGATATTTTGGTGGTTCCCTCCCTGTCAGTTTTGCAGCAGGAAAATATGATTTTGTAGAAATGGGTGTGGAAGAAGGACATTAACAAAAGTTTTCTACCAAGAAGTTGTTTCTTCTGTAGCTGAACCACATATTTTCTGCTTTGTTTGGTTGGACCATTTGACCTTCTAGAACGGAAATGTTTTGCCTGGGGGCTCAGATAAGCTCCCCAGGCCCATGGGCCTGAGACCAGCAGTCACCCTGGAGTTCCCCTTCCAGCTTTCCCACTCCTGTATTCCTCTGTGACTGGGCTGCAGTGGGGAACCCAGGCCAAGGAGGAGAAGCAGGCTTTTCAGCCCCTGGAGCAGCTTAGCTCTTGAACTGCTTCATGAAACGCTTTTTGCCTTTCTGAGCAGAGCTGTTTCAATGTCACCTGTTCCACAAGTGTAGGCCAGCATGCTAAATAAAAGTGATTTCTATATGTCGGTGTAGCAGTAGATGTTGAATACTGGCATTTTGCTCAGGACTGAAATTCTGTTTTTTGGCTGTTAAGAGGAGAGCCCAGGTTTAGATGGCAGAGTGTTTGTGGTTTAGCTTCCTAGTTCCACTTGTGAGGATTTACAGTACTGTAAACCTAGACTAATGTCATGTAAATCCATAGTAATGTGACTATGTTTATTTCTCTCCGTGGAGCTGTCTAGATTTACACCAGTTAGAATGGGAACAGTATTTGGCCCTTTAATATCTATCTCCAGATAATAAAAGTCAGATGAGGGTTTCACTAAATATTTGGCAAACCTACTAAAACAAGCCCAACAAACTGCGCAGGACGTAGATTAATTTCCTCCACCAGCATCTGGGTTCAGCATTATAATTAGCAGCAGATCTCCTAGCGATATGCCAAACAAAGATGTTTATGTCAAATAGCTATTTCTTAAAAGAGAAAAAAGAGAGAAGGGGTGGCTTAAATTTATGGAATACCTCGCAATCAGTCCACATTACCTGTGTGATAAGCAGTTCCTGCCAGACATGCCTACAGTTGGCACAACCTTCAGTTATGTTACTGAGTTCGTGCCTGTACTGGGCATCTGCACTGTGGGGACAAGGGGCACATGATAGTCTTCCTTTCTAACCTCTTGTAACTTCCCTTTTGATCTTCTGACATGAGAATCACACTTAGTAACCTGGACTAGCCTGGCTTTAAATCAGCTGTGCATGCAGTGTGCACCTCCTGCTAGTGAGAGGCGATGCTCTGAAAAGCTGGCACAGGCGTCCCCTCAGCCAACAACCAAAGTGCTCAGACTGTTACTGGTAACTGTTCTAAACTTACTAAGTTCTCTACAAAAATGACCTTGGGCCTGGAACTGTGGCACACCAGCATTTGAACCTTCAGTTTGTGTGCTAGAGGGCTATATCTCCATCAGTGACACAGGATGCTTTCACTCATTCATAACCTAGAGACATTAGATATCATAAAAAGTTCAGTATACCATTTTGATGATAATGTATTTGTTGTCTGCACTGCAAACTTCTTAGCTAGCATTCCAGGATTATTTGTCAGGCAGTAATTAGAATGATGCGTTTTAAATCTTCTGAAATGGTGCCAGGAAGAAAATTGCTTTCCATTTTGAACAGTGTTAGTGGTACAGCTGGAAATGCTGCTGCCTGATGAAAATACTTTTAAACATCTCTTGGTCTGCTTTTGGTTCCAGCCTGCCTGAGGAACACAAGCAGTATCTTACGTTCTCTTTTCTGGGTTGCAGAAGAATTATTAACAAGCTGTTTACACATATGGAACAGTCCAGGTTGGAACACCACTGAACCGTACTGCAGAGAACTGCAAGTGGTACCTGGGCTTTATGCAGATTTGTAATTTTGTCTGATAATTGGTGGGGAACACCTTCCTCCCAACACGTATCACCTCCCTAAAATCTCCAGTGGGTTTAATACCAAGTTCTGGATCCTAATTTGGAGAGCAGCCATATTTATCAGGATGTTTGTCACCATGATTTTAGTTCAACACAGTAAGAGAAGTGAACTGACATTTTAAATCTATGATTTTTAAATATCAGTGCAGAGATATGACCAAGAAATTGATAGGCTTTTCTGGATTCAATCCACAGCACAAGAATGAATATCTAGTATTAGAATATAAAATAAAGCTTAAAAAGAGAGATTTCAAGACAACGTTTACTGAACCTTTCATAAGGAACTTCAGTGTTTATGGCTGTAACTGCCACGTCTATGATGAAGTGTCCTAATATTTCATTTGTCTGTGGTCTATACCCAGGAATGAAGTCTGGGTCAGATCAAGTCACTGTAATCAGAGCATTAGGTAACAAAAAGTCTGACTGTAGTTGTATTATCTCCCGCTCAGGTTTCAGAGTGGCATTCAGTTCATCCTGACTTTTAGAGAAAGTTGCTGAACGAACAAGTGTCAACATGGACTCTTTCCTAACCAAATCAGTAAGAAAAACTCTTGGTAAAGCAAATGAGAAATAAATGTGTCCGTTTAAGGTATTCAGATCACTGATCATTGGTCACAGTAGTATTTTTTCAAGTTGAATAAGCACGCAGAAAAAAATAGTTTGTGGCTGCATTTTCCACTGGATATGAATTTGTCTTCTGCTATGTAGAAGTCCTCAAATTCCAACAACCAGTCTTTGGGAATGTCTAATTGGTTTATTAAGGTTATTTAATTAGGATTAATGGTGTAATCATTTATCACATACTTTTTATACTGAACAGCAGGTCTTCAGCTGATGTAAATGAGCACAGCAAGGCTAACCTGTGCTGATTTAAAGCAACACAGGGAAAGACTGAAGGAAAGTAAAAGAGTGTCACCGTCCTGTATAACAGTACTGAGTGCATGTGTGTTGGAAGTGCTTTCACTTCTTAGCTCTGTTTATTGTTCTACACACAAACATTTGTGCTTGCTTGTCTACAAGGATGAGGACTGGTATCACCAGGAAGTGCTTGACGGATAAGTCTGCTTGCAGACATTCTGTGGCTCTTGATCTGGAGCTGTCACACTATTTGGGTTTTTAAATGAGACCTCTATCTGAGCACTGAAATCCTCTTTAGGGTCCCCTTTTCCACTTTTATTTTGCATTACATAATCTCTACAATAGATACAGTTGCTGTTGTGCTTCTGCAGTTGTTTCCATTACCACCCCTGGGATCCTACCTGTGCTGGAAACATGGTGAGAGGACCAGTGTGCTTTCTGCCTTCAGACTGCAGAAAAAAACAAAGCGCTGTCGGTGTGAAGGCTGTGGATAAATGAAGGCCCAAGCAGCTAGCGTGCTGTATTTCCTGCCCCCATCCCAGCAGCACTCATGGAGTGCCTCTCCCTGCAGCTAGGCCTTCTTTTGCTGTATTGACTGCTCCTGTCATATTGCATTTGGGGAGAGAATGAAAACAACCCACGTCATTTCTCCCTTATTAATCGAGGAAGTGCAGTGTGTGGATCTCATGGCAGAGTGCAGAGGGATCGCAGCAGTAAAAGTGGTGAAGAGGCACAATGTGACCAATCCTCTCTTGACAACCCGGTCTTCTCCCGGCTTCTCCTGCTCTGCTTTGAGACCTGCCATAGCCTTCAGCACTGCCTGAGTGTCACTGCACCACACCTGCCGAGCCTCTGAGGCTACCGTGACTGCTGGGGGCGGGGAGTGGCTGTGCCCTCCGGAGTCTGACCAGCAATGTGGCTGCTGGCAGCTCAGGATGGTATTTGTCCATGTGCCCAGAAAGAGACCCCTTCTCTGCTTGCAAAGTAATGGGAAAGGCGGATCTTCTGCATTCTATTTTTCTCAGTGCAAGGTGAGCCACAGTTTGGCACTTGGCCTGCAACTTCATTCCTTCTGCTTTCTTTTTCTCTCACTTTCTCTCTGTAGTGCAAAAATAGTATCAGTAACACATTTATATCCTGCCCGAAAGGTAACATGTGGACAATGTTGTAAAACTCCAGGTGGGAGCTGTGGCTGTCGTACAGAAATGACATATGTAAAAGTTACGAAATATACACAGAAGCTTTGAAGGAGAAAGGTGTGATTTCAGAGAAAATCATCTTGTGCTTCCTGAGACAACTGGGAAACCAGGTTGCTTGCCCCTCATGGGAGCTTTCGTGGCACTGGATTACTTGAAAGTAAGTAAGTTGGCCCTGAAAGTCCTTATGCAAGGTGGAGAACATCTTGCCAATATCTAGCTCTCCTTAGTAGATTCAGAATGATATGGTTAGGTGGTGGCACAAGACCAGGGAGAGATGTGGGGGAACACACTTCTCACAGATAGCCTCTCATGAAGGCTATCTGTGCTCTCAGATGGCTCTGAGCCATCTCCTGTTCCACAAGAGTACTCCCGATCCCAGATCTTTCTGATCTTCCATCCATCTGAGTGGCTTACCCTTCCTTGCTGTTGTGCCTGCTGGTCCCTGTGAACTCATGCCCTGAATATTTGCTGTTTGAGTCAGAGTGGTCAAGGCTGAATTCACTGCTTTAGCTGTGCCCATTGCCCAGGTCACTTGTTAGCTGTATGCTTTGTCCTTGCTAGCAAATACACTTGCAGGCAGGGACAGCTGCATGAGACAACAAAGGAGTTTGTGCCATCTCCCTGAAGAGCTCACATGGCAGCTAAAACCTTGCAAATCCTGCCTCATCAACAGCTCTGGGCACACTCCTCAGCACTGTATTGGTGCAGAGAAGAGAATTCAGAGGTGTGTTTGGGTCAGGACAGGGCAGCTTGTTCCTCAGTTCACTTAAAAGTAATCTGTGCACAGACTTGCAAATGGCAGCCAGTTGCTCTGCAGAGTATTGTCTGTGTTTTCCATCGCTTTTGAGAGACTCAGCATACACAGCCTAATGCCATTCAGGCATCTCCCTTTCCAGTTCCTGACAAACCATTAATAAGAGGACTGCACAAACCTGTAAGCCCAGCACAGCTATCTCCTGGTTGGCTGTAGGACATTTTGGAACTGGGCTGATAAGAAAATCCAAATGCTTTTGTGAAAAGCATTTTAGGTGAATAATGGATATTAATGGACGTGACTTACATGGACAGAAAAGAGGCTTCATCTTAAAATAGAGATATTTCCATTGAAATATTTTCCATTCTGTCTATTTCATAGGAACCCCAGGTACAGTTCCATTGACATGGTAGCTGGGCTACACCTTCCATGATGCACCACAGAAAGGGTATCCAGCAGTAACAAGCTCCTCTTCACAAGGAGTGCTGCATTGTGGAACAAGAAACCTGGGCAGCCAACCAATACTCAAACTGCATTGTCTAAGTGGCATTCCTGCTCACTCCGTTATGAATGAAAAACATTCCGTTTCTTTTTTTCTTCTGGAAAAAATATCTATTTCATTAAAAATTAAGCAAGGTAAAAGAAAAAATAGAGAGGAAAAGTGGTTGATTAGTTTTAGGCAAGACCAGATTTCCATCTCTTGCCTCTTGTTCTAGCTCCTTGGTAGTGTCCATAATTTGTCCATTATTTATCAGAGAACTCTCCCCTTTCACGCGTCGTAGAACTTAATTTCAAGTTCATGTAAGGAATTGGTGAATCTTCACTTTGTCAGGAACTGGGCCCAGCCCTAAACTCATCCCACCCAGCCAGATACTCTCTGGAAATTGTGATCTTTTCAGCACAGATTTTGTCTTCTTTCAGCTTATTCTACATATAGACACTGGAGCATAAGCTAGCTCCTTAAATAAAAACCAAAGCAAAGCACTTGACTTGAGAAGAATAGAAGACCCAAAAGGAAAGAACAAAACAAAAATGACACTTAGGTACTGGATTGAGCAGATGCCGTAGGTTGTTATAGCAACTTGAGTTCTAAAATGAGAGAGAATACCCACATGCTGCCACATCTGAAGTCTGGAGTGTGTTTCTTCAATAGAATCCAGGCTTTGAGGAAACACCTATTTGCTATTATTAAAAAGAAATCAGCTTGTAAGGCTTCCTCAGAAAGATCTATGTACATTTTCCTGTGAAAGAGAAGAGCTCTTTAGGATGCTTTGAAAAGGCTTGTGGTATCATTTGTTTATGATATTTACAGCAGAGTGTGTGCATGCCTGCATGCATGTGTGCGATGTGGATTTCAGCTCACAAAGAGAACTTGAAAGCCTTCCAGCAGAAACATAAGCGCTCTGACAAAGAGCTTGTGAGGGAATAACTGGCAGCAGCAGATACCGAGGTGACAGTGAGCGGTTGTAACATCAAACCTGAAACACTTACGGTTTTGTGTACTTCTGTGAGAAATAATGACTACTCAGATGCTGTCTGTCTCTGTCAACGCAAGGAAAAAGCACCAATTAACTATCAAATCTGAGGTAAAGCTTCAGGAAGATAGAACTGAATGTTTTAATGGCAAAATACTCTATTTTATGTAAAAATATATTAATTGGACTTCAAGTTCAGGTAGAAATGTGGCCTAATTAAGTAAATAAGAGTCTTTGTCCCGACTCAGCTGAGCAGGTCAGGTGCCAGATGCTTGCACATGTAAGATTGCTAGGTTTGGGATCTTTGCTCCAGTTTCAGCTGAGTAACTTGTGTGGGAGTGCAACAGCCTGAGATGTTCCTCTGGAAAATGCAGGGCACTTGAAATGTCACATTTGGTGATTATACCCTAAATTTACTTTGTGGCTTTTTTGTGTGTGTGTCAGTGTTTGCACTGTAAGTCATCTGTGAATCCATGCCCTGGGTAATCCACCCACCAGCTGCCTTTACGTAGTGAAAGTGGAGTGAGTGGCTTGCAGCACCAGCTGAGATCAAAGCCTGCACTTAAATAAAGGCCGGCTGTGGGGAGGGGGCAAAGCAAGTATGGGGCTGTCCTTTGCTCTTGGGGAACTGGCTGGCCTGGGTTAGCAGGGTGAAGCTGTGCAGGACTGGGTCATTGCTTGGCTCTTGGGTCTGTTGCTCCTACATCGTGCCTCAAAATCACTTGTCAGCATCTTTGAACTTTTCTCTCTTACCTTGCTGTTTCCTAGAGGTATAATTTTCAGCAGAAGCTAGCTTAGGCCAGCTGTTCTTTGTAGTCATCTTCCAAAAATAGTGCATCTGGTTGGAATTTTTCTTCTCTCTCCCTTTAATTCAAATACGGCTGAAAGACATTGCCCAAACATACCTCCAGTAGTAATAATATTTAACGATACATCTTCAGACAAAAAAGAATATGGAAGCTATTAAACCCAGAGGCAAATATTTTCTGAGTTATGAGTGTGAGAAAATTGAGTTATAGGTAGAATGTGAGTGGTTTTGCAATCTTCATAGCAGGTGTTAAGGCCAATCTGCTAAAATAATTATTTATTTGCTTAAAAGTGAAACTTTGACTTTTTAAAGCTATTCTGGAGGGAGTGTGGTTTTCATCTATGAATGAATTAAGCAAGAGTCTGGATATGAAGCAACGTTATTAGAATTGGTGTGGTTTTAAAAATAATAATCTAAACCAACAACAAAAACAAGAGAAAAATCACGTGAAGAGCTAGATTATTTAGATCTGCTGGTGAATGCCCAGCCACTAGTAGAAGGCGATCCGTGGTTCAAATTCAAGTAGATATCCAGCGATGGTATTTTGTGGAACAGCTGTCAGCTTTAATTCTGAAAGATCTGAGACAAAATAGGCTCTAGGAGAGATTTTTTTCTGGCATATTGGCACTAGTGCTGTGTTAGACATGGTGCAGTTACTGCATGAGCTAACTCGCGTCTTCTGCAAAGTCTGTAAGTGAAAAGCGACCATGTAGTGCTTGCTCTTGTATTCTCTAATGGATTTGTCAGAGAAGCTTTTCTTAATGTCTATGTCTGTCACACTGGATGATAAACATGGGATTGTTTTTCCTCCCTGTAGAAATCAACGTCAGGAACGGGAATAAGAGCAACGGAGGCTCACGCTTGTACAAAACCAGCCCAGCACAAGAAAGGTGTCAGCAGCTGTGGACATAGCGAGAGGAGCAAGAACAGTCAGAAAACCTGCTGGCCAAGTGGCAGCCCAGATGTACCTCCTAGGTAAGCTTGGTGGGTCTCAGCAGAACACACCTTTTGGGGATGCAGGGTTCCAGGGCCTGAGATAATGTCCCAGGAAGGTCTCACCCTACATGCAGGAGGGAAGCTGCAGCCTAGGGTATGGGCCTGTGCTGTATGGAAGCTACCACAGGTGCCTGAAGTAGTGGCACTGCACTTTGAGGTCTCTTGTGAGACTTACGAGAAGTCTCCTTAGCCAAGTATAAGCACTCTGGTGGTACAGCTCTAATCAGTGCCAGGTGATAAACTGAATATTTCTATCTCAGGAAACATGTCACAAATGGAAAAATTGTGGACAAAGTAGAGGCGTATCAGAGTTTCATTCTAACAAAACAAGAGCTCTGCCTCAAATGGCATTCACACAAAAGCAAATCCCTGCTTTGCTTGATAAAACATGGAGTTTTTGTTAAAGAACCATCCATAGTTTCCTTCCCATGATTTCATTTAGACAGTCTCATTGAAGTTGAGGAATAATGTGGAAAAGAGGGTTTTTCTACCTAACAGAGATCCAAAGAGATCCAGACTCCCATTTCACCTCCAATGGAGACAAGATCTAACTGTTTCTACTCAAAAATGGGATGCAGGCTTTATTCTCACGTTGAGTGGTGGAGAAGAAAAAGAATAAAAGACCAGATTTTGTCCTTGAGCTTACTAAAAACCCTTCTAAGCCTTCCTTGAAAATAATTTCTGGCACAGTCAGCTTTAAACCTAAGTTTGACTTTTTTTTCCTCTCCTAGTACCAAACATGATTAGAACATAGTATGGATTAATTGCTCTGCCAAATGTCATTCCTATAAATCAAATCTGTTTTCTGACATATGAGTGAGTGTCTGAATACTCCAAAGCCATTAAAAATATCTGCATAATTTTAAAACCTGCTAAATGTTGTTGTTTTCTCTCTCTCTCTCTCCCTCTCTCTTTCTCCTTTCATTCTTGGTACAGTATGGTATTTTACTCTGATACTGTGATGAGAAGTTGAATGGCAAGTTTCAGTCAAATGCTTTTTTTTTTTTTTAATCCAATTCTAAAATCTTAACAATGACACTCACAATGGAAAATGCCACCAACTGTAAATTTACACATGGACAAAACTTGGCAACCTCAATCAGCTCTTTTTCAGGCGTAACTTGTGGGATCTCTGCCCACATTCTCTCTGCAGGAATTGGTGTTATCCTGCTACTCAAGTATTCACTTGTTAGCGCTCCAGGTATATAACAGCATGCGGGACAAAGTCTGCAGAGCTCATCCTACTAGTCTGTACTGGGTTTCCTGTGTAAGATGGTATAAATATTTGCATGGGGTAATAATGACCATCCCACTCTCTGGTTATCTGTATCATGCAACAAGAGCTGAGGAAAAGTTATCCAGCACAACATCATTTTTTCATTGTTAATGCTAATTCAACAGATCCAAAGCAGTTTGTGGGACTTGTTCAGTTCTGCCAGCTCTCGAGAGGAGTTGGCTGCACTTGTGGACAGACCTGTCCCGACAAGCTGGCATGACTACCCTCTTCTCGAGACCCATGCGCTTTTCAGCAAGGTGCTGGGGAATGTTTGCAAGTGGCTTCTGTCCTCTGTCTGTGACTCCTAGAAGACTGACCTGGGGACACCATCAGCCTGGAGTGGCTGTCAGTCCGCGTGATAAGCTGAAAAATTCATTTTTTTCCTACCTCCATCCCTCATAATTCCCTTCTAATGGAGGAGGATTAAAAAGTAATAAAAAGGTAACTATTAGAAGAATAGTTTCCATCCTGTTTCACAGGGAATCTTTTTTAATCTTTCACAAGAGGAAATTTGGTTTCTCACTCACATTTGTCTCCTGTTGTCCTGTATCTGTACAGAAAGATGAGTTGCATCTGGCCTCAGCCTGGTCCAGAGCCTGCTGTTCCCCACAGGGGCCCTCTTCCTCAAATAGTTTTCTGAGCAATGCCCAGAAAACAAGAGGAGTGGCTGCACTGAGCACTGTGACATCTGTTCAGGTTTCCTTCCTGGACCTGCTTCTGTGTCTTTTGTCTGTGACAATGTACAAAAAGATCTCAAACCATCCTGGGTGGGGGGCAATCTGGCCATGAGAAAAACAATCCTTCTCCCAGCACAGATTGCCTTCCTCTGAGACAGGCTCTTCTAGCTCACTCTGGTGCCATTCTCCTTCAAGGAAAATGTGACATTTACTCTATGACACCAGCACATCCCCAGGTAGCTGGGGCAGCTATGACACAGGGTCACCCATCCCCTGTGTGCAAGGGAGAGCTATTTAACAGTATGTGAACCTGAACCCACAAACCTGTCATGTGGGGTGGATTGCAAACCACCCTACGTGACTCATGATGGCTTTTTGTATTTTGGGATCCCTCCTGCACAGATCAAGCTCAGATGTTTCAGTCCTAAGAAGTCTTCCATGCTCACTGTTCTATGATTTTGTCCTCATTTGTCCCTATTTAGTTAATTTTATTCAAAAGTCTACCTCAAAGGAAATTGCTGTTTCAAAACTGAAAGCTAGAAACTGTTGTTATTCCCAGTAATGTTTCCCCTTTTGACAAAAGATTGACTAAATTCCAAATATTTTTAGTTGTCCTAATTTTTTTTTTCTGAGAAACGAGCTATGAAAATCACCAGCCATTATACTTTTCAAACTATTTTTCATTTGAATAAATTCACCCAGCATTAAGAGGGCTGCCATACTGCTCTGCAATGAGAATGGATGCAGGGTATCATATAATTCATTTCAGACTTTGTGCTGAACACTATGGTATAACATGGAAAATGGGGTTCTGTCTTCTTCGCCTTCTGTGGGATGGGTCTAAGTTGTTTCTTTGAACTGAAGCAGCACACTGGGAAGCTGCTTTTCAATTTCAGAATTTGACTAAATCCTAAGTGTGTTGCCATCAAGAGCTAAACAAGTGCAGTAAAGATGCCTGAGGGATCAAGTGATTTTGTATGTTTGCTAATGCTGTAAGACAGCTTTAAATAGTCAGAATAGTCCTTTAGTTGCAGATGTACCCTTATCTCCTTCTTGTAACCTAGGTGTTCCACCTTTGAAGAATTAATTCTGTTGGTTTTAAACCAAAGAAAGCAACAGAACTATTTCAAGAGGTCGTAAAGCCTGCTAAGATTAGTGTGAGTGGCCCAAAAGAATCATCTTCCAGTTCAGTACGGCTTTAATGAAAATGTCTGGAGAAAGTAATGCAGTGCAAGACTGTATGATCCAGCAAGGGGTGGTGGGACCCAAGAGTGGAAGTGTTTTTGTCTCATCATTTATCTCTGGCAAGATGTTTTACCTTTCTCTTGTGGTACAGATTTGTCTAATATGTATGCTTAGACTGTGAACTCTCGAGCTTAAACTGTTCTGTATTACGTAAGAAAAAATGTGTATTTCGAGGGTAATACGAACAGAACTATTTCTGTGGGATACATATAAGGGGAAGCCTACTGATTTTGAAAGCTTCTGGTGAAAAATGCTTGTGTGAGTGCAAAAGTACAAAGCAAGGCTGTTATTATTCCATTTTCATATGAATGATCTAAATTGTTTGTGTCTGGGCTTAATATGCAGTTACTAAACCAGAGTTCCCATTATGGGCAAATAAAAGAGGCAGAAGATACGATTACCCATATGGAATCTAGCTGTTGCTGGGTGAACCTCGCTGTGTTAGGTCTCTCCTTCCACCTCTGAACTGCTCCCAGGAGGCAGAGGAAGATGTGATGGGAGCCAATACAGCTTAGCCCGAAGCCTTCACTAGCACAACCCAAAACGTCCTGGGTGGAAATTAAAGTCCAACAAGCCTTCTCATGCACAACTGGTATTCCTTCACATATTCAGCTCCATGGAGCAAGAATAAGGTGAGAGGAAACTTGAGAAAGGCATTCTTACCAATAGCTGTTGAAAAACCTGCACTGGTAACCCAGCACTACAGTTTCCTCTTTGTTTCATGAAGTATATTCTTCTCACATCTTTTCAGTTCAAACTCCTGGCCATGCAATAACTTGGGAAACCAGAGCAGGTAGAGCAGCTGTTTAGACAGAATCCTTCATTTTGTCAAGAATGCAGCTTTATGCAAACAAAGTTAAGACCAAAATCAATGGTTGTTGTGGGTTTTTTGTTTGTTTTGTTTTGTTTTGGTCTGGTTTTATTATTTGTCTCACTGAAATTAATGGTCATGCATTTCTTTTTATGTTTTTATTATTATTTGTCTTATTACTTTGTCTGTTAGCTTTTTGTCTTAAGCTGAAAAATACTGTTGTTCTGTAACTTGCTTCCAGCATCTGGAATTTCAACAGAAGATAAGTTTTAACTTGAAACTAAAGCAAACGTGTCCCCCACCTTGCCCCCCATAAACAACACTTGAAATGTTAACAAATATAATAAAAACATCCCCTCAAAAGAAAGTAAGAAAGACTTTTTTTCCCTCAGCCAGAGGCAAAGTGTGTCCAGGACCGAAATCTGCTTCTGCCCTGAACACAGTTATACCAAGCTGCATGGCTGGTGGTAAATATGCATTCCAGACACTGACTTGGGGATAATGAAGGTCAAGTACAGA
>JAPSGF010000015.1:5145558-5154285 GCA_035772895.1 Perdix hodgsoniae
CTTTTGCAATGCATGAGGCCACCCAAAAGTTTATAGTCATCTCACTGTCTTGCTGGTTCAATTACTTTGTGGTTCCTTGCTTGCTTCCTCTATAAAAGCTCACGTGGTCAACAGGCCACTGTGACTGCTCCCTGTGTGGCGAAACCAGGCTACCCTTAGGCTTTTTGTTCTGGCTGTGAGTTCTGTAGAGCAAGGAACACCACACCTGTGTGTTCCAGCATCCCCTGCAGTCACATATTCCTCCTGATTGGGCCCAACACCACTCAATGCTTGCAGTGAGGGCTGGTGCAACAGTGCAGCCCTGCACCCAGCTTTGGGTGGAGTGTGTTACAGATGTGTCCAGTACACAGAAAACTAGAATACTTGCCTTGAGCAGGCACGTTTGTGCTCCCATGTCCACACAGATCAACACAAGTCCCGTCCAGGATTAGACCAGTGCTATGGAGATGAAGGTGAGCTGAGCTTGTAGCTTTCTGCTTACAAACTGGCATTTCCTCAGCAGTACAGACCAGGGATGAGGAGCTGAAATCTCAGCTGATAGATGGGAGGACTGAGACCTTGACAAGGAAGGAGAAGGGTCTGTGCATCTCTCCCTGTCAGGATGTTAAAAGAACAACGTACCAAGCTTTTTGCTTTATCCTTACCTGAAGAATGGGAGGGAATTGCCCCCACTTGTTTTAGTGGGGGTGATCCTTCCTTCAGTCAGAAACAGAAGCTGCAGCATCTGGGTCACTGTCATTATTTTGCTTTGTGTGTTGCAGAAAAACCTGTTTTGTTGCAACTTCTTGCTCTACACTAGTTCTGTGTTCAAAATCCTGAAGAGCTATCATGCATGCATTGCATTTTTGATGTGCTGGTGCATGCAAAGCCAGATAAAAGAATGTATAGCTAGTATCTTGCATTTTGTTTGCTGGATAGGTCAAGTTTGAAGCTTCAGGGACTGAAATTTATGTTTGATTTGATGCACATGAATAAGCCTATTGAATTCAAAGTTCAGCATCTGTGCAAGGCTTCAAGACTAGGGACTTGCTTTGTAAAGGGGATGATGTTTTCCTGTTGCACTGCTAGGAATTAGAGAAGGCTTTGCTTTTGTTGTCTTTTTCTTATTCTAGTCTGAAAAAGAAACAGCTGGCAGAGAAATCTGTGGATGTGACGTGTTTCAAGAACCTCTCAAACAGTTTATGTTTGTGAGGGAAGTGAGAACTGAAAACCACCTCATCTTCTAGCACAAATATTTGGAAATATCATTAATTCATTACTATAATGGGATAATTATTAAATGCTTTGGTACTTAATGTCACATTGCGATGAAAATCACTTGATGACATTTTAAAGCGCTTTTATTATAATTGCTGTGATTCTAGAGGATACACATGGTTTTACAGCATTGATTTTAAAGACTTGCATGAATTTTTAAACTTAGCAGATACAAACCTTTGGAGAATAGCCAGTACTCTTGAATGTTCTGTATACACTCTAAGGAATATTTAACTACACCTTTTGGACCTTGGTTGCTAGCAATTAACATTTCTTCTAAAGTTTCAATAATCCATACTTTTTTTTTTCAATTATAGCTGCAGATTTGTTTGTTGAAAATAGGCTCAAACGTTCTGTAGGTGCGCATGGTAGTGGGGACCAGATGAAAGTGATATCCATGCTCCGGGCAGCTGGTAACATCTGACTGTTAAAAGTCTACATGAATAGCCAAGATTGGCCTAAGTGGCTAGTAGGAGCACAACTGATACTCAAGGTAGAAAAGTTTACTTTTGAAGTCACTTTCAAAGAAAATACTCCATGTTACTGCATCTGTGTGTTCATTAACAACTGGTTGCATTGAGTTATGGCATCTTTACCTAATGGGCAGAGGTCTAAGGAACACTGGTTAGTTTTTGTTGTTGTTTGTTTGTCTTTGTGATCCTCTGAATAAACTGGCTTATGTTTGACACATTCACAAGCTGTGCCTTGGAACATCAAGAAACTGGCTTCCAGACCTGTGTTCAGACAAGTCACTCTCATGTATGATGGCTTTTCTTGACTGGCTTAGTCTGTGATGTCTGTAAGACCTTAAATAATTGAATTTGGATGCTCATCATGAGGTAAGAATGGAAATTAGAACTTTTTTTGCTCAGGGCAACTGCTCACTATGCCTGTGTTAATGCAAGCCTTCGAACCCAGTTTGTGAGCTATCCTTGTGTCTGGGTGCTGTGGAAGGGACGGCGGTAGCCGTCTGCAGTGACTAGCCAGGTGGAGTTGGCCTGAGGCAGAGTGGCTGGGGGTGCCCTTTAGAGAAATCCTCCTTGGAAGGGTTGGCAGTGAGCTAACAGATGCACCTGGAATCTGAAGTTCAGGGAGAAAACTCAGGACAGAGCCATGACAGGGAGAAGAAAAATGGTTCGGGAACTGTCATCCAGGTTCAATTTTGCTAAAGTTTCCTCTTTCCTCAGAGATGTACCCTGAAGCAAGGGACTAAAATAGACTTGGATGTGTTCCAGGCTCTGTAGTGTGGTAAATGCATATTGCTCTCTTCCCCCGCTTCAGGAACCATAGTGTTAAAACAAAGCCAAGAATCAATTATATTCCAGTATTCCCTGACAGTCAAAGCTTGTGTTTCAGGAACAAACTCTTGGGGTTATAATCAAACAGCAGCATCAATCTTCCCTGTTAGATTTGAGCAGTTGATTGCGCTAAGTAATACTTTGTGGTCTGTTTTAGAGAAAACATGTGGCTCAGTCTACAGCTAGTGGAGCTGCCTTCTCTTACGCTGGCTGAACACCTCACGTCTCTTGTCTGCCTTTTTTTTTTTTTTTTATTTAATCAAAAGCCCTAAGAAAGTGTCAGAGAAATTACTGTCTTTGTTTCTGATATCATGTCCAACTTTTGGTTATGAATGCTTTGGCTAGAAGGCTACCAGAAGCTGTTCTGATAAATAAGTGTTGTAAGGTCCATTACTTCTGTGTTTGTGTTAATTCACTGGGGAGATACAGCGGGAATTGGTTAGAAATGTGTCTGCAGATGCTTTGCTGCTATTCCTGTATCTCTTGTGCTAGTTAACACAGGAGGAACGAAAGAGCAGAATCGTTGTCCGTTTTTGTTTTCGTACATAGCTTGGTTGTGCAGTCATGTACTTAAACTGCATTCAGTTTTGTTTTCTTTAAAGAGGCTTCAATAATGCAAGGCACCTTAAGAAAATATATAATTGTGTGCAATTTGCTGCTTAACAGTACATGGCTTCCCGTCTGAACCACTGCTTCCTCCTGAAAGTGGGCACAGAGAACATGTCTTCTTCAGATTTAAAGTGTGTTTTCTCCTATGTGTACAGTGACAGAATGCATAAAGCTGGTCTTTGGGATGTGCATATGCTAAGTGAGACTGTGATGAAGCATATTTTGAAGTCAGTTTATTAAGGCTATTCTGTATATGGCTATTGCTTCCTGTTAGAGAAAGTCACTTCAGCTTCCTTAGCAGCTGTGTCTGCCTGCAGGTCCTCCTCTTGTTCTGCTTTTGTTGTGCCAGCCTGAAGCTAGGCTTTTGCTTTTACTGGGATTCTTCTGGGAAGTTGTTTTGTATGGTGATCACAGGGGATACTCAATGAAGGTGGAAAAAAATAGTGAATTTCCCTCCACTAACATCCTCATGTAGTGCCCCCCCCCCCCCCCCCCCAAAAAAAAAAAAAAAAGTTTGCAAAAATAAAGTTATTAAATGCTTCTAAAGCTGCAATGACTTCCCATATCTTGTAGACTGGCTGCTTGACATTTTTCTGAATGTTTAACTGCACTTCTATCACATTCACTTGTTCTGTGGGCATTAAGTTATTGTTATGCACTTGATAAGAGCTGCACTCCGCTCAGGAAGTCAGGCTGGTATATGAAGCACAGTCTGTCTGTTTACTGGTCTATATTCTTTGGGTTTGTTCTGGATTCCAGGCAGTGATTTTTAATCTTGAATTTACTAACTGGTGGCAGAGGCATCTACTGATCTGCAAGATTTTCTGTCTCTTCCCTTATGCTCAAAATGACTTGGCAAATCTTCAGAGCACTGTTCCCAGCTCTAGGTCTTACAGAGGAGAACATAGCATGTTCATAACATGCCTGTGCTGGGGCACCAAACCTGAGACAGCCTTTGTCACTGTGACAGTGTTATCTCAGACAGAACTGCCCAGTACAGTGATGCTGTAAGTATACCTGTAATGCTCAGTGGGAGAAGGTGCTGGATTCAAATAAGTTTGTTTGTAAAAAGGGACGTCTTGACTTTCAAGTCCTTTCCTTTCTGTAAAAGAGGAGCAAATTACATTTCTTTAACTTTCTTTATCCTTTCTTTACATCATGTCTAATATTAGAACATATATGAGGACAGTGTGTTTTGGTTTTTGTTTTAGTGTGTGCACACAACTTAGAAGACCACTAGATTAGACTTCTGGGTTGAGGACATGGCTTTGAGGTGGCTGCCTCTGCTGAGTGATGATGCGCAGCTTGCCATCTTCCTTGCCCAAGAGTGCCAACTGCAAGTCTAATGATGTCTCTTACCTGGCCCCAGGCACGCATGCTCAATCAAATGGAGATTACTGCTCTCATCCTAATGAATTACTACAGCTGATTTATGTGACTATCTAATGATGGAAAAAACTGTAGTGATGCAGTCCTTGTGCTATTTATTTTTTCTAAACACTATTTTCTTGTGAAGTCTGCATTTTCTTAGCTAATTTACCACATCAAGGTGAAAAACTTCTGCTTTACAGTTTTTCAGTTCTGAAGACCACTAAAAACATTCTGGTCAACAAATGTTAAATTTCCAGTAAAAACTTGGTGCCATCCTGAAGTGGCAACCCTTATGGGGAAAACCCACAAACCAGACTGGCCTGGCCAGATACTTTCATCTCCTTAGTTCAGCTGAGTAAATGATTCCTATGGTTCACTCCCCATGCCCCTCTGCTTTATTTACTAACATAATAGTAATGGGATCCAAGACAGGGGTTAAAAGCAAAATCTGATTTCTCTTTTTCCTTTTTTTTTTTTCCTCCTCTCTTTTGAGGACATGACCCTTTCGCATAAATGCTTCTTGCTTTCCCAGTTTCTAATCCCATTGTGGAATGTATGGAGGCAGCAAATAAAAGATACTTAAATTTGACATAATTATATTTTCAGTAAATATGAAATTCTCTCATTAGTGTTGTAATGAAAAGCTTATCCACCCACTCCCAGGAGAAAAGGCAAACCAAAATTGCATCAAATACTTACAAAAAACAATAGTAAACAGTGTCAGCAATTAATGCTTTTGGTATCTGCAGAGACTGTAAAACCTTGTATTGGCTTCATAGAGGGTGTCTGTAATAGGAATCTGTGTCTGGCTCATTTGGATGTTGAGGTTTCAAACTGTTGCAGCGTTGCAAGCTTTCTGCATCAAAGATGACCAGATGTGTTCTGCCAAAGGAGAGAGGATGGATGACACAGACGGGATCCACCTTTGCATTAAATCCTTGTGAGAAGGAGGTAACAAGTATGGGGAATGGTTGGTACTGGGAATAGCCATGAGGGATAGGTCATGTACAGAGGGACGTTGCTTCCTTGCACTTTCTGTGGATGTGCAAACATCTGAAACTCCTCAGTTGCAGTAGGACAGAGGACTGGGAAGTAGTGGGAATAGCCCAGCACTGAGGGCTGTGGCATGAACAATAAAATGCATTTTTTTTCTTCTCTCTCATCATTCGTGTCTCTTGTGAATGGGGATGGTTGGTGAGCAGCAGGACAAGGAGCAGAGCAGTCACCCTGGGTTTCTGTGCCTTGAAGGGAACCTGCCTTGCTTTGTAATAGCAGCACTCACTTCCAGGAGCAATCCTTTCTATTGCCTGTTGCGGAGCTTTGTTTTCACTGCTTTCACTTGAGGTGAGAAGGGGCAGATTTTTGCTGTGGGAGAGTTGTCATGTGTCTGCAGGCCTCCAGCCATAAGGCTTCTGAGTGGTAGGAAGCGCTCCCAGGTGAATGGTGGGAAGAGGATCAGGGTCATGCTTGGACTGTGCTGGGGTGGTGCCATGCCTGCTTACAGCAACAAATGAAACTGAAAAAAAGAGCTGATTTTCTTGGATATGTGACCAAGCAGGAAGGTGCTAGTCCTGTCTGTTCCACTAAATTGAGAGGGGGAATGCTAGCTGGTTTTTAAAAAGTTGAGTACTTATGTATAACAAAAAAATCCATTTACAGTAAAGTAAAAGCAGCAAGAATGCAATTTTAATATAAGTTATTGCTAGTATAATATGAAAATATTTTTCTGTTGTTATATTAGATGCCAAAGAATTGATGGCTCAGCCAGAGAACAGTCTGTTTGGTTTATACCTTTTCTTCACAGAATTTGAAAAGAGAATGTTGTATTATTGACATTAAAACAGAAGAGCAATAAGTGATTTAAGATATTCTGTAGTGCAGTCCTCAGTATTTGTCACCTACAAGGACCAGTGTGTTTGCTCTTACATTTCTGATTAATAATAATCATTGGAGTTGCGTTCGGCATCTTTCAGAAACCATAGTAAGCTATGCAAGGGAAAGCCCACCTCTGTGTGCAGACATTTCACTGCTATTGGTATCTGAGTACTTAAGCTTATCAAGCTATGGGTTTATATTCTCAACAGTGCTGAAAGGCAGAAATGTGATTGTTAGTGCTGCAAAGGCAAAGAGATTCAAGGTCCAACAGCTAGCACTAGTTGTCAACTAATGTGAGACAAAAACTTGCTTTAAATGAAGAATGAGGTTGTAGAAGCTTTTGGTCCTTTGATGAATGCAGTGTTACATAGTGATTGTGAGTTAAGCAGTAGCTCCTTCTTGTAGGGCAAGATCTTTTTCCAGCCTCTCCTTTGGAATCTCCCTCTTTTCTCTCTGCCCGGTCCTGACTTGAAAGCAGAAACAGTATTCTGTCTTTTCCAAGCCCATGGAAACACAGCAGTGTGCTAGGATCCTCAGACATGGCACTGGTTTAGGCAGAAGTTTATTTTGGGCTGAAGTGCTGAGGACTTTGTGCTAGCAATGCCAGATGACACTGAGAGGGCTGATTGCTGAGCCTCTGCAAAGTCCTGGCAGACTTGCATGCATCTTAAATGTGTGCCTGGTAATGAACGTGCTATAGAAGAGACTTGAACATCTGGTCACTTCATTCTAGTATTTCTTAATTTATAAGGATATGAAAATTTGAACATGATATTCAAGATAGAGTTACCAATCTGATAAGATTCGTTATACATGAATGAGCATTGTTCTTGTGAATATGGAATGGAACTATTACTGTATCAGCTGTGCCTGTGGCTCATTAGCAATGTACATTTCTGAGTTGGAAATCTACTTCATCTAAGACTTAAAACTTGTGTGAGTGTCCCAAACTCTCTCAGAATGCTGCTGAAGTGCTGCATACCCAGGAAAAATTGTTCACCATAAATATTCTGCATATGCAGCTTGGAAAGCAGCTGACTTCTTATTTTAAGAGTCAAAACCTTTGGCAGAAAAAACTATTTAATATGTTGCATGCCTGTCATGTGAATGTGCTGTCTGGGGTGCCTTTTCTCAGGAAGGCAGAGCTAGAGAAGGGACAGCCCGTAACCAACTCAGCTGGGGAAAACTTCTCAAATCTTAATGGAACCTGAAAACAAATTAAACTGGTGAAGAAATGAATGTATAATTTCACAGACTTTTTCATTCCATGGGAAGAGAATGACCATGTTAATGAACATTAGCAGCACTTACTCATGGTGGTCCTGAGTGAGGAAACAACATCCACCCAAATCTTGCTTTTCTTCTTTGTCTTTGAAGAGTGCTGGTTTTGTTTAAACCCCTGTCCCCTGCCCACCTCCCAGCTGTGATGTAAGTGATGGCTTACAGTTCATCCTGACTGTAGGATGCCAGCAGGTGCCCTGGGGTGATGCCATGCTTTCCAGCCCCTGGGGCGCTTGTGGTACTTGCCATGACCTGCTGCACTCTGGGGTCCCAGGGCAGCGCTGTAGTGACTCGCCTCCTGCCCCGTCCCCTGCATGCTGGTGGCTGCTCTCACCACTCCTGTTTCTTTAGCTGGAGGACAGCACTGGCCAAAGCCAAACTCTTCAATTTCCTGGTTTTCCTAGGGGTTGTGCATTCTGGAAGAAGACAGAACAAGGAATCTTGTTATCCGTATAAACTATGAGGCCTAAATGAAGCAAGTGCTTACTGCTGAAGCCCTTTAAGGCAAAAGATCTGTAGCACGTTGGCCAGCTTTCTGGCACCTTCTGCACACCTGGCAGAACAGCCAAAGCCAGACACAGTGTTGACTTCCTGGGTACAGCATGGCAGCCCTGGGAGGGCTTTGAAGGCAGGAGAAATTACAACAGGTTAAAAAAATGAACCGTATTGTTCTGTGGAAGTCTGAACAGACAGCAAGCTTGAACTGACTCCTTCAGTTCCTTCAGATTTTTTTTTGTTTTGTGAAACATGGAGAAATAGAACTAAGGGTTTCTGTGCAAATTTGGGGTAGGATGAGCGCTTCTGTCCTGGGTGTCCCAAACCAGCTTTTGGCCAATCTATCTGCAAATATTACACCCCTTCTGTTGCAAGTAATTTGGATTTATTTTTTTTCTGAAGACTGAAGCATTGTTTATTAATGCTGACAAGGCTCTGAGTAATCTTGGAGAGCAGTGTTTTTTCGTTGTTGTTTTTAAAAATGTTTTCAGAATCATGCTTTTTTTTTTTTTTTTTTTTTTTTTTTTTTTTTTTTTTTTTC
>JAPSGF010000015.1:5154385-5183842 GCA_035772895.1 Perdix hodgsoniae
TTTTTTTTTTTTTTTTTTTTTTTTTTTTTTTTTTTTTTTTTTTTTTCCCCCCTTTAAGTTGCCACTTGGTGCCATAGTTGCTGGTGCCTTGTGTGGCTAGCCAGGAGTGCCAACCATATGAGCAGTCTTTTGGATCAGTAAATTTGTCTGTTTTCAGGGCAGGAAAGCATGTTCCTCCTCCATCTTTGCCCCATAACAAAATTACAGCAAACTAGGGATGAGAATTCTGCTAATCAGAGTAGTCAATTGGGGAATCATTAGCTCAGATTTTAAACACTATTTGTAATTTGCTTTAGGGTCTGTAGCCTAATTCTTTCCTTTGAGTTAATTAAAATATGTTTGAATTTGACAGACATTTCCAAATCTCCCTGCAATCCAGGAGGAAGGGTAGATTTTTTTTTTTTTTTTGTCATTCTCCATCAAGTACAGAGGCTCTGAGCGCAGAAGAATTTCACTACAATGCTGCAAGGTTGTTTACCTTAGCTCCTTCACAAAAGATAATCCAACAAATTACATTAATTATAAACCAATATGTTCTGTTCAATTCCCACATGAGCCAAACCTGGGTATGAGCATCTGCTCTTATTTTCTGAGCTGGGTTTTGAGGACAAGACTCACAACAATGCTCAATCCATAATTAACAGAAAAATTAAAGATGCAACATCCCTTGCATCCTGCTTTTTGAAGCAGCATGTTTAAAAATATACATGCACTGTCCTGGCAGTTTTTATTCAACTTAAAAAAAAAAAAACACCAAAAAACAAAAACACACACAATACTCTATTGTTACCCCTGGTGTGTTTTTGTTTGTTTAAAATATTTACATTTATGTTAGGCTTAAAATAAACATGTAAATACTTTCCATAAGAAAAAAAGATTCATAATTCCCTCTTGTGCCACATTTTTTTTCCTTTTCAATTGTTTCTCTCCCTCCCCCCAAGATGACCTCTTTTCATAAAATGTGGTTTATTCTGCATTAAGGATATTGTTTTCCTTATGAAAAAAGGACTGCTTGGGCTTCTTCTTATTTTACTTTTTTTAAGTGGCATATTTTTTCAGTTTCATTTCATAACAGGAAACAAAAGAGAACGTGATTGTTTGACCTGGTTACCAAAGAAATATTTGGCTAATAAAAATCCCATTTGCGTGATGCCAAGTTCTGCTCATTGTTTATGGTAAGCATGCCTATACAATTATGTTCCATTTGCATGTCGAAGGAGTGGAGGAAAGAACGCTTTTGTGGTTCAGGCACTAACCTGGCACTTGAGATAAAAGATCAGTTCCCAGCTGTGTAGCAGACCAACTATGAGCACGCTGCAAATTTCTGTGGCTTACTTTTGCAAAGGGAATTAATAATGCTGCTTTTCTCCTATCTTCCATCTTGTTTCCGTAGAAACTCAACCTCTGAAGGCTGTGGCCCCCACCTGTAGGACCAGGCCTGCTGCGGCCCCCAGTCTGCATCCCAGGGGGACAGCTACATGGCCTTCACCTCAGGCTGTTGCAGGAGCAGGGCTGAAGGCATAGCTGACTTAGTCTAGAGTTATCAATCGGTGCTTCACAGATGCAGCAAGCGATACAAATGATTGTTTGGTGCTATGTTCTGTTCCCATTTTAGGGAGGAGGAGCTGGACTTTTTGCTAATGAAGGCCTGTTTACTCTGTGGAGCCTAGCTGGTGGGTTTGCCTCTACATGTGGTGCCAGCAGCGGCTGCGGGCCTATTGGGCCGTCCCCTTGCTGGGGCCCTGTAGAACCCTGCACTACTGTTGGAAATGAGCGTGGTTGCTGCCCTACTCATGCCACCACACTGTAGGCAAGTTGGATTTCCTGCATTTCATGCAAGCCTTGTTTTAGTGAATAAATCATTGATGAGAAGACAATAGAAACTCATTAACTACAGGGAAAAATATAACATGGAAAAGCTTAATGTGTTGGGAAGTGTGTCTTTTGCAGAGAGAGGAGCCACTCCTCTGAAAGCCAAGGCATACAGCCACCAGAGAGTCAGAAATGTCTCCTGCCCCTCAAGCCTGTTGCTGTGTCCCCAGGACCTGCAACACAACTTGAGCTGCAAGCACGCTGCAGAGAGCAGGATGTGGTGAACCTGACCTCAAGGGGCTCCCTGCCTGGCAGTGCACTGGGAGCTGGGGAGCAGTTCAGGGAGAGACTGCTGGAGCTGTTCTGCAGTGACTGGTTAGTTCAGAGGGTTTCTCTTGTGTAGCTCTAACTGTTGGAAGGGCCCCGAGCCTGGATGTAGTGTTCAGGAACATCAGCTCTTGCTAAGCCCTCAGATCCTCCACACTTGTTATTCCGATGTTCTTGGTGTTCCCCATGCCACCTGCATAGGCAAAGCTTACTCAAGCCGTTCCTAATGGGACAGCAGTGCTCCTATGGCTGTTGTTCTGGGCGCAATTCCACTTAGACATATAGTTTTCCTGGGCTGTGTGTGGGTGACTAATGTCCTTGGTGAGAGAAGCTTTGAGAGAAAGGCATATCTGAACCAGTCTCCAAATGTAAAAAATAATAAACAGACAGCTCTCAGTTTCTCTCACATCTTTGATCATTTCCCCTCCCACTTAAAATGTGGTTCTTGCATTCTGGGACAGATGGGTGCCAAAACCTCTTCCTTTGCTGGGAGCGCAAGGTTTTCAGCTGCGCAGTTTGCAGCGCGCACTTGAGGAGAAGCCTTCTGCCTTCAGTGCTGCTCCTGGGGAGATGTGTGTTCCTGTGCAGCAAAAGCATGTGCTGTGCAGCAGCCCCTGCTTGGTAGGACTTGGAAAATGACTTCAGAATGGCACAGTGTGAACACTGCATGCCCAATGTGTGATATTAAAACACTTAGAACTGGATCAAATCAAACCCGGTTTTCACCACAAATGTGCAGAGGCTGTTCTTGTTTTAAGACTCTTTCCTTGCCAAGTTCCATCTTTCCACACTGAGCTGCTTTAAAGAAAAGGAGGGGGGGGAAAAAAGCCCTCTGTATGTATGTATTTATGGAGCTGAACGTTTTTTAATCTCATTTAATACAAAAATATTGTCTTTTGGCAGAGAGTCAGCTAGTAGGTGTTGGATCCAGAACGTATTGTAAAATTATGAGTGACTGTAAATGACGTTTACACCCCGTAAATCTGGTAAGGAAGTGTTCAGGTCAAAAACTCGAGGCCTTCAAAGCTGAGAAATGACAGAATTAATAATTGAATTGAGCTCTTTGTCTGTCTGAACATGTACACGTATTTATAGTTTCAGTTACGTGACTGCTGATGTTGTTCCATGAGACCTGTCTCTTCTGGTGTGTAGGTGGTGACTCAGTTCTCTTGCACCGCATGTTGATTTTCACGATCCAAGCCCTAGTAAGTTACCCCTTGATGTCTGTGGTGCTAGGTGGCCCAGGCCATGAGACTCCCAAGTTAAGAGCACGCCAGTGTGGAGACTTGAGCACCAAGCCTATAGACAGGCCATCGCAGGGTCACAGGGACAGCACCATGCTCTGAGCGAATGCTTCTGCCTATCTCCAAGCCCCAGAAGCCAAGGGTAGCAGTAGTTGGTACATGCAGTTTGCTGTTAAAACCATCTCCAAAGAAAGAGGCTCCATGGTTTCCTGTACGAGGCATTTTCCAGTGCAAAGCTACTTTTACATTTCTTTATTCCGTCTAGTCATAATCAAAGTGATGTTTGCAGTGTATCAAGGAAATTCCTTTCTGTGCAATTTCTAATATTGCTGGAGAGCAATTGCTCAATGTCTTTTTCATAACCTCTTTTGGAAGAGCCTTATCGTGTAATCTGGTGTTTCTAAACAAAAGTTTACAATAAAAGCTGTCACTTGGAGCAAAGATTCAAAAAGCAAGGGCACGTCTGTGTGTTATTTCATTGGTTCTGCACTGCAGAACCTTTTGGAACCCACTACAGCCTGAAAGGAAAACCTTTAGAAAGCATTTTTATATTATTGGATTTTTGAGTTATTTTCAATTTGGGGATATTAGGTTTCCACATATTATAGTTGGCTTAAGCTTTCTTATTTGCTTGAGGTTTTCTGCTTTTAGAATAATTTTTTAAAATGGATTTTTTTTTTTATTCTTTCTGTTTTAAAGCAATGTGTTCATTACACTTGGTTCTGTAGTTTGGAGTCACTTGGAGGATTAAATGGCCTTTCAACATGTGTAAGGAGTTTAACCAAATTAAGTGCCATTTATTTGAATGATCTTGTTTTTATTTTTTTTTTACAAAGTTCACCAGGATATTACTCACTATGACTTGAGTCTGATTTTAATCTAAGGTCCAGGCCTGAGCAAGGGACCAAAAGAAGGGCAAATTAAGCAAGAACATCACTAACAACTCTTTCAAATTAACTTGTAAGTGAAAACTGAGCAGAGGAAAACAGAGAATGGGGAAACCCACTGTTCCTGCAATGTGGTGAGGTGGTGGTGTGGCGAGAGCAGAGCTGGCCACGAGTGTCTCAGAGCAGCAGCTGTGGCAGCTGCCTTGCTCCTGGCAAGGTGCAGGCTGGGCTCTCACTTGGCTTTCACCCTCAGCTGGTGGGAAAGGTTTTGACTTGGTGTTTGTATCACTTAACCTAGGTCTCTGAAGGAAGTCTCCGGCTCATATATCAGCGCAGTGGAGAGTTTCCTTTCTCTTCCTCTTTCCCGAGGAGCTAGGCTGCCTAGGTTTGATGAGCAGACAGGGAGGCTGGTTCCATGTAGGGCACTAGCACTCCCCCAGCAGACAGCTGCCCACCTTGTGGGTTTCAGCTCTCATCCTCCATGGGGTGCCTTACTGCAGGCATCTCTGGACACTGGCCTCTGCGGCAGTCTCATCCAAGCTTTTTATCACTGTAACATTTACTGTGTCCCTTTTATTGCATTTAGAAAAATTAGCCTGTTACAAAACAGCTGTCTGCTTTGAGGGCGTGCAAGTGTGTGTCTGACAGCACATGCTTTTACTTTTTAATGAACTATTTCCCCTGGCTTCATCTTACTTCCATAGTCTATTTTTGTTGTTGTAATGACACTGGTCAGTGAAGCTCAGAGGAAATCAGTCATCAAGATGCATGGTGCTGAAGTGGTGTTTCTGCTAGGGTGGGGATTGTGTTAATGCCTTTGGAGATTTCTTGCTGTTGTCACTGCTGCATCAACACCATAATGCAGAACTACCTAAATTGAACCAAGAGGCAAAATGTGGAGCTATGTAACTAAGTTACCTGAGAAAAATTTCTTGGGACATTCATTTTAACTCATGCTAGGACAGTCAAAGTGACCCCTAATATGTTTTGTTGGGATGCCTGGCATCTGTTACCTTACTCCAATGCACAGGATTTTCTTCTGTTTCCTCACTAGCAAATCTGGCCTGGAATCTGTGAAACTTCAACCTTTTGAAAGTGTTGAAGTGTTCAACCTTTTGAAGAAAACTAAAATAATGAGATTTTGGAAAGTGAGGTTCTTTAATCAGTCAGGGTTAGATCAGAGTTTAGATTAAAAGTCCTCCCACAGAGGCCATTGGTAACTTTTTTTGGGTAGGTGTTTCACAACTTCTCTCTTTCCCTGTCCTCTTCCTCCTGCAGGCTCATCTTTCCTATCCTGTTCTGTGCTGCAGTTCTCTCCGTTCAGGTTTATACGAGCCTGGTCTATGGACCTAATTCTGTACTAGGAGATTACATCATATCAAACAGATTGGATTTCTTGAGGCCTGAAGAAATAGTGTTGGTTATCTTCCCTTAAGTTCCCCCAGTTCCTTAATCATTAAGACATTTCTAGGATATTCCTTTTGCTTTCACTGCCTTCTCTTGCTTCACTTCTTATCCATGCTCAGTTCCTTCACATCTTTGCAGAATGACCTGAATAAACATTCATTTGTTTGGGGGAGGAAATGAGGGAAAACCCCAGACAAAGTGAAACACTGACTGTTTTGCTCAGCAGCCCTAGTGACATTTGGTTTCCACCACTGCTGTAGTACTTTCACATATATGAATGGTGATATATTTATGCTTCTCTATGCACAGCCTTAAAATGTAATAAAACTAATTATTCTTGAGTTCTCCCTTCAGAGGTTCTACTTCAGTGAGGTAAGATCTTGAAAGATATGACTGATCCGTGCCCTCCAAATTTCTTGTTCTTTAGAATAAACTCTGCTTATTCACTGGTTTTGGGGCTTTTTTGTGATTCTTTACACAGTGGATATGCTCAGATAGCAGGGTAATAAAGGACTACTAATCCTATTACTTAGTCTTTAATAACTCATGAAATAAAACTACTTGAAAATCATTTTTTCAAAGAGAAAACTGTCTCTTTCCTTCCTGTTTAGACTGCAAACATGGGAAATCCTATTACTTTTTTTTACTCAATTTTTATTTCAGTGTTGATCATATTTTTACCTAAAACTAAATTTCATCAGCTTCAGATGTCTTGTTAACACAAAATTAAGACAACAACAACTTGTAAATTGTAAAATTTATGAAAATAAAAATGGATTAATATTTGATGAAGCATCCACAAAGAGAGACTTAATTGTTCGTGTATTATTTATGGTCTGTGGGGAACAATTTATCTTGTTTTTACCCTTTAGAGCAGTCCCTGAGAGCTGTGATGCAGAGCCATTTCAGAGCAGGCAAGGTTGATGTTTGTTCTTTCGAGGGGCTCTTCCTCTCAGTAGCTGGCAGAAGGCAAGCAGCAAGCTCTGTGGTGCTGGCAGCCAGGTACCATCTTCCCCTGCAGACCTGCTCTTGGGTTTTAATATGGGCTCTGACTTGTGAGCAGAGGATGTGGTGTGAGTAGTACTGTTGTACAGCTATTCCTTCTTTATATTCCCTGGCTCACTTTGAGCTGAGGCAGATCCTGTCCTCCACTGTCTGGACAGCAGCAGCTCTCTGAGATGGCAATGCAGATGGCACTGTCAAGTGCTCGCAGCATGGCTGCTTACAATCCAGACCAACCTGCTCTGAGGCCCCAGGCTGCTGTTTCTGGGGCTTGCCCTGGTGCCTTACATCAACCTGAATGTGGTGGTACAGCATGAAATTGTCCAGACTGTGAGCTTGGCAGCTCCACTGCAGTCTGCAACAATTTGACGTTCCTTTCTGAGGTCAGGGTGGACTGGTGGGGAATTTTGTTCTGCAGGTGTGTAGAACACAAAGCCTGCTGGATGACTTCTGAGTAGTCGTTAGTTGTGTTCCTATTTGAGCATGTATCTATGCATACTCTCTTTCTCTTTGTAGGCTAGATGAGTGGATCACAATGTATGTGCCCTCTGTTCTTACGGATGCATGAAAGCAGTTCTGTCTCTTCACCTGCCTTGGTCATCTTTTTTTTTTTTTTTTTTTTTTTTTTTTTTCCCCTCCCTCCATCTCCATTAATGCAGATGAGATATGGGTAGGAATGGGAGATGGAACCTCTCCTTTTCCTTGGGAAAGAGAACTTGGCAATGGCAGTTGATACAATAGAAAATGTTTCTCTACTCCACCAGCATATAAGTACTCACAGGGGCTTCTCATTAGTGAATGTTGTTGCAGGCAATAATGTGAGGTCTAAAAGTCACTTTGCTAGAGATCAACTTTTGATAAATATATTTTAATTTCTTTATTGAGTTTTAAAGTACAACAGCCATTGTTGAATAGGTGCAACTGAAAACATGTTAAATAGCCTTCAACTCTTCACATTTGTATTGAACATCATCTCCAGGAATGACATTTCTTGTTACCATGGAAACAAATTTGACATTTCAAAAATACATTTATTGCTGGGTCACTAAGATAGGAATTCTGAAAGAAAAAAGGTCAGAATATTTCCTTGTCTCAGAGATATTATACGGTTTGCTATATTCCTTTGGAGGAAAAAAAATATATGGTATCGTTTGTAAAATAGCAGCCTCCAGCTTGATCCAGTTTGAAAATATTTTGACAAGTTGGTGGCAGTCTTACAGGTCAATAAAACGTGTTTCAGTCTCTGGGATTTTGCAAAGTGACTGAAACTGTTTCTTGGATCAAGACCTTTTCTGGATCAGTTTTTGTTCCTAAGGACTTTCAGTCATGAGTTTCACAATTGCACTAGCTGTTCTCTACTTTGTTTATCCTTATAGAAAACATATGAAAAATAGATGTCAAGACTTTATTTTATATCCAGGGAAAAAAAAAGTTTAACTGGAATTATGCCAAAGTTTTATCCCAGATAATGTATTTAAAATAAATTTTGGAAATTAAGTAGTCAGAGCTAAGGACTGGTACTAAAGAATGCACGTGTGCATATGTAGAAAGGTATGCTTCATTCAGTGTTTTATTAAGATGGGTCAAACTGCTCTTTACTGCTTTAGCGTAGCTTTATAATGATATATTATAAAATGAAATACTGATAAAAATGAAAAGACTGATTACCAGTGAAAGTGAAATTACTGTCTGCATGAAGTTGAAATACTGATTTCCAAGTGATTTACCTTTTACGTGTAGTTGTTGAAAGCTAACCATGATTGGAGAATAGAATATAGCCTGCAGCATGATCTTGATCATTTGTACATGCAAACAATGGCATTGAGCAGGGAAAAAAAAAGTGGAGGGAGAAGAGGGGACTGTGATTTTTTGAAAAGTCCAGCTCGTGTAAATGCTACTGATCAACCACAAGAGATGGATGTGTGGAGAAGCATGTGTAGGTTTGACTTCATGCAGATTCTGAATCTGGTACAAGGCAGTCCTGTTCTGTGCACCTGATTTCCTCCTGTATCCTGTGAAGCTGTCCTAGAAAGGCTGTTTGGCTTCCAGACCAGAGCTGGCTTGTATCTGGGCAGCCGGGTGCAGAGACAGCATCAGTGGGTGTCTGTCTGCCCACATCTGTGTAGATGTACGACTGCAGAAGGTCAACATAAATGTATTTTGTTAGCAAAAGAAATATTACTGGGATGGGGTTGCTCCACTCTTCTGAAATCTGTATTTCTGCTGCTTTGTCCCACATAATGTTTTCTGAGCATCGCAAGAGAGAGAATCTGATTCAAATCCATTTCAGAAGCAACATTAATTACTATGCCAAGCTGAATTGTCATTGTGCTGTGCAGGGACTGGGGAGGAGTACCTCCCATTAATATCAATGGATGAGTCCTGAGATGAAACCCTCAAGGACCACACAGAAAAGTGACCTACTTAGGTATTAACACTGCTGTTGCTTAGACTCATACCTGCCTTCAAATTCAGAAAGACTTTCACATCTTAAAATGTACCAATCCAATTTTACTGTATAAGAGGAAAAAAAACATCTGCCTTTGGTCACCAGGGATATTGGTGGATAACCAGGATATCACCAGGATATTGGTGAATAACAGACATTTTTGAATAGTCTTTCCTCCTTCTCCTTTCACAGTGAGAGCAGCCTGGGTGAGTTCTGCTCCTCTTTGCATCTGGACTTGCATGAAATGAAACCAGGCCAGCAGTTTGTCTACTCCAAATAAAAGGTAAATGGAAAATGTATAATACATGCATTAAAAAAAAAAGAAAAGTGCAGGAGGCATTTATGCGTGTCTCACATGTGCATGTGCAAAAGAATGGATTTTTGTTTTCTGCTACTTTCCTTCAAGTACCCTGTTTCTGTTTAGAAAGCAAAGTGTTAAGTATTTGCAAATACAACAGCAGTGCAAACATGTTAGCTTACAACTTCTCCTCAGCTGTATCTTCAGTAACCTTGGACATTATAGACCATTTACTGAAAGGGGATGTTGCCCAGGCCACGGGTTATCTGCTGCCCTCTCTGAGCACGTTCCCTCCAATAGCTCACCTAGCTGACTTAGGAGGGGGAACGGGTTTCAGAAGCACTCAAACAGTGATGATGCTACAGAGGCAGAGGGGCTCCTGAGATTAGCATCTGTGTTTATGGCGCTGAGTAAAGCCAAGTCAAACTTGGATGTAAAGATACTAGTTAATATTTTAAGTAAGTCTCAAATTAGCTGCAAAACTACCAGTAATGCTTTCTTGGTATTGGCATCTTTGAAGTACTCTGGAACAGCCTGGTACACCTTTGGGCTCACTGGAGAGCTCGTGAGCTGAGTGTGGATCATTCAGCTACGTGTACACAGGGTTGGAATCCCAAATAATGAACAGAATTGTGGTCCACAGTAATGCATAATAAGAAGTATACCTGACAGAGTCCATCTTTTGTTTGTTGGGGCTCACACTTGCTTTACTAGCATTGTCACGACTGGCTGGCTTCTGATTGTGGAAATAAAAGTGTGATTCTATGGCCTTCCCAGGACCAGGAAAAGGAGAAACCAGAATAGGTAGGAACAGCAACCCCAACTGCCTTGTCAATATAAAAGACTTCTTAAAAAAATGTTATTTTTATCTTCTCTCAGAAGCAGACCGAGAGGTCAGTGTTGTCCTCCTGAGCCGTTCCCTGCCCGGAGGCGCGGTGCCAGCCTAGCGCCGGGGCCGCCTCTTGCGAGGCAGCGACGAGTCCCGCGGGCTGCCGCCGGCCTCCCTCTTTCGGGCAGCCCGGGCCCCCCACGGGCACGGTCCCTGCCCTGGGTGGAGGGGCCCGCCGCCTGCCCCGGCCCCTCCCGCGGCTCCTCCTCCGAGGGCGCGGCGGCGGCGAGGTTCGCGGGAGCCCCGCGAGGGACGCCGGGCTGCTCCTCGGCGCCGGGGCCCGCGGAGCCGTCGGAGCGGCCCGGTCCGGAGGCTCGGGGCGGGGGGGGCCGTTCTCCCGCCCTCCTGCGGCACCGGCGTCCCCGCGGTCCCGCTGCCGGCGGATCTCCGGGCCGTACAGGGCTGCGGCGACGATGACGAGCCTCCTCACGAAGCGCGCCGTGAGGCCGCTGAGACTTGGCTGCAGCTCGCGCAGCAGGACGGCCTCATCGAGCCCGTACTTGCACAGGAAGGTCACGACGATGCTCGTTCTTGCGTGCATCTCCCACCACCTGTCAGCGGAGATCCCCCTGATCTCTTGATGGAGCCACTGAAACAGGGGGCTGTCTCCAAATCTTTGTGGTTATTTTCCTGATGTTCCTGTGAAGCTTCTCCAGCTCTTCAGCACCTTCAGTCTGGGGGCATCAGATAGAACACAGGCATCCACACTAGTTACAACTACTGCAAAATCAAAGGTACCTCAGGGTGCCTACTTTTCCTGGGACTGCCACAGTATCCCTCTCCTCATGCCCAGAAGGTGAAGCTTCTGTTGTTCATTGGTTGATTAGAAAGTAATCCTGGTTCGTTTTTCTCTTCATTATTTACCACCACTCTTTCCGCCTTGCCATCAACCTTCTTTATCACTAATGACTTTAGTTTTCTCTCCATGTCACTAAGCAGTAGTAAAGTGCAGGGCTGAAACTGGGATGCTGCTGGGGATGCTTCTGCTCGCTGAGATTTCCCTTTCCATGTTTTGTGTTGAATCTGTCATCTGTGGTGATCTGTCATCTATCAGCATGCCCTTCTTAAAGCATGGATACATGCCAAGCTGACTCTTTTTGGTGTTGTCCTAGCATCTTCATCAAAATGTCATGAAGTTATCAAGTCCAGTATCTTTGTAAGAATATATATTACCTCAGTACTATTACAGTTATTGGAAGCTCTAATTTTATTTAGAGAAAAGATGTCAAATTAGCTTGTGGAGCTCTGTTTTCCATAAAACTATGCTGCAGAATTCTATTACCTTCCTTTAATTTTTAATGGATTAATTCCTGTATCTGTTCCTCCATTATTCTACCTGGGGCGATCTTTGTTTTTTAAGTCAGTATTTGCTTGGGCCGTTTCATTTATCTCCCCAAAGCACTGCTTAGCATTAGCTGTATTTCATTCATCTAGTTCTGTTATTAAAAAGCTGGTCTGATTATTTAGAGAACCCTGATTTGGTCTCTTAAAATTTCTAGCTGAGAATTTTTGAGATCAAGTTCATTTAAAAATTTAACCTTAGCAGTTGCTGGATTTTTGTTTTCCAGCTCAAAATTTAAATATATACTCACTGATTAAGTCTCTTCCACATTAATATTGACAAGTCTACCTACTATTTTCAGACAGTGGTATTATAATGAGTTTGTTTGCAGTATGCTTAAAACTCTTTACTGTTCTCTTGCTCATCATCATTCATCTTGTATATTTCTCAGTTTTCGCCGTCCCTGTTTTAATTCATGTTCATTAGTATCAGCTTCTTTTTCCTTACATTTCTATTTTGGTGTACGTGCATGTGCTTCATTTACTCTGGTTGCTCTGAGTCAGGTTGTGTTCTTAACCAGTGTGGACTATTTTCTCAATTGTGGCTTTTGGGCATCTAGTAGTACATTCTTAAGTAGCTCCCAGTTATCATTCATGTTTTTCTATTTAAATTCTTCTCCCTGATTTGATCCATAATGGTTTTCAGCTTTCTGAAACTTTCTTTTTAAACCATCTCAAGTATAACTTAGTAGTTTGGATTTTGTTCTGTCTGCGTATAAATGTAATCAAGTTACGATCACTCGTGTATAGGCTACAACTTAGATACCACTTTAGTTCTGTGATCAGTCTCTCTTTATCTGTCAAAATGAGGTTTAGCATAGAATTCCCCTATTCTGTATTCTGTTGTTACTGAGTTAGGACACTGCCAGCTATAGCTTTTGGAAATTCCTCAGATGTTTCATTACACAAGACCTCCACTCCAGTGTGTAGCTCAGGTTGATGTGCTTCATGGAGTGTGTGTGTGTGCAAAACATCTGTGCATACACTTACATGCATGTGTATGTATATACACACATGTAATTTGCCTTAAGAGATGGTTGTTGCCATCAGATGGCATCCCACAGGTCAAAGATTGTTTCTGTAAATTGTTTGGCAAGTGTCTGTATAACACTCAAGTTCCAGATGACTTGCAGGTAAGAGTTCTGCTTGTAAATTTAGTTGTGCAGAAAAATATCTCTGCTGATGACCCTTAGTGATGATTGCAAACTATCAGACAAGTGAAGCACTTAGAGCTAAGACTGTTTTCTTGTAACATTATGCAAAAATCCATTTACAAGGAGGTGAAAGAAGATGAACTGCTAGTGAGGTCTGAGATCTTTGCTCACCACTTCAGCTGACAGCATTGCTGGGTGATGAGTTTCTCCTGTGCTTAGGGATGCCTGGATTAAATGGGGAAAAAATCCCTGTTCTTCTCAGCAATTTTCCTGAAATACAGCAGCTTTCTACTGAAATGTTTAGTGTTAGTCCTGCCTCGTGATAGCTCACGGTATTTCCCAGTAGCTGTTCTAGAAAGAAAGTGCTGTATCCTGCCTCCTGGCCACCTGCTCCTTGCCCGCTGTCTTCACTTTCCTCGGTGAGCTTGTGCACTCCTGCCCTTGGGAATAAGGCACTCTCCCTGAACAGGGGTCTGTAGGTGGACACTGTTCCCAGGCTTTGCTGGCTGAGGTGAGCGGCATGAGGAGCAGATGGAGGGAAAACCTCTGCACTTGGGGTATGCTCTTCTGATCAGCAGGGGAAAGGCCCAGATGTGCTGGGTTACCTTTGCAGGCAGGAGGAGCCATCAGTTCTTGCAGGTCAGTGCATCTCTTTGGCCAGGAGCTGTGTGGTGGGGACGGTGCCAGCCAAGACAAGGGGAAGCGAGGTGAAACTGAGCAGGTGCAAAAAGCAGCAGAGGCAGAGACATCAGTGGGAAGAACACTGCAATTTGGTGAATTTGGAGGACACGGCAGATAGGAGGTTAGGAGGGAAGGCTGGGAACACCTAGTCATAGAATCATAGAATCACAAGGTTGGAAACGACCTATAAGATCATCTAGTCCAACTGTCTTCATATTACCACTGCTACCACAAGCACTAAACCAGGTCTTGTATGCCTCTTGAACACTTCCAGGGATGGCAACTCCACCACCTCCCTGAGCAGCCATTCCAGTGCCTCTGAGAGAAAAAGTTCTTCCTCATGTCTAACCTAAACCTCCTCTGGTACAACTTGAGACCATTTCCCCGGGTTCTGTTTGTTGCCTGGGAGAAGAGGCCAAACCCCCTTCACCACAACCTCCCTTCAGGAAGTTGTAGAGTGCAATGAGGTCTCCCCTGAGTCTCCTTTTCTCTAGACTAAACAATCCCAGCTCCCTCAGCCGCTCCTCATAGGACTTGTGCTCCAGGCCTAGTCCATCACACCAACGTCTTTACCAGGTTCGGCATGAGCATCAGCATGTTTACATCTGCTTTTTTTCCCTCTTTAACTTAAACCATTTCCTGTGAAATAACTATTTTTACTAAAGTAGAGAGGAGGGAAAAGTGAAAATTTCTTTCTTTAGATTAAAATGCTGAAGTGTTTTGATACTGTTGTTTTTACTGAAAGAAAAAAAGACCTCCCATTCCTTGGTGTTTTAAGTTCTCTCTTCTCTTTTTTAAAGCCCGTTAATTAACCTTTCAGATAAGAATTAGACAGTATTCTGAAGTCGTGAGTGAAATCACTGTGGCATCTATCACAAAACATTTTCTTTGCAACTGATTCAAAGCACAGATGTGTAAGCAAGAGGACTGACAGGATCCTCGCTGGTGCTCGTGGCTGGACAGCGAAGGTGGTTTACAGCTCTTTGCGCTGAGCTAGTGAGAGCTGGAGCCTGCTGCTACTGGGAGGAGCCCATCTTCTGTATGCCTCCATCTGCCTTAGGAAGGAAGGACCTTGGACAAAGCCATAGGTTGCTCATGGTGGCTGCTGACAGCGGGTTCCCAGCCTCATCTGGGACGTGGCAGTGCAGGGACTTTCCAGACCTTCCTGAACCTGAGGCTTAGGTCCTTCTCCCTCAGCACAGTATCACCCACTCTTCCTCATGCTGTGTCCCCTCTGGTGCCCCTGCCTGGTGGAGTGACCGCCTCCTGCTGCTGCATGGCCTCACCTTAGCAGGGGTCACATCTCAGAGCCAAGCATTTTGCTCCACTGGCAGCTGCTCCTGGACTGCTTCTCAGGCTTTTGTATAAAACTTGGACTATTTTTCAGCTTTGTTCTAGTACTGGTGCAGCTCCAGATAAAGTAGCAGTTGTAAAAGCAATGACTTATTCATTCTTATCACTCTTTCCTGTAGCTCTGTAGTGTTAGCCTTCATTATATTCTGGTTACAGGTGAGGCAATATGCTTCAAGGTTAGCTCAGATTGGAGCTGTGAGGCTGGCACTGTGCGTGGTGATGAGGGGCTCAATCCGTGGTGGCAGAGCCCCAGAGGAGCTGTTCCTCTGTCGAGGTGCAGGGGGCTGCTTGCTGACAGCCAGCACCTGCATGGGCCTCCGCCACAGCCACCAGCACTGCGGGCAGCAGGCATGGCCCTGAGCCTGCGTGTTCAGCTGGACTCAAGTGGGTCAGAGGAAGGCAGCCACTGGTGATTCCCGGTTACATACATGATCATTATATTGCCATTCCAGATCTATATTGCCAAATTATCAATACTGCCATTTCAGATATAGGGAATTGCCTGGGAGGGTGATGCTCTCCTTGTTGCCAGCTTGCGGGTGACGGGCCTCCTGTGGCCGTCCTCTCACCTGCAAGTGGTCTGTTTTGCCTTTGGGGCAGATGTGCTCACAGCTGGAGCAACTTCAGATTCAGCCTGAATAAATGCAGCAGTCTCTGCTGCCCCCTGCTCAGAAGGCAGCATCTCCTGGCTCTGAACCTGCTTCCCTGTGTGGGGCACCTGGATACTTAGAAGAAAAATGTGTTTAATAAACCATGGGCTCTAGTTAAATAAACCTTACTGAGGTTACTGTATTTTCTAATTGGGAGAAGAGGTGGGGGGATGCACTGGGTGCATCTTGCCATGGGAAAAGGGCACAGGGGGGACAGAAGCTTGTGGTTTCAAAAGCCAGCTTGCATTGTGCCACTGGGTGCAGAATGTGGGCAGACGAGGCGTGGACGCAGGTCTGTTGGGGGCAGGTCTACTGGGAGTGTGCCAGCTCTGCCTGGCACGTGGTGCTGGGTCTGAGCCTCAGCACTGGGCGTTGCAGAAATGCTGCCGACTGTAGAAGGAGCAGCAGAAGGCAGGCGTTTGGCGGCAGCTCTGCTGCTCTTTTCTCACAGTGGGATTGGTGCTGCTGGCGGCTTTGTTCAGACCCATTCATTAGCGTGGAGGTGGAGTCGCGCCCTGGAATGGCACTGGCTTCTGCTCCTCTCTGGCGACGGTGTTGCAGTTTAGCGCTGTGCGGGGTCATATGGTGTCACTTAACCGAAAGCCAGAATGGTTTTGAGAGCATGCTCATGGTCTTACTTCCTGCACTCATTCTTTCAAAGATCAAGTAAGCTTAATAATCAATCGACGCTTCTCAGCCCTGCCTTTACAGTGCACTGTGAGCCATTTGCTTCTTCATGGGTGAATCTGGTGACTTACCCTCTACTTACTGATTTAGATATTTTATGAAATATATTGCAGTTTAACGTTCCATTTCATAAATCCAGTTGAAAAACAAAATATGGATTTGGCTCTGTTTTGTGCTTTGGAAATTCTCCTTGAAACAAATCTCTTCCTCTCTCTATCCTTAGAGATCAGGAGGATCTTTGGTGCATTAATATAGCCTGCCCATTTCCCAAGCATTCCTTCCTAACTGATGGCAGAGGCTGCCAGTGTGCAGAAAAGACATTTAGGAGGGAAGGATGAACAGAAAACCCTCTCTTTGTAAGAGGGCTGGGAGAGGTGTGCTCCTCATCTTCCTCCAGTACTTGAAGGGAGCTTGTATGTAAGGGGGAACTGACTTTTTTATGTAGTCCTATAGTGATATGGCAAGGGGAAATGCCTTCAAATTAAAAGAGTGGAAATATAGGTTAGATATTAGGAATAAATCTTTAGTCAATGGTGAGTGGCACTGGCACAGGCTGCTTAGAAAAGCTGTTGATTCCCTGTCTCTGGAGGTGCTCAAGGCCAGGCTGGATGGGGCCCTGGGCAGATTAATCTGGTGAGTGGGAACCTGCCTATGGCAGGGGGTTGTAACTCGATGGGCTTAAGGTTTCTTTCCAACCTAGGCTATTCTCATTCTATGATTCAGTGATCTCTGGTGTGCCACAGGAGTACTGTCAGGCACAGGGACAATGTGCTGTGGGACAGAATAGGAGCTCAGTACCTTAGGAGGAGCAGTCGGGGACTTGTACAAAAATCTTCATGTAGACCTGGGGAGGGCCCAGCCACGGTGACATGGCTGCTTCCAAACTTCATTTGTCACCTCCTCTTTTGGAGTAAGATGCTGCCAAGAGGCATTTTTGGTGATCGAGCCCCACACCTCATGGAGGTGGCTTCATGCAGGCATCTCCAGTGTCAAGAACTGGGCTCAGGCTCGTGCCCTTCGCAATCCTAGCAGCAGGTGGGCAGGATGGAGCCAAGAGGCAAGCGGATGGATCCCAGCTGGCCCAGCCTGGTAGAGCTCACAAACCAGCCTAGTCTGTGCCAAAGGAATAGTTGGCCCTGGGCCATCATCACTTTTCCCTGATGTCTGAGCATACACTTGCTAAACCTCCTTAACATTGCTACATAATTGGTCTCAATGTTAGTAAGCCAAGCTGGAGAAATCACAGTCTCTCCTTTCTGGCCTTTAGCTCCTTTACTTTCTGTTCTCAGCTGAGTTTTTCTTTCATGCTGCTTAAGAAATGAGCGGGAACCCTTTTGTTCTACTTCTTCCCACCTCCTTGTTATTTATGCTTTAGCAGTGTTGTTCCTACCAATCATTTTTGGAAAGATTTCTTTCTGTTGACTGTTTTCAGAGAAGAGAATTTATTGGGAAATTTCCCAAGCCCCATTTATTTAAATCACAAATCTTGGTCACTACTGGGGGCTGCATCTATTCTTTGATGAAATAGTAAACTAGGATTGTAGCCAACACCTATAAAAATGGCATTAGTGGAGTTGTAAGAGTCTAATGGCTGTGAGTTTAAACTCCCATGTATGATGTAGTAAATTTTACAATCCACATTTTCAATGTAAAAATGGAAATGAGATACAATAAGCAGCTCCCCCAAGGTAGCAGCATAAAATCTACAGTAAATTCTCATTGCACGAGAAAAGAGACGTAGTTAGCTCATAGCTACTGTAATCCAGCGTAGTTTCCTGCTCACTGTACCCTGGGTTATCACTGTGTTTCTGATCCGTCTGATGCGTAGGCAGCCGTTAAACATAACTCTGTTACTTCTGCACAGAGATGGAGAGCCCAGGAGCTTGGACTCAGAAGACCTGGAAGGAGCCGTCTGGATACCTTCTAACAGAGTGGTGTAAGGAACCCCTCCCAGCTTAGGCTGAGATGATGGGTCTCCTCTGTCTGAGCAGTGACGTGCATGAGAGCTGTGGGCAGCTACAAGTGCCCCATGGGAGGAGACAAGCCCCAGTCAAACACTGCAAAACCAGTGCCAGGGATCCCATCCCCGCCCACTGTCCTGTCCCACACAGGGTTCAGTGGGAGCCCACGTGCCCACCTGCTGGCCGCAGAGATGTCTGTGCTTCCCACATCCCGGTCTTGCGTGGACATGACAGACAGTGCAACGTCTACTCCCAGATATCAAGATGAGTGATTATAAAAAGCGCTATTTTTGAAGACATAGCAGTCGATTATGCATTTGACAGAAGGTTTTAGGAAATAGGCAATGTGGGATGTACTGGGAGGAAAAAAAAATCAATCTGTGTATTTGTCTTTTAACTAGTTGGAGACACATTGGCACATTTTTTTGGCACATTAATGAATTCTGCCTTATTTAATCTCTGCTACTCTTATAATATGAATTTGTGTTCCATTTGGGTGTTAAAAATCAGAAAGTCAGTGAGTTAAGTTTCTAGAGTAAGTTATAATCACTTGAGGCTCCTGAGTGTGTGTGTGGCGGCAGCTACAGTGACTTAGCTGCAGTGGCTTGCAGGAGAGTGGTGGGCACTGGGCTCACAGTGCAGCCACTGTGCATCTTTGCAGTCTCCCATCGTGAGAGCAGGGCTCTGCGCGGGGCTCTGCACAGCAGCACGGCTCCCTGCAGCCACAGCTCTGTGTCGTGCTGGCTGCGCTGCAGTGCTTGGCCAAGGTGTGCGAGAGCCTCTGCTGCACTCTGCAACGTGCTGCTGGGGTTTGTCCTTCCAAATAAACTCCATCCTTATTTGGCTCTTTATTTGCATTAGAATTTGTAAATGCTCAGTGCTTTTTGTTTTAGCGTGCGCTTGTTTTCTGTAAGTGAAATTATTTCTTTTTCTTTCTTTCCTCATAGTATTTCCGTATCAAAATATCTGTCTATTCTTACCTCTGTGAATTTAGAAGTTCCACACACACAGGTACCTAAAGTTTGTTAAAAAAAAAAAAAAGAAAAAAGGAAAAAGGAAAAAGGAAAAAAAAAGATTGTATCTATGGAATAAGGATTGGTTTCTTTTTCCCCATGAGTGCATATTTAGGAAGACAAAGGAGGAAGATGTAGACGAAGCAGCATGGTTTTGACTCTAAAGAGCAGACCTGGTGCTGGCAATGTGAGCAATGGTATGAGCAGCAGCAGCAGCTGGGCAGGCAGCTCACTTGTGTGGTGCTGTTCTGCCCCATGGTGTGCTGCTGGGCAGCCGGGCAGGAGTAGAGGTGAGCAGAGTATCCTGGAGTGGGAATGAGGGCTGGCCTGTGGTATTTGTGGTGTGGTTTCATTGAAATCAAAAGGTTTCCCAGAGCAGGTAAGTTGTTGATATTTGTGAGATGAAAAAGTAGGGAATCTCTCTCCGTACTTAAAAAACAATTCTGTTTTGACAGTGTGAAAATAACAGGCTTTCAGAGAATTGTTTAGAAACTCAAAAATGAGGATTTGCCAAAACCATTTTTTTCTATATGAAATTGTCCCTTTTGATTAAACACTTGATACCAATTTGTTCTAGTTATTCTAGAAAGTTTAGATGTTTAATTCAGATTAATTTTATCAGATTTCCAATATTTTGTACAAGTCCTCATATTGCCCTTTCATCTTACAGCTCCCTTCTTCTGCCTGTTCATCCTCAGTACAGTTGGGTCATAAGAGCACAGAGCATTCATATTTATTTACAGGAACACCAAAAATTTGGTATTTGTTTTGCTGGTTTTGAAACAAAATATTTTGAAGACATCATCAACAGCAATGTTACACTGAAATTGTTTTTATTTTTATATTTATATTGCTGTCCGACAACAAAACCAAATTCCAAAATCAGATCAAATTTTTCATGAAGTGTAAATGCTGAGGTCTGGTCTGCCTTAGGGTTTTTATTTTTTTCCCCCCTGTATTTCTGAACAAAAAAGTATCTAGTGATGTAATTATGAATGATTTTTTTATTGCTAAGCTGAAGTGAAAATACTTTTTAATCAGTAAGAAAACTCCAAATTTTTAGAGGCCTAGGAGTAGAGGACAAGGTGAATTCTAGTTTCCCATTATACTGCAGCATCAAATGCAAAATGAAGCTGATCACAGACTGCATGACTTATTGTGAATGAGGAAGAAAGAAGAGGTGAGCAGGTTAAATGGCAGGAGGTGGGAGCAGGAAATACCTGTGGCCGTGGCTGGCCCGGCAGTGCTGGCTGGGGCTAAGCAGCAGGACCGCAGTCACCTTGTCCCTGCAGGCTGCCAAGGGATGGGACGCAAAGGGAGGCAGCCCGTGTGCCCTGCTCACAGCCTCACATGTAAGCACTTAGCCATTTTGTTTTATGGGAAGTCCAGCTGTCCTCGATCTTTGAAGTACCTTCTCTAGCATTGACAGATGTTCAGTATCACTTTGCTGCTGTAATCAGGGTGTCCTTGATCTTCATTATGATGCACCGTACCTCTTTGAGGGACTATTTTCTCCCTGTCCCTCGGAAGATATCTGCTGTTCAGACAGCTGACAGTGTTGCAGCTAACCGGGGCAGAGGGGGGAGCACTGCCCAGTTCGTCACCTACGTACTCTAGACAAACATTAATTTTATTTGCAGAGCTATTTGGAGAAGCCTGAGTGTCTGCACGGGTTTGTTCCATCTGATGTCTGACTTGCTGTGCTTTCCGCTTCTCACTGTTATGTCATTTAAATTCCTTCTTATTTTGTGACTTCTTTTTAAAGAAGAGTTGATGCTTCTGGAGGTTGGTGAAGTAGCACAGATCAGCTCGTTTCCAAGACACCAGTTGTAATCCAGTCTAGGACACCAGAAAAAATCATGCCTTTTAATGACAGTTGAGTGCATTTAAAGTGAGCAAGTACTCATATCCTGTTTCCCAGTGCAAAAGCATATTAGCAAAACTCCCTGGGGAAAGCTACCCTCAGCGAGCAGCATCCACTGGCAGTAGGGCTGCCATGCCCACTGGCACCATGCTGGCAGGCTGCTCCACCCTGTGCCCTACATGCTCCGCTCCTCCTGCAGCAGTGGCCTTCCCATTAAGTGAGATGTGCCTTCTGGCTTCTGTTTGCCTTTTGGCTAATGTAGATTGAGATACTACAAAATAATAATGACTGTCCTGCCGCTGATAATGACAGGGAGGGCAATGCTTTAGTGCAAACCTGGTAATAAGAAAACTACGTATTTAATTTAGTGTAGTTTATTACCTATCAAATTAATGTCCCATGCATGCAGAATGTGGTAAGAGTTTGCACAGCTGCTAGGCATGCAGGTTTTCCTGAGTTCACCTCCTGCACTACATCGGTTTACTGTGGGTAAATGGAGGCCTTCTCCAAGTCTACTGGAAGCTGTTCTTGCTTTGTTACTTCAGGTCTCAGTCCCACCTTTCCTATTCTGTGCTTGGTGCAGCGGGTGCTGGAGAGCCTATGGTGACTTCTGCCCTAACTCCCCGCACAGTCTCAGCCCTTCTTTGCACCAAACCAGTGCTGAGCATTTGCTTTTCTATGAAAACGGACTGCTCCTAAATGTAGTCTTTGTCTTCTCGAGATAGGACATGAGATCATCCACGGATGTCAAGGAATGTCTTGAATTCTTGTTCTCTCCTTAGGGCTTGTTACAGTTGCAGGTTTTAGTGTTCTTGCTATGTGATTTAAAGTTTACTGCTGGGTATCTTCTGGCCCACGTGTTGAGATGTATTGCCCTCCTTTCAGTAGCTACAGAGAGGGCAGCAGAAGCCGAGGTGGTTGTAGATGCTGACCTCCACAATCTTTTGTGGGCTGGGATTTTTAACATCCTTGCAAGCTTTTTATCCCTACATTGGTAACATGTACTTTGATTCTTCATTCTCATTTTGTATCTGTGTATGTGTGCATGATGTCTTGAAGCACTTATGGGACTTTGCTTGTTGATCAGGCATCAGCAGTTTTCTTGTACCAAGGAACTGCCTCCAAAATAAAACGTAGCTGTTAAAATGCCTCCTCTGGGGATTAATTATTGAGTTTTCTTGCATGATTTGCACCAACGTCAATGGGAATTGCTACCACAGAACAATGAAAACCAACACCCTGGATTCTGGAGGAGGAACGCGGTTTATCCTGTGCAGTATGTTAGTCAAAAGGGCTGTTCTTGCTTGCTTTGTTTCATGGTGGTCAAAATAAAAACACCCGTCAGGTTTGATGAGAGCTGCAAAGAATTAGCAGTTGCTGAAGTGCAGCCCCAGCTTGTCCTGGCAGCCGAGCTGGTGGGTATGCTGAGCAGCCAAGTGGGAGCGGGAGGGGGGCTGCTCCCTGAACCTCACTCCTCTGAACCTCTAAATCAAGGGCCCGGCTGCTGACAACAAACTGGATGAGTGGGCTCTGTGAGAGGCAGCCCTAATTGCTTAGTTCCTTGTAATTTAGTGACATAACCCAACGGGACTTTTAGAGAGTTGGTGTATATTTATTTGGGTATGTGTTTGTGGGGAAGAGTGACTTTGGAAATAGGCAGTTTGGCCTAGTAAAGGTGAAGAGCGGTGTCCCATAGACTGGAACCTACTTTGCTAGTACAGCTTGTGCTGTGAGGTGAGTTCTTCATTCTTTAAATAAAAGTTCACATTCTCATGTGCCATGTGGACTCAGATCCGTGATGGTGATGAGGAGCTGTGGGCTGTGAACTTCAGAGTGATGAGAGGCCGGTGCTTGGGACTGGAAACGTGTCGGCTCATCTCAAACAGACCAACCTGTCTGTTCATGCTACAGCAATCTCCGAAACAGTTGTTCCTTGTTATCCGTACTGAGTTAGATGCTGTACAAGCCCCAAGCATAGAGGCAGGTCCTGCTCAGAAAACTTAATGTGGATCTGACTGCTTAAGCTATTTTTTTTTATTTGAAAATAAATACATAACAGCTGCCGCCATTCCAAAGGAAGGACTGAGCCTATGAAATATCTGGCTTATATAAAAGTTAACAGTTCTTTTAAGTTAGAGTCAAGTGATGGAGTGGGTGTGAAGGGGTGGGAAAGTACTCAAATTACCCACAACCCTGGACTAGCTGGGTTTTCCTGCTAATCGGATCAGCAGTGAAACTGTTAACAATGTTGACATTCACATTGTCATCATTAAACTGCAGCCTAAACACTCCTTTTTGATTAAAGGCAGCATCTTAAATCTCTCCTCACTATTGTTTGAGCATTCCAGTGGCTCCAGCCGGCAGTCTGGCATTACGTCCCCACTTGGAAGCTTTCCCTCCTCACCAGAGGGCTGAGAAACTTCACTGCTGCTGAAAATAGCTGAGAACTTACTTCCCTTTGCGTGGGGCAGGGCGTGTCCTTCCAGTTGTACCTGCAATATTTTTTCTCCTGTTATTGAGTAAATGATGGGGATGTGGTTGGCCGTTCCGTGCCTTGGCTGCCTGATTGACCGTTGCAGAAAGGCAGCGGGAGGCATAGGTTACTTGACTTTTGCCCACAGTTCAAACATGGGTTTGAAATTACAGGCACAAGTTTTATGGTTATAAATTGCTCTTGCAAAAATGGGAGGTGGCCTTGGGATAGGCTGTGCCACCAGCTTTAGCAGTGGGAAAATGAATGTGCAAAAGGGATGTTGTTGGAGAGAAGTTAGCATCTTGCCTGTCCTACTGCAGTGGGACCCGTGGAGGTAATTTAAGATAGCTGTGTGCTCAGATGAGAGGCAAGGGCTCTCCATCCCCAGTTCTTCTTCATTTTTATTTTGTTTTTTAAATAATGTGGTAGAGAGGATGAAAGGAAGCGAACTTGCCCCTGTGTGTGTAACTGATCTCACCTCAGCTAAGTTCAAAGTCGTGTCCCAGAACAGCCGTCTGAAAAAGGATTTGAATGGAAGCTCTGGTACAGCCTGACCTGCAGCCGAGCACGGTAACAGCTGTGTGCATGGGAAGCTGGAGGGCAGCCCAGGGTGGGGTGCGGCCGTGGGAGGTTTTATAGGGCGCCACGTGTATCGGAAACAGGGTTGTAAATGTGCATAAAAGTTACCATCTTCAACTTACTTAATAAAATGACTCAGAGTAAATAGGGAAACATGAAAACGCATTCCCTCCTTGTTTTATTGAATAGAGGTTTGGCTCTAGCTCTATGGTCTTCTTTTTGTTTCTTTTTCTCAGAGAATGGGTGTGAGCGAGGATACATTAGGGAAAAAAAAAAAAGAGCAACAAAACCTCAGTCAATTTATATCTTTCCTGAACAGCATTACTGCTCTGTGGAGTTGTACCCAGTCTCATTCTCAACTGATCAGGAGTTTGCACATCCTTTTCCCCTCTTGCCAGCTCCCTCCTGGCAGCAGCCTCCCCGCTGTGCTGCATGGGAGGGTTGCAGGTGCAGCTCACACCTCCTGAGGGCACTCAGTGTGGACAAGTGCACTTGCACACTTGTGTGTTGCATACTGTGTGTCTCTCTCTGCGAGAACTCCAGGAACTGGAGTAAAGGAAAATAAACATGTTGGGAGAAAGTTAGGAAATCATAACAAATTGCTGAGACTCCTCATCTCGCAGCATCTTAAAATCATGAAATCATTTAGACTGGAAAAGACCACTAAGATCATCTAGTCCAACCATCAACTCATCACCACCATGACCACTAACCCTCAGTCCCTCAGTGCCACATCTGCACATCTCTTGAACACCTCCAGGGACGGTGACTCTACCACCTCCCTGGGCATCCTGTGCCACTGCATCACCACTCTTTCTGAGAAGAAATTTTTCCTCATACTCAACCTGGACCACTCCTGGCACAGCTTAAGGCCATTACCTCTCATCCTATCACTGTTACCTGGGAGAAGAAGCTGACCTCCACCTCACCACAACTTCCTTTCAGACAACTGTAGGGAGCGATAAGGTCTCCACAACCCTCCTCTTCTCCAGACTAAACAATCCCAATTCCCTCAGCAGCTCCTCAGAAGACTTGTGCTCCAACCTTGCTTGGCTGTGTGAGAGTGCTGGGGACCTGCTGTCTGCTAGTAGTCCCCCAGAAGCTGCCAGGGAGTGCTTTATGCACAACAGTGCTAGGGAGATGGTGAGGACCAGATCCTGTCCTGTCCACCCACTGGCAGGCAGTGTATGCTGGAGCCCCTGTGCTGAAACTACGTATGGTCTTCACACTGTCTGTACCTCTTTCCTCTTTTGAGAACAAATGAAGTCCAAAGTAATACTTTCATAAGTTTTTTTAAAAAAAACAACCTGGGGAAATAGGAAATATTTTTCCTTTGTTCCATTTTTGTGTGGTCTCTGTGCTGTTCTGGGGGTACTTGGAGCTCCATATGCCTTTTCTGCCTTCTGCAGTATGACAGATGCAAAAGGTGCTTTAGCATTTACCATGGTGGCATGACAAAAATGTGTCCCTGATTACAGGCAGAGTGTCACTCCCAAGGTTATGGAGTGCAAATGGTTCTGTAGCCATAAAAAATTAATCTTGATGTTCTCTGGTTTGTCAGCCTATGCATAATTGGTCATGTTCAAATCTCGGTCAGGCCAGTAAAAATTAAGAATAATCCAGCTGAGTTTATAATTGCTCTATCTGGTGTAATGGTTAGCCAGATACGATGTCTGCCTCTCTTTTTTCTCTCTGTACACAGTTATTTATACATACATACATATATATCTATAAATAGATGTGTATATAAATATAATGCATATGTATTTGTGCCTGTATATATTTAGGTATACATATATGAATGAAAATAATCCCTCCCCCAAAATATCTTTTTTAGAAGATAGAAAGATACCAAGAGAATCATACAGAAGGGGCAATAACCATGGGCAGAAGGGGATTTTCATGGATAGTAAAGAGTGAAGGGAGGCATGTGTGATAGCATTTTCTTCTCTCTACATCTTATTTTCTGTGTCTGCCTACAACATATTATTTGGAGAATATTGTCATGGTAGAAATGAAAGTAAAGTTCATTTGCCCAGACAAAATGAAACAAAACCGTGAAGATTTAAACAAGTGAAATGTAAAACGTGCTGGTGACATTGACCTCCTCCTGATTTACCTTGACAAAAAATAAATAAAAAGGTAATGTTCTTGGAAGGCAAGTAGTGCTGTGACCTGCACTAATTAATCTGCCCATCAGATCCTATTAAGCACTTCCAAATCTGGCAAATTGCCACTCTTCTGGAGACACAAATGTAAATAAATATGAAGGTGGTAGGTCGCAGCCCACTAACGACATTGTTGCCAGCAGCCTTAAGCAAGGAGCAGCAGATAGTGAGCCTCCAAGCACTTGGTAATGAAAATGTTCTTGCGAGCAGGGGCGAAGCAGAGCGCATTGCCATCTGTTCAAGTCCCCCTGATGTCGGGCAGCCTGAGCACCTGCTGAAAGGCCGCCTCTCCCGGCCACAGCCCCAGCCACACAACAGGTACAGGGCCTAGGGCGGTGTCCCCATGGGGGATGGTTTTTCCACCTGTGTCACTCATACTGCTGTGCTTGGGCTTGGTCTCATCTGCTGTGACCTGTGCTCACACCATGAGTGTGTGCAGACAGTTTAGCTGCCATTCCTCGGCTCTGTTGGTTGAGTGAGGATGGGCTCCTGTGAGGGTGCTGCTGAGCCCCTTGCCCAGGCGAGCTCCTGTGCCAGCCATGAGCTGGGGCTGTGCTCTTACAGAGGTTGATGGCAGTGGCACTGCTCTGCCTGTACCCCTCCCTGTTTGAGCTTTCCTGGCATGGCAAAGACTTTTAAACAGCTCGTATTCAAATTGGTGAAAAACTTTGATTTCATCCTTTGCATTGAGTTGTAAAATTATTTCCCTGGGCTGTTGTCCTTGGTGCACCATTAAGCATTTAAGAGTCTGAATGCTTTATGGGAGAGGACTGAAGCTACTCCAGGTAAGGCCGTGTTATCTCCACTAACAAATCCTGGGCTGCAGGGCTGGTGAATCGGTCCTGCCTCCTGTGCTTGTGTACATACAATAAAAAATAACTAAATATAGATGAAAGAGAGGATGGCTGTTTGGGAGCTCTGGGCCAGCCTATCAAATAGCAGAGTCCTAAAAGTTTATAAATAACTCTAACCAGCTTTAGCTTGGATCACTTTACGTTACAGACAGTTAGTTATAACAAAGCGCTTTAAAGCACGTAAAAAAAGGAAAAGGTTAATAGAACCGCTGAGGAGGGGCAGTATGCCAAAGGTTGTCTTTTTGAGGTGTGGATTGCCACTGCTGGAGCTGTGAGATGGCTGCAAGGTATCAGCCTCCACAGGACCTACTGCTTCCGATGCAGCGCAGTTGGCTCAGGGAGGCCTTCCCTTCCCACTCAGCCCGTGGAAGGAAAGGGGATCTGGCAGTTCTGAGTGGTGGTGGCCTATCAGCCCCGGAGAGGCTCCTGGTGAAACCCAGGCTCCCTCAAGGCATTTAGGTCACAGCTTTCTGAGTTCAAGAGAAAAAGGTTGGGGGTGGCGTAAAATGATGGATCTCGTAGCTCCGTGTACCTGAGAAATGGCCTGGTTTTCAGAGGTGCTGAACCCACACTTGGGGATGATTGACTGATTTCTTTACAGAAATCTTTGTATTTGTATGACTGCCTCTGAAGTTTAGTCCTGGGTTGTAGGTGGTGCGAAAGCCTGCATAGCGGGAAATAAAAGGCTATTTTTCTCCCTCTGTATTATACAATAGCACTGAAATCACTCTGAGAAAGAAAAGTGATTTGCAGTTTTAAAAATCTCTCTGAGTATGTAGTGCTTTGCCCTGCTACCCCCATGGAGCATTGCTGGCACCACGGCTCAGGGTGCTTTGCACCCTGGGGGTTTCCCTGAGCCTGCAGGACTCAGGGGTTCCCTGTGCATGGTCAGCCTCACAGTGTGTTTCTCTCTAAAAAACCCTCTACACACCTGCAGGGGGGAGCCTGCTTGCTGGGCACCCTGCTGACTTGCATGCCCCTTTTTGTAGGCAATCTTTACTTGTTACCAGTCACTTACGCATGTTTTCTGCATCCTCTGTCACCAGAATAGAGATCACACGACCTGCTCTTCCTTCCACCACTCCCTTTGAGCAAACAGCCAAAGATTAAAATAGAGCAGTGCCGGAATTAGGAGGGCTAAAAGCTTGCACTGAATGTAGCTGGGTAAGTCTGTTGCAGTGTTTTATCTGCATGTGCCTGGTTCATGCCAGTGCAGTCACTTGTCCATTTTAAGCAAGCATACACAGAGGTCACTGGCTCATTCTGGGTGTCTCCACTCATCCAAGGCAAGTACAGCATGATGCAGCCATTAAATAGCATCCATTCAAGAACTCGGCTGAGTTTTGATCCACAAAAGTAGAAGAAACTTCTATCCTTTAAAGTACTTTGAAAATCCTCTGCTGCATTGTGTTTCATCTGGGAGATGACTTGAAGTGTACTGCAGACTCCAGAACAGTGGTCCATGAACTTGTGTGTGCCATGGCAAGGTTGAGGCCAACTGAACATTGTCAGGAATCAACAGAACAGGATTCCTTGGCTAGTGCACCTCCCTGTCCTATAGCTTCACAGTGCTCTGAGCAGATAAGCTTTGCTGAAGTACAACCAAACAGTAGTATCCTACACAATGGGAAGATGCTTGTTGATTCATTGATGCATGGGGAAAGCAAGCCTTGAATACACTGTACGTGCTCTTTATAAAATACATACTATGGAATGCAGTCTTTGGCAAAATATATTATAGTCCATTAGCCTTGTAAGGATAATTTAAAAAAATAATCCGAACCAATCTCAGCCAGACCACATAAAACTAACACCTTGTGTTTCATAAATGAATTAAGCATAGTAGAGCAATTGTCCTTGGCTGCAGGTCCATGTTCTTATGTGACAGTTCCTTCCACACAATTATTTTATCATAAAGGTGTTTACTAACAATATTTTCCTTGCAACACTTTTTAATAACATTCACTGGGGAATGGTTCCACTTAAGAATCTTAAATTACTGGCTTTTCTCAAACACATTCATATTGGCACTTGTGTTTATGAATGTATTTTACTGTTTCTTTGTGTCTTACATGTTGTGGCTTAGTAGATTACGTGAGACTCAAAGAGAATAAGTATAGTTTTCTTCCTCTAGAGCTGACAGAAACTGAAAATCTGTTTTCATGAATATCTGCAGTGTTTCTGATGTCGTTTTACTATGACAGTTAAAAATGAATCCTTTCCTTGTCTGTTTTTGAATGATATCTATATTTGAGAATTTTCTTTATCTTCCACCAGTTTAACAAGTACTACAGAAATGGTTTAAATGCAACATTTGAGAAAGAAAAGAAAAGAAAAGAAAAGAAAAGAAAAGAAAAGAAAAGA